>JAZKJV010000887.1:600000-978734 GCA_037367405.1 Ottelia alismoides
AGATCTTAGTGAAGCACTTCGATGGTGATGAAATCCTCTTGCTTTGTAAGATAAAAAAAGAAGACACTGGAATCTTTTCGTTACGAACTGTTCAACTTGCTCAGAACATGAAAAACCCCTATCTTGAGACCTAAATCTCCTTGACCGGACTTTGGATTTATTGTAGTCATTGATTGGTTGTGGTTATTTGAGATTGCCCACCTATTGAATCATGCCCTCTTATCAATGTTTGTGCGTTTTAACACAAGTTGGGGATAATGAAAAGATGCACCATCAAACATCACACAAACATGTGAAGAAGAGATATGATATGATTGTCACCACCATTGAAGAAATTACTAAGAATAAGAACATGTACAATACAATTCTTTTTGTTCTTTTGTGCTCATCTCTCTCTCATTGTTGTTTTCTATTGTATTAAAACAATATATGAAAGGTAGTGCTTCTACCCATGTATATATGGCCCAAGTACAAGCCTCAGTCATATTCTTATACAAGATGTTGGGGATAATGAAAAGATGCACAATCAAACATCACACAAACATGTGAAGAAGAGATAAGATATGACTGTCATCACCATTGAAGAAGAAATTACTAAGGCTCCGTTTGGTTGCATGGTTGGGTTGGATTGGGGTACGCCTGTGAATAGTAAACTGTGAGAATGATTAGGAGGGTTGGAAGGAGGGGGGTACCCGGGTTGGGCCAACCCAACCCTGCAACCAAACGGAGCCTAAGAAAAAGAACATGTAAAATTGTATCTGTTTTTTTTGCTCTCTTCCTTTTCAACTCTCTCACTCATAGTGCTATATTCTATTGTGGTGTGGTGGTGGTAGTGCCTCTACCCATGTATATATGGCTCAAGTACAAACCTATAGTCATATTCCTAAAATAACTAAATGAAATGCAACTCAATTCTTATTAGGACTAGGACTCCAATTCATTTAAACTTTAAAATACTAATAATTAACTCCTATACCTAATAAAGGGAGCACTTCGGTCAGTGCATTTCTCTAGGATTCTGGAGAGTAACGGTCAGTGCATTTCTCTAGGATTCTGGAGAGTAACATTGTTGTCCGTTGACTTTCTTTAGGTTTGAATACTTTGATGTGTTGGAGGATGGCTTTCATCCCTTTGAAGAAACTACAATGTTGAGGATTAGCAATTGAAGAAATGGTTCTTAAACTTAGGGTGTGTTTGGATAGTGGGTTTAGGTGGGTTAAACTGGTAGCAGGTAACCCATTTTTTGGTTTTGGTGTTTGGATAGAGGGTTAAACTGGGGATGGGATAGAAGTGCGTTTATTGTGATATGATTGTATTAAAGTTTGAAAAAGTGAATAGTTATTGTGATGTGATTGTATTGGAGTTTGAAAAAGTGAGTAGAAGTGGAGTAGTTTATAATTTTTATATGATATGCTGGTTATATTTTTTTATGGATTTGATGAGGGGGAATTGATTTATTTTGTTTTTCAAAAAGATAAAAAGTGGGCCCCACTTAGAAAGAGAAAGGAGTGGGTTAGGGAGGGTAAACCACCCCAAGGGGGTTTTACCCTCCTAACCGAACAATCCCTTAAAGTGTTGAAGATGTTGGTTGCCTATAAGAGGGATTTACTTGCCTTCCACTCCAAAATCTAACCATTCTCCAACTCCTCATTCACCTATCAAAAAAAACCAAAAAAAAAAAAATCAGAAAATATTATAAAAAATGAAAATGAAAAAGATTTTTTTAAAAAATAGATCTTACCCTTAGGGAAGCCATTGCTAAGGAACTGATTTTGAAGCTTCTCTTAATAAAGGTCATAGAATACTTTCCCGACCTCAAAGGATTTATGAAGAGTAAATTGATGCCCAAGAGGTTGGGGAATAAGAGAACAAGGATCGAGAAGAGCTAGTGTTTATGGCCATCGCCTTGATGACATGGAGAAAGACCAAGAGCTGCAAAGTGAAGCGATTGTCCTGAGTTGAGTGTGATATCAGAGACACTACCTTTGCTTATGCAAGAATCAATGATGACTATAAATATTCTCCCGACTTTCGTGTTTGACAAGCTCAAACTTGGACAATTCAAAAAACCAAGAGCGATCGTTCAACTGACTGATCGATCCGTAAGATGGTCGAGAGGGATCATCCCGGTCATAATTACTTTCCAAGGTGCTTCCTTAGAGTGGACTTTACGATCATTGATATTGAGCATCAAGGAGAGTTCATCCAGTATCCTATTATTTTTGGGAAGTCTTTCTTAGCCTTGACTAATGCGACTATAGATTGTGAGACTAGGGAGATCGATTTCCCTGCATTAGGTACATATCGCCCGCACATGACCTTTGAGAACACACCCAACCCAAAGCGACCCAATCAGTTGCAGACAACAATGACCGTCAAGAGACAGATGGGTCCCTTCTCTCCACTACAATTGATGAGATGTCTATCGAGCCGACTAAGCCCAACGCCACCAGGGAGTCTTCACATTCAAAAGGGGAAAATGTTATCATGACTAAATGTCCAAGAGGGGGAAATCATCCACATCCCCTCTTGGAATTATGAAATGTCACCTAGACTCAGGTAGCATCAACTTGCGCATCCATCACTAGTGCTGCCCAAAAGGTGAAGAATCCAGGAAAACATACACCTGAGACGAAAACAATCATTTCGGACGTTCTTTATCCTTATTGTGATGCGAAACATGAGCCCACCAAACCCATGCCAATTGAGAGCGTTACCACATACCCGAGATGCGTGCTAACCCTGCAAGAGATATAAAACATACAAGGTGACTCATCCGATAAAGAACCCATGGCCTGCACCTCACATACTCAATATAGAAGGGCCACATCCTCGAGTTTGGTTGCTAGTGGAGGGAAGAAGCACTCCGATCTTTCTCCTCTCCTTGCTTTATGATTTAGCAAACCAACCAAGTATGTCACAATAGACATGTCCGAGGATTACTCTCTTAAATCCACCAGACATACTGGAGTAATTCATTATGACTACTCAGACACTTCCTCATGAGAATGTTCTTCGTTCTAGGTCAAGTTGGACAATGATGAGAGTGGGCAACCAAAGTACAATATTAGTTAGAGAGCCTCCACCGTACATTACTACTGAGGATGACTTTGACGATGGCTGGGATTCTACTACTTCTTCTTCATCCCTTCCACCGACTCCACTTCCATATTCTCGTCCACCTTGTTCATGCAAGAAGGTTCGTTACAAACCTTCTTGAGACTTGTATATTCTCAATCAACCTTGTATAATTTTTCTTCATTTTTGTTCCCCCCTCTCTCTCTCTCGTGATTCGTATCACTTGCCCCAATTCCATATCATTTTTATTTTGTGTACATACTTAGGATGACCAGAACCTAAGTATAGGAGGGTGAGTGACTCGAGTTGTTCCTTCTTTTCTTTTTTATTTTTCTCAGTACATCACCCAACCCCATCGGTTCTCACACTTACTCCTCTTCCATACTTAAGCTGACTAGAGACTAAGCATAGGGGGATCGATGCTCGTCCTCTATATTCATTCTCTTCTCCTCTTAACCTCGACCACCCCATTTTTGCTCTTCTTATACACTTACGCTGACCAGAGCCTAAGTATGTGGGGGGGGGGGGGGGCATGTCGACTTCTATACTTCCATTCTTTTCACTCTCTTACGCTTAACCTAAGCTATATCTCTTCCTTGCTTCATGTGCTTGATGAACACATGATTCATCTACTTTATATGAAAATATTAACAAAATTTCCTTAATAAATCACTAATTAACTACCATAAAATAGATTTATTAACAATCACTAATTGTGCTGAAATATGGGTTAAAATCTGTAATTAAATAACTCATATTTTTGATCTTATTTGAGCCTATTAATTTATATATAAAAATTAATTATTTTGACCTAATTATTTATGTACTAAATCCTTTTTAATTAGATACCTTAGCATAGAGAATCAAAACTCATAAAAATCAGAAAATTGGAAGAAAACATAAAAATCTAACATTGTATATTTTGCACATAATTTATCTTTGTTGATTTTATTTTATAGTTTTATAATTTATAAAAATTCCAAAAAAATTAGATTAAATATGTATATGTTGTATATAAATTAACTTACTAATTTAAATTAAATTAAAAAACATAAAATTAGAAAAATACAAAAATGTCGTATTAAATTATCTATAGAGTACCACCAAAAAAACTTTTTGTACAGATGATTTCTTTTAATTTTGATTCCTTCACAAAAGTTGTAAATCTAGTCGAGACGATCAACTTCATGAAGACCGTATTTTCATTTGACTTTGTTTTCTACTTTTTACAGATTTTTCTTTTAAGTTATTTTTCAAATTTTCTAGGAATGACATGTGGCAACTCTAGGAGCTACCACGTGTCACTCATCTTTTATTTAATTTTTATTCTCTTATTTTTTATCTTATTTCATCTATTTATTTATTTTACTTTTGCCCTTTCTGTCTTTCTTTTCTCTCTCCCTTTTCTCTCTTCACTCTCCCCTCTCCAGATCACATGTCATGCACTTGACCCCTCCCCCTTCCTTTTGTATGTGCACAGAATGTGCCTTCTTATCCCTCAACCTTGACCGTTCTCCTCTCCTCTCCTGCAATTGTCACCACCTCCCCTCCCCGCCATTACCATGACATCTAGATCCTAATAACCCGAACCCGACCTGTTCGTGATCCATTCAATCTAATAAAACTATCAATCAATATTAAATGATCTAAATAAATCAATAGGTCATAAATCAAAAGTCATTTGTGATCAATCGATCAAAAATCGATTGCATCGTAAAGCATGCTACCATAAAAGCTGCAACGTATTTTGAAATCATAAAAATAATCCGAGACCATCATAAAATTCATCTCAACAAAATAAGACCAACGAAATTGACCGTTCATTGATCGAAGATCGTTTGATAATTTAAAATCACAAAATTTGATAAAAAATCAAGACAGTATTTCATTAATTTATGTATCCATCTTGGACCAAAAAAGTATGAAATTCATGTCATTTGATCATCAAGCATAGACGATCGAAACAAGATATTGTACATCAGAACTAGAAATTCGATGTGAAAATACAGATGACTTTGAGACTATAGAAAAGAGAGAGATAAATGAAATTTTAAAAATATAAAAATTCCAACAACATACTCTAACTCTCCACTTGGCTTTCTTTCCTCTTGACTCTCATTCCACTTGGCAACCCCTTATGCCTCTCCCCTTTTTATTTATAGCATCAACCCAACCTCTTTTTATTCTTCTGTCTTTTCTTCCAAATCTCCAGCCAAGAAGCCTTTCCTTTCCCCAACCTTCTCTTTTGCTGCTGCTTCATATTCTGGAGGAGCAGCTGCTGCTCGCTTTTTATTGTTGTTGCTGCTGCTGCAATTGCAGCAACCATCGAATGCCTTCTCCGGCTGCTGAAGGTACTACTTCCCTCCATCACCTTACAACTACAAGCAGCCACAAATGCTCCTGTAAGGCCTAGAGGCCCCTTCTCTGCTACTCTCCAAAACTAAGTGCTGCTGCTGCCATAGCGGCAACCACTGCATACTAATCTTGATCTCCAAATCTTGGAGATCTACAAGGTACAACTAAACTCTCCATTGCTGCTGTGCATGTAATTTTTCTCCATTCTTTTCTTCCCTTTCAGTTATTTGGGACAAATACATCGTAAAAATGTTGCTAGGTGGTGGCATTGCATGCTCATAATCCATGGAAAATATCTGTCTACTGTTAAATCATATAATACGATATTATATATATATCGACCTTAAAGGAAACTATTATTGTTACACATGAGCATTTTTTAGGTTTACCTTTACTATTTCTTTAAGTTTTTCACTCAAGAAATTTTTATTTATTTATGGGTTCCTCTTATTCTTTCTCATATACAGGTTTAGTATTGCCGAGCCTGTTACCTCTTTTATTATTCTTACAAGAGAGTTCATATGAGTTCTTCATGTGATGCGGAGAAATCAAGATATGTCCGCATTTGCAATGAAAAAGACAAATAAGAAGTTAAAAAGATGCATCGACCAACAAATTTAAAAAAACCACACGAGTAGAAGGGTATTTGTTACATTAGAGTACATGACACACATAAATATGCCCAGTAGAGACATCCACCAGAAAACTTGCCTAGTGAAAGGGTTATATCTCTCACGATAATTAACGTGTAATCCAAATAGCGAAATCTCACCTATGTCCCGTTTAATCAGATAATCTAAAAATGTATTCGATTAAGCTTTTTGGGTTGCAGGATCTAATTTATTTTTTCTTGGGTTGGAACATGTTCTAAGTATAATCAGGTAGTACAACATGATCAACGGAAAAGTCCTGGAGGTTCTATTACGAGTAGAAGACCTTTCCACTGAGTTGATGGGTTACACAAGGTAATAAAGAAGACAACATGTGATTGTTACTTGAGAGAAAACACCCATATTTAATGGTAGTTGATGTCTGATAGTTTGCACTTGGATTGGAAATTTTTCCCTACCATATCCAATTTTATCTTGAGAAAGAACTATTTCAACTACCATTGGATTACATATCCGAATTGCTTTATCTTATTTAATATCTCAACCTATATTTTTTTTACCAATGGTCCCATGCACTTGGATGCATTTTCTCATTTCTTATGTGTCATTACTTCCTCAAGGCCTAATCATGATAATAGATATAATCAGACAAAATTAAAGATGGTTAACCATACAATGATTAGGAAATTTAGTGAATCTACGTGATATGAATTGGTTTATAAAATCCATATCAATAATTATGTCACTAATTTTATTAAAGAAGATATTATAAACATAATTATAAATATTAATACCCTTAGCTTTTAAAGCCAATAAATGATTTCCTAAGATCATTATGATCAATAATAATCCTCTAATTATAATCTACTAATAATCAGATCACAATTTATAAGATTTATTCACAAGATATTTAGATTTGTTAAGTTGACCACAAAAGAGATTGTGAAAGTATTGAATAATTAAGTAAGTAATTACAATGGTGAATCAATGGGGGCAATTACTTGTGTCAGTATTGGCAACTCTTATACCTGACTGAGCGAGGTGCTGTGACCCTCAGCTGGGTGGAAGATAGGAAGCGCAGTTAAGGCAAACCGCCTAGTGTGCAAGTCTAGGGTCCTAGTCCTTTGCACGATTTTTACACGAGCTCGCAATATTTTTATGCTTCGTTGGGATACCGTTTTTGACAAGTTCTGCTGACCATAATTTAGTAGGTATCTAGGATGAGGACCTTTGGTTCTAATTTTTGAGCTCTTTTTGCCCATACCGGTCGAGCCGATTCTCTGTGACTTAATCCGGAAAGTCTCTCACCCATCTAAGGGACGTAGTTTTGGAGTGCCTAGCCCTCTCCTGAATCACGCTTCCACTAGGAGGGCAAGACAGAAGAGTCTCTTAGGATTCTTCCTCATTGCTTATGTTTTGTTTACTTTCTGCCAATAGGTCTGAAGAAAAGATTATGGTTAGCTGGAGTTGAGTTTGGTTACTGATGAGTTGGTTATAGTTGAGCTTGGTCACTACTGAGATGGGTTACTGTTACGCTAGTATGTCCTGATAAGAAAAATATCATGTCACATAAATCATCAATGATCATCAATCATCGACATTTAATCCAAATTTAGAACTACTACTTTGGATGTTAGAAGATGCAAGTGGATATGTTGGGAACTTAGTTAGGATGCATTATACTCCACTGCAAGCCTACGGAGGCACCCCAAGCCTAAGGTATTCTTCACATCTTAGAGTCATAGTGTGAGATCACACTCAGACCAAGACCACATGCTATCCGCTAAACTTGAGAAATTGACAGAGATAAAGATCAGATCAAGGATTCATCATCTACAATCCCAATATCCATCAAAGTGAGTTACATGTGATAAATAGATAATAACATATATACATGGATCGTATATAAATAAATGAAAATATTATATATGAAAAGTTAATGGATGATGGGTAATCAGGTGATTCCAATAATAGAACAACTTGAAAACAAATTTCCACGCAAGTAGCTCGTTAAATTTTATATGACAATACCTATCTACTTGCTTTCTTTTGAAACCATCAAATTATCTATTATTTTTAGTATGCTAGATTGTACCCAACCTTTATTAACATTTCTCTTGTTCTCAACATGTATGGCAGGCAAGGTGCATGCATCACTGTAGATTGACAACTGGACACCGAGCTTCTGTAGTTTCTGTTATGATACACATGTTATAGATTTTATACAAGATAATGTAAATACCTTTCTTTCTCTTCTATTACATTTTGGGATACATGTACATATTGCAATTTCTTTTGTTACATATAATTGTATATGGAAATTAATGCAATGTGAATCAGTGACACTTGTTGTTTGTTTTATGGTTTTTCACATTATTGTGAATATCATCCGCAACACAAACAATTTTCCCTCACTTTCATGTGACCTTATGCAATTGATAGTGAATAATAATACAAATGTTGTGTAAACAGGTAACCCGGATGCCCGAGCATCTCATATTGGTATTAGAGGCATGGTACCCCGCTACACACATTTACAGTATAAAATTCTGATCGCATTAAGTTTTTAGATAACGACCATCCTCTGACTTGTCGCGAGTCTGAGAGGGAAATATGACATTCAAATTCAATAACCATAGATGTCACAAACTACAATTAATTTTCATATAGTATCCCAAGAAAAGAAAAACACAATTAGAAATGTTAGTACACATCAACTATTATGATCAATAATATTGGTTCTTGTGCAAAACCATGGCGCCCAAGGCTGGCAAGGAGATGGTCGATTGTTTGGAGCACATCCTGACTGCCCTCATCGACCTCCAACAACAGTAGACTGCTATGTGAGGTCAGCATGACTAGATCTTAGCTGGCAAATGGAGATCACATATATGCAGACTGACATAGATATGTGGTTCGAGGAACTCTCTTATTACACTTACCATCCATCTCAGGATGGAACACGACAGAACCAACCCCAGTATGTAGAGGTTCAACAACCTCAGTTTGAAGATCCACATAAGGAGATGCTAGTACATGGAGTAGAGGATGAAGATCATGACAGGGAGCAGGACCCTGTACCTTTTGCTGATGAGTTTGCACCCGACCACTCTGCCATTCATAGGCATCATTCGATATTTACTTCTTATCAATGAACCAATGTGCTCATGTTCGAGGGCATCGTGACATTAAATGAGGCCGAGTAGTGGATGAATAGGGTGATGAAGGTACTTTGGATGATTCATGCACCACAAGATGCACAATCATCTTTTATGGAGTATTCATTGACAACATACATTGAGAGATGGTGGGAGGCGACCGTTTCTGAGTTGGGGCGCGATCTGACATGGGACGATTTCAAGACGAGATTCATATCCCACTTCTTTCCTGGGAAGCGGAAGGAGTCCCAACACTAACTATTCCAAAGCTTTGATAGGGGTAGATTACAGATAGATAATACTGTATTCGCTACACCGAGCTGTCGTGACACACACACACACACACACCAAGAACCGCTGCTTTTCCAGATGAGAATATGGAGAAGTTCATCGGAGGTATGAGGGAAGAGGTGAAGGAGAAGCTACCTAGACTACATATCACTTCCATCTCCGAGGCTACTGACGCACCAGAGAAGTTTGAGGACATCAGAGAGAAGTTTTGGGAGTTTATCTGGAGCATTACACACACACCACAGTGGTCATTCGGATCGATACGATGACCATTCTAGCAGCGGAGATCAACCCAATGGTTTCATCTTTCAGGTTCAACATTCTCAGGTGGTGCTCACTCATCCCCACTGATTATTTTAGGAGGATCACTTGCGAGACATGGCACCAGTTCAGCTCGACCTTCTAGGTCGTAGAGAGTAAAGAGACCCCCGATAGGACTGACGTAGAGCACCGACATGACTACTAAGCCTACCCAATCATACCTATGTTTATTGTGCAACCAATGGGCTCATTATCGATCTCAGTGCCCCCAGGCTTCTGGTGAGCCTCGACTGCAGCCACAACCTTCACAGCCGCAGGCATATTGTACTGGAAGTTTCTGTGACAAGCACCCCCAACTTCAGGAGGCCATCGAGACAGAAACATAGTGTGGTAGGTTCGAGCACCGTACAAGTTAGACATAGACAATTACATGCAGTGATTGAGGAGCATGCATGATCAACAACTACAATGGTGAAAGGTATGGTCTTAATCACGGGCCGACCTTTCCATGTTCTATTTGATTTTGGAGCGATGCATTCCTTCGTGATTACTAGCTTCATTAGGTAGAGTTGCAGAGGCCCTATATCCTCCTTACTACATCCATGGTCTAGGTGGCCAGTTGTTTGTCATTTCACTGATAGTTAGAGACTTATCAATGTTGATTGGCGGTCACAGGATGATCACAGACTGTTTGTTACTACAACTTGCCGGGTTTGATTTGATTTTGGGCATGGATGGGTTGTCTGCTCATCATGCCTTAATTGATTGCTATAGAACGACAATTGACTTTGGGATTACCTGAGTTCACTTTTGAGGGTACATTACATGACTCCAAAATGGAGTGCATCTCAGTGTTGTGAGCTTAAAGACTTGTTGATTAAAGTTGTGATTCATATTTAGCATTGGTTCGAGAGACATCCGATCATGAGCCGATGACCTAGGACATTGGAGTAGTATCGGATTATCTAGATATATTTCCTTATGAGTTACCAAGGTTACCTCTTCAGAGAAAAAATGATTTCAAGATCACATTATTACCAGATACACAACCGATCTCGATGGCTCCTTACCACATGGCCCCAGTCGAGTTGAGAGAACTGAAGGTCCATCTGCAGGAATTTCTTGATTTAGGTTTCGCGAGGTCGATCACTTCATCATGAGGTGCTCCAGTTCTTTTTGTCAGAAAGAAGGATGGATCAATGAGATTGTGCATTGATTACATGAATCTGAACAAGAGAATGGTGAAGAACTGTCATCCTCTACCATACATCGATGCCTTATTAGATCAACTACAAGGATCTTCGGTGTTCTCAAAGATTGATATTCAATCTGGCTACCATCGACTAAGCATTCGTGAGTCAGATATTCCGAAGACAACATTTAGGGCTCGATATGGGCACTGCCAATTTGTGGTGACACCGTTTGGGCTCACTAATGCCCATGCAACATTCATGGACATGATGAACATAATCTTTCATCCATACTCGGACAAGTTTGTGGTGGTATTCATTGATAATATGTTGATTTACTCTCGGAATGAATGAGATCATGCGAATGATCTGATGATTGTCTTGGACATATCGCGAGAGCACAAGTTGTATGCTAAGCTGAGCAAGTGTGAGTTCTGGTTATCCTAGGTCTCATTTCTTGGGCATGTCATTTCTAGAGCAGGTATTGCAGTTGACCCTGCAAAGATTGAGGTAATTACATCTTGGGAGAAGCCCAGAACAATCACTCAGATTCGAAGTTTCCTTGGTCTAACGGGCTATTACAGATGCTTCGTCAATGGATTTTCTCGAGTTGTTCTTCCTCTGACGCGGTTTACATAAAAGGGAGTCTCTTTTATTCGGGATGATTCATATGAGCATGCCTTCAGGACATTGAAGGGAAGATTGACTACTGCACCCATTCTTGCACTTCCTTCAGGTACCCAGGATTATGCAGTCTATACAGATACCTCAAGAGAAGGTTTATGAGTGGTTCTGATGCAGTGAGGTTACGTGATTGCATATGCATCACGTAAGTTGAGGTCGCATGAGCAGAGTTACCTCACTCATGACTTGAAGTTGGAGGCAGTTATCTTCGCATTGAATATTTGACTCCATTATCTCTATGGGGGTGAATTTAGCTATTTTCAGAGATCACAAGAGTTTGAAGTATATTTTTTCTCAGAAGGAGATGAATATGAGACAACGCAGGTGGCTTGATCTACTGAAGCATTATGACTGCAAGATCCCTTACCATATCGGTAAGGGAAACGTGGTAGCAGATGCGCTTAGTAGAAGAGCTCATGCTGAGGGTATAGTATCCTGGTTATATACATGGGATATGCTCATAGCTCTAACTGATTGGCATCCTCATGAGAGTGCACCCATATCTCTATCATGCCTCCATGATTGAGCAGTCTATGGGATCGCATAGTAGAAGGTCAGAAGTCAGATCTTTGGATTCGAGACAGATACATGCGTGCCATCAAGGGTGAATTTGATGATTTTGTGGTGACAGAGTATATCTTGTGAAAGCTGACTGGGTCATTGTGCCCAACAATGAACATTTACGCAAAGATATTCTTAATGATGCACACAATTCATGATTGTCTATTCATCCTAGAAGCACAAAGATGTATCATGATCTACGCTGGCATTTCTGGTGGGATGGGATGAAGCGTGATGCGACACATCATGTCAGCATATGTTTGACTTGTCAGATGGTCAAAGCTGAGCATAAAAGATCACAGGGTTTATTATAATCTCTCCCCATTCACGAGTGGAAGTGGTAGAGTATCTATATGGATTTTGTAACTGGATTGCCGAGGACACCAGGTGGCCATGATGCTATTTGGGTTGTTATTATCAGGTCGACTAAGCCAACCCATTTCATATATGTTAGCATGAACTACACTCCATCTAGATTAGCCAAGCTATATATGCAGAACATTATTAAGATTTATGGTATACCACGTGAGGTAGAGTTTGATAGATACTTAAGGCTTACATCTCACTATTGGCACCGGTTCATGTCAGCATTACATACAGAGCTGAAGATGAGTTCTACACCATTCGCAGACCGATAGACAGAGCGGGCGTACCATTCAAGCACTGGAGGATTTGCTACGTGCATGTACTCTAGAGTGGAAAGGATCTTGGAAGAACCACCTGTAATTGGTAGAGTTCATGTACAATAACAACCATCATTCCTTTATCGGCATGGCACCATTCGAAACCCTATATGGGCCGAGATGCCTCACACCTTTCAGTTGGCGTGAGGTAGGTGATCACATTTTTACTCCATAGATCTCTTGAAGGAGACTGTGAGGGTCATTGATCTTGTGAGGCAGAAGCTTCTGATGACACAGAGCCATCAGAAGAGCTATACAGATCGTCAGAGAAGAGACTTGGAGTTTAGGTAATCCGATCATCTTTTCTTAATCTATTGCAAATATGATTTATTAAAAATTTAACTTAATCATCCATACTGATGAAATTTTTGTAAATATAGTAGGAGATTGGATGTTCCTACGAGTATCTCCTATGAAGGGAGTACAGATATTTGGAGTTTGTGGCAAGTTGGCGACATGATATGTTGGATCATTTGAGGTCATTGCTCGTGTAAGGAAGGTGGCCTACTGAGTAGCCCTTACTCCTCACCTTTCAGCCATACACGATGTCTTCCACGTATCCAACTCGAGGAAATATGTGCACGGTCCTCGACATGTCATCAGCTATGAGAACCTTGACGTGGAGCCCGACTTGACATACAAGGAGAGGCTAATGCAGATACTTGACAGTGCTATGAAGAAGATTCGTAACAAAGAGATTCCTCTATGGCACCAATAGAGTGTCAAAGAGGTGAAATGGGAGACATAAGCAAACATGAAGGCACGATACCCACAACTTATTTCAGGTAATCATCAAAACAAGCCCATTTATTTATATACATATTAAAAGAATATGGCTTATTTTTCATTGGAGGTTTTTATGGGTTCGAGACCATTTAAGGTTTTTAAGGCAAGATGAAGTTCAAATAAAACACATAGTGACTTTTACTCGAGTCTTGAGGATGAGACTCCCTTTGACGTTTTAATATTTGTAACATCGAGATCCAAATAACCCAAACATGTACTGTTTATGATCCATTTAATCCAATAAAACTATCAATCAATATTAAATGATCTAAATCGATTAATAAATCATAGATCAAAAGCAGTTTGGGATTAATCGATCAAAAATTGCATCATAAAGCATGCTACTAGAAAAGCAACAACATAATTTGAAATCGTAAAAATAATCTGAGACCATCAGAAAATTTGTCTCGACAAAATAAGACCAATGAAATTGACCCTTTATCGATCGAAGGTTGTTTGATAATTTAAAATCAAAAAATTTTATAAAAAAATTTAGATTGTATTTCATCCGTTTCTGTATCGATCTTTGATCAGAAAAGTATGAAAATCATATTGTTTGATCATCATGCATAGACGATTGAAACGATTAATTGTATATCTGAATCAGAGATTCGATGTGAAAATACATATGACTTTGAGATTATAGATAAGAGAGACAAAGAAAATAAAAAAAAATATAAAAATTCCAACAGGCTATAGCTCTCCACTTGGCTTTCTTCCCTCTTGACATACACACACTCTGTCATTCCACTGGGCAATCCCTTATGCCACTCCCCTCTTTATTTACAACGCCAACCCAACACTTTTTTTTATTCTCTCTTTTCTCCCAAATCTCTAGCCGAGAAGTCTTTCCCCAACCTTCTCTTTTGATGCTGCTTCATGTTTTGGAGGAGAAACTGTTACATTCTTTTTGTTGTTGCCGCTGCAATTGCAGCAACCATCGGCTGCCTTCTCCAACTGCTGGAGATACTGCTTCCCTCCATCACCTTGCAACTGCAAGCAGCCACAACTGCTCCTACAAGGCCTGTAGCCCCCTTCTCTGTTGCTCTAAAAAGCTAAGTGATGCTGTTGGCATAACAACAACCATTGTATACTGATCTTGATCTCCAAATCTTAGATATCGACAAGGTACAACTAAATCCCCCATTGCTTCTATGCATGTAATTTCTCCATTCTTTTCTCCCCTTTCAGTTATTTCAGATAAATACATCGTAGAAATGTTGCTGGGCGATGGCATTGCATGCTCATAATCCATGGAAAATATCTATCTGATGTTAAAACCATATAATGTGATAGTATGTATATCGACCTTAAAGAAAGCTATTACTGTTAAACTTGATCATTTTCTAAGTTTACCTTTACTATTGCTTTAAGGTTTTTACTCGAATTTTTATTTATTTATGGGTTCTTCTTCTACTTTCTCCTATACGAGTTTAATATTGGCGATCCTGTTTCCTCTTTTATTATTTTTATAGGAGAGTTCATATGAGTTCTTCAGGTGATGCTGAGAAATCAAGATCTGTTCGCACCTGCAATGAAAAAATAAATAAGAAGTTAAAAAGATGCATCAACCAACAAATTAAATAAAAACACCATGCCTGAGAACAAATAAGCCTTGTAATGACATCCACCAGAAAACTTGCTTAGTGAAAGGGGTTTATCTCTCACGATAATTAACGTGTAATCCAAACATCAAACTCTTACCTTTGACCTGTTTAATATGATAATCTAAAATGGTATTCGATTCAGCTTTTTGGGTTGCAAGATCTAATTTAATTTTTCTTGCATTGGAACACGTGCTAGGTATAATCAGGTTATAGTTCAAGTATGATTAACATAAAAGTCCAGGAGGTTCTAATATGAGTAGAAGACCTTTCCACCAAGTTGATTGGTTACACAAGGAAATAAAGAAGACACCATGTGATTGTTACTTGAGAGAGAAGACGTCCAGATTTAGTGGTAATTGATGATAGTTTGCACTTGGATTGGGGATTTTTCTCAACCGTATGTAATTTTATCTTGAGAAAGAGTTATTTCAACTATCATTGGATTATGGATCCGAATGTAGATTTATTTTATTTAAGATCTCAACCTCTATTTTTTGCCAATGGTTCCATGCACTTGGATGTGTTTTCTCATCTCCTATGTGTCGCTACTTCTTCAAGGCCTAATCATGATAAAAGATATAATCATAAGAAATTAAAGATGGTTGACCACATGATGATTAGGAAAGTTAGTGAATCTAGGTGATATGAATTGGTTTATAGAATTCAGATCAATAATTAGGTCACTAATTTTATTAAAGAAGATATTATAAATATAATTATAGGTATTAATACCCTTCTATTTTAAAGGTAATAAATTATTTTCTAAGATCATTATGATTAATAATAATCCTCTAAGTATAATCTACTAATAATTAGATCAATATTGATAAGATTTATTGATAAGATATTTAGACCTGTTAAGTTGACCACAAAAGATATTGTGAAAGGATTGAGTAATCAAATAAGTAATTATGATGGTGAATCAATGAGGACAATTACTTGTGCCAGTCATGGTGACTCTTACACCTAACTGAGCGAGGGTGCAGTGACCCTCATCTAGGTAGAAAATAGGAAGTCCGGTTAGGGAAGTGACCGCCTAGTGCGCGGATCTAGGATCCTAGTCCTTTGTATGATTTTTATGTAAGCTCGTAGTGTTTTTACGCTTCGCTGGGATCTGGAGTTTTATGCAGTTACGCTGATCCTATTTCAGTAGGGTACTTAGGCTGGAGGACCCTTGGTTTTGTTTTTTGAGCTCTTTTTTCCCACACAAATTAGGTCGGTTTTCTGGAGTGACTTTGCCCGGAAAGTCTCTCCCACCCATCTCAGGGACATAATTTGGGAGTGTGCCTAGCCCTCTCCTGGATTGCACTTCCACTGGGAGGGCGAGACGAAAGAGTCTCTTAGGCGGCTTCCTCTCCGCTTGAGTTTTGATTACTGTTCCACCAGTAGATCTTGACGAGGAAAAGGTGTGGTCAGCTGGAGTTGAGTTTGGTTATGGATGAATTGGTTACAATTGAGTTTGGTCACTACTGCGATGGGTTACTGTTACATTGGTAGGTCCTAGCAAGGAAAAATCATAACACAGAAATCATTAATCATCAAAATTTAATCAGGATTTAGAACTATTACTTTGGATGTTAGGAGAAGCTAGTGGATGTATTGGGAACTTAGCTAGGATGCATTATACTCCGCCACATGTCTACAGAGGTATTCTTCATGCCTTAGAGTCATAATGTGATGTCACACTCAGACCAAGACCACATGCTATCCACTAAAGTTGAGAAATTGACATAAACAAAGATTAGATCAAGGATCCATCAAATTGAGTTACATGCGATAAATAGATAATAACCAATATATGTATCATATAATAAATAAATAAAAATATTATATATAAAAAGTTAAGGGGTGATGGGTAATCAGGTGATTCACATAACAGAACAACTAAAAAACAAATTTCTAGGCAAGTAGCTTGTTAAATTTAAGATGACGATAACTATCTACTTGCTTTTTTTTGAAACCACTGAATTACTTGTTATTTTTAGTATGCTAGATTGTACCCAGCCTTTATTTACATCTCTCTTGTTCCCAACATGTATGGAAGGTAAGGCGTCTGCATCACAATATATTGACATATGGACGCTAAGCTTCCCCAGTTTCTGTTGCGGTACACATGTTATATCTTTTGTACAAGTTATGAATATGTGATTCATCACTCTAAAAGTCAAAAATAGAGCTTTGTTCCCGAGTAGTTAGCTGTGTATCTCTATTTATTTTGCATTATTCTCATTTCATTTAGAGTTAATGTCTGCACTTTAGCATTCATATTTGCATAAATAGGAAGCCTGAAATTTCATGTACACATTCAGCTGTATAATGGCTAACTTCACCTATTTGTATCTATTTTATAATAACTCCAAATCCAATAAAATCAACTCCATCATGTACATATTACTAATATGAATAAAAAATATAATAAAATTACTAACTTGAAATGTTGATAAATAAACCCAAAACTTAATTCTCAGACAGATGGTTGAAAACTCACATATCTCTCTCATATAGTGTCCGATTTCGGTCTACTCACTTTTAAAATAATATACATTCAAAAACCTTCAAAGCAAGATCAATTTCATAAAAATCAGAGTTTATATATGAAAGTTGGGTTTTGGACCCCTTTTGTACACTATGTGTATCGTTCTTTTTTGACTTATTATTTTATGTACATAAATAACTCTTTATAATTTCTTTCCTTTTCATTTATTTTGTTTTTGATGAAAGTTTTAATAAAAAGTATAAATAACCAATTCAAAATCGAATCAAAAAACAAAGAAAACAAATGATTTGATTCATTGAGAGTCACCGAAATTTTGTGTATTTTACTTTATTTTATTTCTTTATTTTTTATTATTAGAAATAAAAAATTAGATTAATGTGTAAATATTTTTATTCTATTTTATCAGAATTTATTTCAATTTTTACCTTATTTTAAAATGATAAAAAATTGTAAAATATAAAAATATGGTATTTTATACATGTGTAGTACCACCAAAAATACCACTTTGTACATATGATGTATTTTGTTCTTAATCTCTTTATGAAAATTGCAGATCTCGACGAGATGAACAATTTTTATGAAGATTTTTTTTATTTGAGGTCGTTTACTATTTTATTACGATTTTTGATTTGCATTTTAATTTTGAATTTTGTGGGACTAACACGTGGCTACTCGAGGAGCCGCCACGTGTCCCCCACTTAACCCTCTTTTGACTTCTTCATCCTAGGCCGTTGGATGAAGGGGTACTTCATAACGACCCAGATCATTTCAATTTTTTTATTTTCCTTTTCTTTTAAATCTCTCCTCTCTCTCTCTCTTCTCTCTCTTTCTCTCTCCTAATCTCTCAACCGACCCTTCTCCCTGCAGACCCATGCTTGCACAACCGTACTCCGCCTTGTGTATGGCAACTCCGTCCACGCTATCCTCCTCCCACCTCGGCACCGCCAACCACCTACAAAACCCCTCTACGTGCCCTCCATTGAACCCATCTGCCACCGGGAGAAAGCTCCAGCTGTAACACCCCCAACTCCCAAGGTACGGGAATAGCGTGCAATATCGGTATTGCACCCCTGTGTAGTTCGGTGGCCACACTATGGAGTTCTGGGGGACTTCACTTTAGCTAGAGGACAACTAAGGACAGGGTTTACTGCACGAAGGTCGAAGACCACGAGTTCCCCTTGGCACAACACAAATGTTCGGTGGCACTAGATAGAGCTTGAGCTGCAACATCCACGTAGGAATGTGGGGCCCACTGATGACACAATGTGATGACATGAAGTGCTGATGAGGCAGACGGCATGACATGTTGACGGAGCGAGCGACATGGTGTCGGTTGCAGAAGACGAAGGGATTGCATGAAAGATGAATTAGAGCCAAGGCGCACGAAGAGTCATCTCGGAAGACGAAGGGTTTCCGTAGAAGATTAAGAGTCCTTCATTCATTGTACATATAATAATGTTGTCCCTTCGTATACCCTCGGCTTGTCTATATAAGGAGGGGTAGAACTCATTTGTAGATATCACACTCAGAGTGAGTCTCTTGCTAATACAAAGAGGGTTCAGTGCCAATTGCTCTTGTGTCCTTGTGCTAGTGCTTGTGTTCGAGTATTCTAGCGACGTGATTAATCGGTGTGCTGGTGTACATCCTACACGGAAGGCTTGTTAGCTTGCGGGAAGCTAACTTTGCACATATTAGTCTCAAAAATTAAAGTTTGAGATTTCCCCCTGTGATAATTGGTATCAGAGCAAGAAATGATGCCCAACACCGGAGATCGTCTTGCTTCCTTGGCGGGAATTGTGATGGAGATCCAGTCTCAACTAGGTACCCATGCCCAATGCTTGGCTCGTCTGGAGGACGATGTAGGCAAAGAGGCGTCGGACGTCATTGGCGATAGCCAATGCTCGATCGACGTAGTGAAAGCACTTGGGGAGAAGCTAGAGGAGCTCGAGTCTCTGATGCTAGATCTGCATGGAGAACTACCCATCGTTAAGAAGGCGATCATAAACGGGGGCAGATCCAGCGAGTCTCGAAGGGCAAAGGCCCCAGAGCCCAAGTTCTTTTCAGGTACATGGAGTGCTAAAGACTTGGAAAATTTCTTGTGAGATATGGAGGTATACTTCAAAGCTGTCAAGACTCCTGAGGCGGAGATGGTATCCTTAGCGGCGATGTATCTATCTGACCATGCGAAGCTATGGTGGATGAGCCGTGCATCCCAAGGACGACCATATATCTCGTCTTGGTATGAGTTGGTGAAGGAACTGAAGGAGCAGTTCCTACCCACCAACACTGCTTGGGTAGCAAGGGAGATGCTCTGAAGGCTAAAGAACACGGGAACCGTACGGGAGTATGTGAAGCAGTTCTCATCACTATTGCTGGATATCAAAAGTATGTCTGAAGAAGACAAACTCTTTAATTTCATGGTAGGTCTCCAAAACTAGGCTCAGGAGGAGTTTAGGAGGCAAGGGGTGAAGGATCTCCAGACGAGCATCGCTATTGCGGATGCGCTTGTTGACTACAAAGTCCAACCCACGAAAAAGAAGAAGATCGAGAAGGCCAAGAGAAAACCCAAAGAAAAGAGCAAGGGAAAGTTCAAGAAGTTCAGTAAGACCGAAACTTCAAGGGAGGGTGCGGAATCCTCCAAGAAGGCAAAACAACCCAAGGGGAAGGGTTGCTTCATTTGTGACGGGCCACATCGGGCGTAAGAGTGTCCGAAGCGAGAGAAGCTGAACTCCATGACCATGGAGGGGAACTCAGACAAAGAGGTGTGCATGGAGAATCTAAAGTTGCTGGCAACATTCGCTTGTGTCCGCTAAAGTAGGGAAAAGAGGCAAAAGTGTAGGTGAAGCGCGAAGATCCAGATCTTTGTACCTTGATATTGTGGTACACAAGAAAACCCTTTCAACCATGATCGATACTGGAGCGACACACAACTTCATCTCCAGCAAAGAGTTCGAGAGCTTGGGAGTTCCCTTGGAGAAGAGCCAGTGCCACGTAAAGCTTGCCAACTTTGAGTCTCTACAGATTGAAAGTACGGCGAACTGCACTGCCCAGTTGGGTGAATGACAGGGAAAGGTACGCTTCCTCGTGGTACCTCTTGACGACTTCCAAGTCATTCTGGGAGTCGAGTTCTTGAAGAAGACAAAGGCGTCTGTGACACCTTATCTAGGAGGAGTCTTCTTCGCGGCTACAGATAGCCCTACTTTATCAGGGCTATCAAGAAGAAAGGACATGTTGGACCCATGTCCGTGATGTAAGTCTGCAATGAGCTAAAGAAAGGGGAGATAATGTACCTAGCTACGGTACGTGTCGAAGAAAATGACGAGGAGACACAGCCATACCCCAAGGCGGTAAAGAAGATGCTGGGCGAGTTCAAGGATGTGATGCCAAAGGAACTTCCACCTAAGAGAGACGTGGATCACGCCATCGAGCTACTGCCAGGTACGATACCCCCTGCACTTGCACCCTACAAGATGCCCCCTGTACACCTGAAGGAGTTGCGGAGACAACTCAAGGAACTAGTGGATGTTGGTCTGATCTGTCCAAGTAAAGCACCCTACAGAGCATCAGTGTTGTTCCAGAAGAAGAAGGATGGAGCATGCGGATGTGCATGGACTACCGCGCACTAAATAAGGTGACAGTGAAGAACAAGTACCCCGTCCCCAATGTTTAAGACATGTTCGATTGGTTGGGCCAGGCCAAGTATTTCTCAAAGATGGATCTCAGGTCAGGATATTACCAGGTCCGCATCAAGGAGGGAGACGAGCCAAAGACTGCATGTGTGACGTGTTATGGGTCTTTTGAATTCCTTGTAATGCCATTTGGGTTGACTAATGCCCTGACAACTTTCGATATGCTTATGAATGATGTCTTCTGCGAGTATATCGACTTGTTTGTTGTAGTGTACTTGGATGACATAGTAGTGTACATCATGACCTTGTAGGAACATGTCAAGCATCTGCGGATGGTGCTTGAGAAGCTGAGACAGAATCGGCTATACTAGAAGCCGGAGAACTGCTCCTTTGGTAAAGAGACTATATCCTTCCTCAGGCATATCGTGGACAGAGGCACGATACGTATGGAATCAAGGAAGACTCATGCGATATAAGAGTGGGCAATCCCCACAAAGGCGACGAACTACGGTCCTTCCTCAGATTGGTGAGCTATTATAGGAAGTTCATTAAGGGATTCTTCAAGAACACGGCGCTCCTGACGGTCCTGCTTCGGAAGGATCAACCTTGGAGATGGACGCGTGAATGCCAGAAGGCATTCCAGAAGCTGAAGAGGGCGGTGGTGGAAGAACCCATTATGCGACTTCCAAACTTCGAGAAGCCCTTTGAAGTCCACACCGATGCGTCTGACTATGCACTTGGAGGTATACTAGTGCAAGATGGGCACCCCGTGGCATACGAGAGTCGCAAATTGAATCCAACGGAGAGGAGATACTCCGTACACGAGAAGGAGATGATTGCAGTGGTTCATTGTCTGAGGACGTAACACCACTACCTACTTTGATCGAAGTTTGTGGTGCAGATGGACAATGTGGCAACGAGCTGCTTTACCACCCAAAAGAAGCTAACTCCCAAGCAGGCACGATGACAAGACTTTCTTGTCGAATTCGACTTCGAGCTTCGCTACAGGCTTGGGCAGACCAACCAGGTAGCAGACGCTCTCTCAAGAAAGAGCGAACCAGAAGAGCCGAAGGTTGCGGTGATTACATCGATCACTCGCGTGTCTGGAGATATGCTAGAGCGCATTTGGTAGCAAACACAAGAGGATCCAGTCACTTCACGCTTGGTGCAATGCATGAACGATGGCAAAGTCCAGATATTCTGGATAGAGGAAGGCGTCCTCTTCGCAAAGGGTAGGAGGCCCTATATCCCCTCGAGCAGCGGCTTGAGGAAAATGCTACTGAAAGAAGCACATGAAGCATAATGGGCTGGTCATCCAGGAGTGGAGCACACGTTGGCACTCCTCTCCTTAAGATACTACTGGCCGAAGATGGAGGAAGACGTGAAAGTCTACGCACACATTTGTCTTGTATGCCAACAAGAGAAGACAAAGAGGAAGAAAATGGTAGGATTGCTGGAGCCCCTACCCATTCCTTCACGTCCGTGGAAGAATGTCTCCATGGACTTCATCACTGGGTTCCCAAAGGTGGACATGAATAATGTGATGATGGTTGTAGTTGATCGTTTCTCTAAATATACGATCTTCGTACCAGCACCCCATGAGTGTACAACGGAGACCATAGCGAAGCTGTTCTTGCAGAACGTGGTGAAGCACTGGGGCATACCATTGGACATCGTGAGCGACTGCGATGCCCTGTTCACAAGTCGATTCTGGATGATCTTATTTGAGATGCTGGGATCCGATCTCAAATTCTCTACCAGCAACCACCCGCAGATGGATGGCTAGATGGAGTGAATCAATGCCTTGTTGTAAGAGTATCTTAGGCATTACATGACGACCAATCAACACAATTGGGCGAGTTTACTGGATACCGCCCAATTCTTCTACAACCTGCAGGAGACCTCCACCACAGGCTAGAGTCCATTTGAGATTGTGATAGGTAGGAAACCCTTGACACCGCACAAAGTGTCTAAGCAAAATAGCCAAGGATGGTATCATGCTGCACATCGCTTTGCATTGGAGGCATGATCGGTGGGAGGAAGCGAATGATGCGTTGGCTCACGCTCAATACAAGATGAAGAAGGCGACTGACAAGAGCCATAGGCCGATCGAGTTCTAGATTGGGGAGAAGGTGCTGCTGAAGCTTACTCCCCAGATTTGGAAGAAAATCCTGAGGAAGACAACGTACAAAGGGTTGATTCCTCGTTACGATGGACCCTTTGAGATAGTTCGACACGTGGGACGGCTCGCCTATCAACTACATCTTCCAGAGAGACTGAAGCTGCATCCCGTGTTCCATGTCAGTTTCCTGAAGGAGTACCATGAGTACAAAGAAGATAACACCAAGAGGGCATCGAAATGTGCCCCACCTAACGTCCGGGTTCAACATGTGAGGGTTGGTGAGAAGATTCTTGAGAGACACGTGGAGGGCCAGAGCAAGAAGAACCGGAGGATCTTCTTCCTTGTCAAATGGAAGGGACTCCCGGAAGAGGAGGCAAGCTGGGAACGTGATACAACCCTGTGGCAGTTTGAGCACCTCATCGAGGACTTCTTGAAGATGCAAGATCAATCGCGGATACCTGATGGATTAGGTGGGAGAGGCATGTAACACCCCCAACTCCCGAGGTACGGGAATAGCGTACAATATCGGTATTGCACGTTTGTGTGGTTCGGTGGCCACACTATGAAGTTTTGGAGGACTTCACCTTAGCTAGCGGACAACTAAGGATGGGGTTTACCGCACGAAGGTCGAAGACCTCGGGTTCTCCTTGACACAACACACGTGTTCAGCGGTACTTGATGGAGCTTGAGCTGCAACATCCATGTAGGAGCATAGGGTCCACTAATGACATGGTGTGATGACATGGCATGCTGATGAGGCAAACGACATGGCATGCTGACGGAGCGGGCGACATAGCGTCGGTTATAGAAGATGAAGGGATTGCACGGAAGATGAAGAGTCAAGGCGCACGAAGAGTCATCTCGGAAGACGAAGGGTTTCTGTAAAAGACTAAGAGTCCTTGCATTCATTGTACATGTAATAAGGGTGTCCCTTCGTATACTCCCGACTTGTCTATATAAGGAGCGGTAGAGCTCATTTGTAGATATCACACTCAGAGTGAGTCTCTTGCTAATACAAAGAGGGTTCAGTGCCAATTGCTCTCGTGTCCTTGTGCTAGTACTTGTGTTTGAGTATTCTAGTGACGTGGTTAATCAGTGTGCTGGTGTACATCCTATACGCAAAGGGAAGGCTGGTTAGCTTGCAGGAAGCTAACACCGCACATGTTAGACTCAAAAATCAAAGTTTGAGATTTACCCATGTGACACCAGCCATGTTGGTGATAGCAAGACCTGCCGTCGAGCGAAGACCTTCAGGAGAGATCCATGGATCTCCTCCATGTCACGACTCCAACTGAGTCGCTCAGCTTCGAGGTACCTGGACGCTGCACCTCTCGAGGCCACAATCGATCGGAGTTAGAGCTCTAGTCATATCTAAGCGACCCATCAGAAATACAACATTTTCTTGGATCACTTAGATTCCCAGATTCGATCCCAAATCCTCATTCCTTCTCCATCGACCCTCGCCAGATCACCCAACCATCCCTTGACCCCCTTTGAGCTTAATGATCAAGCTGATGCTAGCAAACCTCTAGCCAAGTTTCCCTTTGCAGGTTTGTGTAATGCATATTTTCGCCATCGAGCTTCTCAGGTTGCGCTCCACCTCCGCCAACCTCCATAGCCATCAGATTGCCCTTAGCCATCCTCCTTCGTGAGCGACAGTACCGACCTCGCACCTGCCGCATTGCTGCACCACCTCGTCGCCTCACGTAAGCCACACCCTTGCCTCGACTTGCACATGCCCATCCCCCGTGTCCGCTGCCACACTTGTGCACCTCCGCCCACTAGCGCGAACGTGCATGACATCATCCATGCGCGGTTGCATAGTAGCCGGAGGTCACTGCTCTCCCTGTCTCGCGCCATCTATATGGGCAGGAGTCCCCTGCGTCGCATCACCACCTCCGCGCAACCCAACACGTGTCTCCTCATGCCTGCACCTGTGCTCCCCCACCAGCCTCCAGCCGAGTGTGCAGTTGCGTGCCTCGTCTATGCTAAAAGCCCTCCGCCTGCCTGCCTTCTCTTGGGAATGAACGAACAACAACAAAAGGGAGTCCGGAGGGCTCACGTGAAGGGAGCCTCCCTTTTGGGTTATTTGCACCGCCACCCTTGAACATCAGAGTATCATGCAACAATCCCCACCAGGTAGGGCGAACATGCACATCACGTGCAGTTGGGAGAATTTTACGTTAAAGACCAAGCCTCCTAACATCACATGCACGACACACATCCGTGGAAAAACTACGCAAAGACCCTTGGGGATTTGGTAATTAAAGAAGCATCCTTGTGCGCTAATTTTTAATTTTACTTTTATTTTCCTGGTTTGCATATAACCCCCGTGTTTGGACATTAATTTGAACATTCAATTAGCCTTATTTCATCATTTTAAAATTTCTCATTGTAGAACAATTCATGCTTTATCACTGTGGATCTTAAATGTATTTTTGTGAGCTATGAATTACTAACATAATTATCTTTGGGTAAAAAATATATATTACCACTACATGCAATTTAATTGATATTTAATTATCCATTATTCCAAAAATTCCCAAAAATTCAGAGTAGTTATATTTTAGGTTGTTTTACATTGTGCCCAAATTTCACATCATTCGCACGCATAAGATGTCAAGTAAACTGAACAGTAGTTTTAGTAATTAATTTTTAATTAATTTCATGCTTAATATTTTCAAGAAATAAAAATTATTCTGGATACCTATCACATAGATCTATTTAGGATAATTTAATCTCTCGAAAATATTAATGTTTCCTATTTATTAAAATTATTTTTCTCAAAATCACTCGATCTTCATATTTTATTTATAATTAATTTATTATGCATCCAAAAATTAAAAAAAAACGCAATAGCTTAATTTCATCATATTTCACGTTCTGGATAAGTTTGAGGATTTTTGGACTTAATTTGATCATAAATTGCATTTTAGTTCCCGAACATTGCTAAAATTGCATTTCACTCATTAATTGCATTTAAAATTACAAAAAAATACCGCTATGAGAACCTAACCTCTATATCGACTACAAATCAACTAAAGGACATAGGGGCCTCCCTGAGTTGGACCTTAAGCTAACCAAGGAAAAAAACCGCTCACTTTAATTGGATAATTAATCAATTTAGTGGTTTTTTATTAATCCAAAGTTTCCTGACTGCAATGAAAATCAACGTTAATTTCACATAGTTAACAAAGTCTTATTAGGGATTCTTCAAATGACACTGTTGCCGGGGAGACTTGACTTAGGTTAATTTTTTTAAAAAATATAGGTATTAGGTTTTTCGTCCCCGGGTAATCCGACCCCCTGTTTTTCTTGTAATTATTTCTCTATTTATTTTGTAGTATATTTTTATTTTATTTTATTTGCTTTATTTGTGTTTATCTCTGTTTGACATAATTTCTACCTTTTTGTGCGAGGGTCTGGTGGAGTTGGAGAGACTTTCTTGAAGTTGATACATCTCGAAGTGCATCGGAGGCCGATGATTCATGGATCAAGTCGGCTATTGAGATGTCAAGAAGTTTTGAGAAGAGAGATTTTCGTTTTTGTAATTTAATTTGTTATAATTTCATATTTACAACGGATTCCGTTTGGAATCTCGCATGTGTACCATGGACCCTGGACATTGGACCCTTCATGATTGTGTGATTAATTGCCGTAGACTAGGACCTTCACTTACGACTCTTAGAGCATTTCCTTAGATAATTTTATTGCTTGTGCTTGTACTCTATAGGACCATACATCACATTTAGCGAGACACACTTAGACCACAGATCTATTAGTCTATATTAAATTGTTCATTACTCGCTAATAGAACTGCTTGGCTAGGAACATTTTTTCTCATTTGTATTTCATATAGTGTAAAATTTCAATTATATTTTGCATCCCACATGTAGAAAACTGGAGGAACTATAAGTATACTTACTCAATCTTTCATCATCATTTTCTCGATGGCATCAGTTTTTTCCGTATACTGTAAAATTTCAATTTTGTATTGCATCCCACATGTAGAGAGCTGGAGGCACTATAAATATCCTTAATCATTCATCATCGTTTTCTCAATGGCATCGGCTTTTTCTGATTCCCTCTCTCATTTTTTCGAACCTAGGATAAAGGAATTGGGACTGGATAGTAGACGTGGTTGCTTATGTGGATTAATTACAGTGACAAATAATCTCTAGAATCAAGACTACTAATTGAATTGGATAACAAATGACTAAAATTAACCTTTGTTTGTGGGAGAAGAACCCCGTCATTTTTTGAATTTACTTGCAAATGAGAGAGACAAACGACTCTAGGATAGAGCCAAGCTGGGATTTTCATATAGACTACTGATTCTACAAAAAAATGATTAGCTACTTCTCATTGAGGATCTATGGGTAGTCGGTAAACGATATGGATTTCCTTAGCCGAGCGGGTGGTTTAGATGGCATCGTGTAAGGCTCCGTCCTCAAGTAATGTGTAACCTCGACCCAATTATGATGTCATACCTTCGACTGACTTTCTCACTTCTTCGCATTTCTCACCTACCCTACCTCCTTACACCCCGGATCCACTTCCACCCTGGGTTGATTCACCTTATAGTTGGATGCTTGCTGGAATAAAGAAACAATTTGAAGAGCAAGCCACTGTTGAGATGAATAAATGGCAGAATTACCTGCACCACACATACTTCATTCTCACCTCAAGTTGGGACCAGACAACAAACCGAATTGACCTTAGGGTATAACATGGGCGATCAAACAAACCGAATGAAGAGGTCTACACCATATGATCCTCTTGACTTGATTGGTCGTAGTGATCGAGTCCCCACAGACCAGCCTTCATATCACAAAATCGGAGAGCCTACACATGTACGAGCTTAGACTCATGAGCTAGACTTACAAGCCCCCTGTTTATTGACTCCATTATTCGAGGCTCCAACCAATATCTGCCATTCGGAAGGTCCATACTCGACCCAGCATTGCATGTCAGAGTCTATGTTGAATATGAGACTTCAAGATCTCAACAATACCCACAGAGTACACAGATTCCTTCCATGATTTGCTACGAGGAATTTTTGGAGGACAATATTTCTAGGATTATGAAGAGTTATGAACTAGTTGAGGGTAAATATAGAAATGCCACCTACTAACTAATTTCATTTTATTCCATCTCAGGTATGGAAGTGGCGAATGAAATAAGTGGATGCAATGTTGAAAATAATCTAGAGGACACAAGAAAATACAAACACTTTGTACAACTGGAGTCCATTCTACCTACCTCTTCTAATAACTACTTACCATCCAATCTAAAGTCTGTACATTCTTTTGCTCCTCCTTCACCTATCCAAAACAACAAAAAATAATCGAAAATCCCAAAAATACCAAAAACATCGAAAAATCAGAAAACTAATAAAAATAGAAAATGAAAAAATTTTAAAAATTTGGATCCTACCCTAAGGGAAGCACTCGATGAGGAATTGATTTTTAATCTTCCCTTGATAAAGGCCATAGATCACTTTCCCGACCTTAAATGATTTGTGAGAAGTAAATTGATGCCTAAGAGGTCAGCCAATAAGAGGACAAGGCTTGAGAAACATCTAGTGTCTATGGCTACCTTCTTGGTGATGGGGAGAAAGATCAAAATCCGTAGAATGAAGTAGTTACCTAGGGTTGAATGTGAAATCAAAGACACTACCTTCACCCATGATAGAATCAATGATGACTCATCGATAAGTATCCTCCCGACCTCTGTGTTTGGCAAGCTCAAATTCAGGCTAATCAGAAAGTCAAGAGAGCTCACTCACCTGGATGATCGATCTATAAAACAGTTAAGAGGAACCATTTCAGTCATCATTACTTTCCAAGGTCTCTACTCCAAGTCTCCAAGTAGCCTTCACGGTCATTGACATTGAGAACTGAGGAGAGTTTATCCAGTCTTCGATTATTATCAGGAAGCCGTTCTTAGCCTCAGCTAAGGTGACTATAGATTGTGAGACTCAGGAGATCGATTTTACAACATTGGGAGCACTTTGATTGCATCCATTCTTTGACACACTCTACTCTAAGGTAACCAACAAAGCTTCTAACAGTCGTGACCATCGAGAGGTAGATGAGTCATGTGACACCCCTAGGATCCGGGTACTCGGCAAACCAATTCCACACATACACATTCCACATTCGAATACTTGACATTCGTAACAATAGGAGAAAAATAGCAACATGCACAGGAATTTAAAATTTTGCTTCTTATAAAACCTGTTCACAATCCATGTTCCATTACATTCCATTGATCATTTCCATGTCCACAAAAAATATACATGTAAGTATAAAATAGGCGTCCACAATTATACATTACATGACATGTCTCTCAACAAAATACTACAAGTGAAGAAAGATAGTAAAACTACTACCAACAACTGTACTGCAAAAAAAAGTGTCGTGAGGCTGCAAAAAAAGGGTGGTGCCTCCAGCTAGTCACTACTGCGAACCTGCGGATCCACACATAGGTACGTTATGAGCAAAGTTGCCCAATACGATTTAAACAAAACTACACAAAAACAAGCAGGATATAATTTAAATGTGTCCAAAAGAACAACTAGGTAATCAATCTTGCAACGAATTTCATTATTATTATTGTTGATCTGGATATGGATATGAGTAACCAAGCTTCGTGGATAGTCTGTGGTCTTGGTCTGGATGAGACCTCACACTATGACTCTAAGGTAAAAGAAAACACCTTAGGGTTGGGGTGCCTCCGTAGGCATGCGGTGGGGTACAATGCATCCTAACTAAGTTCCCAACACGTCCACTTAGCTCCACTTCGCGATTGTGCTTCCGATTCACAAATTAGATTACAACCCGCGAGTCATCGCGACAATCCGATCCTCCTTAAGCACAGGAGTTTCATGTCCCATCATCAACTTCATTAACCATATTTCCCGGAACTATCCTCTTAGCGCTCCTACTCGGAATACCGACTAATGTGGCCTACATTGGCATGTACACGAGTGTTAACTCTAAGTGACAAGCGAAACACTAGCCGACCAACCATGACTACTTGGCCCGCGCTCGAGCACCGGGCTAAAGCACGCAAGTGCCGAGGCCAACACCGTCAGATTAGCACCTCCGTGTGCCAAGCAACATGTCCCCCAACCATCGCAGCTACAATAGCAGTTGGGATCGCGGTCATCTAGGCTTCTACCCGAGGCCCCAAGGGTGCATGCCCCTCCCTTGAAGGCAACTACTCCTCTACCCACTAACCACGATACGTCATCCGATGAATGATAGTCACCTTTCCATAATCATAACAGTATTCAGTCTGGATCTGAACTCTGAAATACGATAAAAACACTAACAGAACAACTCAACTAACATTATTATGCACCATTTCAGCCACTCACGTACATGTGCAAGCATATGCCACCAAGGTTATAATAATAAGCAATAAGGCATGAGATCTCTGGAATAGTGCAACGAGCTTCTTGGTTTTTTTTTTGGCCGAGTAGACATTTACAAAAGATGAGGAGGAGCCCCAATTAGAATGCCTTTGCTATTAGTGTGTGGTTTCAGTAAGATCAAAGCTGATTACACAAGCTCAAGGAACCACGTCTAGGCTTGAATTAAGGTGACATCCAGGACTATGCTAAACATCTACCAAATAGATGGAATATGAAATTGTGGGTCGTCAAAAACAACAGCTCGATTATCTAACTTCTTATCTCATATTTGAGTTAGGATGCATCAAAAAGGTTGACCTCCCTACTTTTCATGTCCTAATGGGACTAGAAGTACAAGATTAGGGGTCATTGATCTCTATTAAACTCCAACTTCTGTCCTACTTCAAAAATTTAATTGACAAATGAGATGTACAAGGTCGAGGATCACAACATCTGAACTTGGCCGAAATCAGCCTTGGATGATCATTAGTTTGGAGAAATCAAGAAGAGTATATTCCAAATAATTTTTTTGTAATGAGCACCATATTTGCATTCTCAGGAAAACTAGTGCTTCAAGATGAGAGCACAGGTTCAGCAAAAGATGTGCTACTGTTTTGCTTTATTTAAGTTGAAATGAAGAAAGATAACAGTAGATGACTTCATGTTCATCACTACGAGCAACTAAACCAACAACTATACTCTTCATAGGCAATAATAACACACAAATATGATAATTCCACATCAAAAGGGTACTATCCTATGAACCTGATGCCTTAGATATGTCTAGTAAAACATGGTAGTAGACATGCAGTCTCCTTTCCTAACCATGGGCAGATTTTCTACTTTATTGGAAGCTGGTACAACTTGGTGGATATGGATCACGTTGCAGTAGAACGAATACCATTAAACTTGAAAATGCACCGCAAAAGACCTCATAGGTGCTGGAACATCAAATAATGAGGAAGAGAGGATAGAGAACGCTCGAAAGTAGAAAGAATGAGCTGCAAACGTTATTCTTGTATGAAGAAAATAACATGGACAATCATGATAACGAAGAAACCTCACTGGATCGAGAATCACGTGGAACCCACAGCAAAAGGAGGGGGATATCGTACAAGATAGGAAATTGTGTGGATCTCGCAGCAAGAGGAAGGAGGATCGTACCTTCTCTAGACGAGCACGACTTCGTGTCGTCAATCCGAGGTGTTCCGGTGACCCTTGGTGAAGGAGAGGGAAGAGGAATGGAGGAGGGGAGAGCTGGAGGTCGAAGGAAGAAGAGGTTGGGCGATTTGGGCGAGGCTCACGAAGGGGGAGGGCTGGTATATGGGTTGGGACTCCGATTCGGATCCGGGTCCGGATCCGTATATAGCTTGGACCCCCTCTCGCTAAAATGGTCATAACTCGGACTCCCGAAGTCGGATTTTAGCGTTCTTGGACTCGTTGGAAAGCTATTGACGAGCCCTACGCAATGGACTATGCAAATAAATTTTTTGAACACTGGAATAAAAGCATATTTGCAATTTAGCCTAGATCCAGCTGGATTTTGCATTTTAGTCCCTGTTCGGGTTTCGGGGGTTTCACAAGTCACACCTCTCTGCTATACTTGTGATACTGACTATCGAGCTGGCCATTGGATCAGAGACTACTCACACATCCATGACTCCCGCTGCTTGCATCACTACCAATGCCGGGCCAATTAAGAACACTAGCTCCTACCCGAGAGGTGTGTTGACCCTTCCGAAATTCTACAATCTATATGGTGACTCGTCTGATGAGGAACCCATGGTAGCACCACACCACATCTCAGACCTTCAAAGCAGACAACCAGGACTGAATTGACCCCAGTCGAAACATAGTTGCTCCTTCCTCTAGTCGGTTATCCAGTGAGAGGAAGTCGAGAATTGATTACTCGAGGTGTTCCCCCAGACGCCTCAAGGCACATCACTCCCCTCTCCTTCTCAATGTTTCAGGTTCTAGAAATCTGACTAAGAATATTTCCTTCAACATACCAGAGAAAGAATTTTCTGAGGAGTCCTCATCTGATCCAGATGAGGTGATTTATATGAGTGAGTTCAGTTCGGCTATTCTTAAGCCATATCTGAGCAAGCAACCGTGTGTTGACCCTCATTGAACGATCCCTTCACCTCACTATTATTCACCTGAGGATGATTCTGACAATGATACATATGCATATTACCCACCTCCTCGCTCCCGCAAGAAGCTTCATCACAAGCCTTCTTGATCCTTGTATATTCTCACTCATACTTGTATAGATTTTCTTTCTTTTATTTCCCTCCCTCCTCAGTGATTCGTATCACTCACCTCAGCTCCATATCATTTCATTTTATGGATATACTTTAGATGACCAGATTCTAAGTATAGGGGGGAGAGTGATCCGAGTCTCTTCTTCTCTTGCACATTCTCTGTTCTCTATATATTCTCCATATCTCATCATTTCTCTTTTTTCCTAGAATGAGGCTGACCAGAACCTAAGTATAGGGGGGACCGATGCCCACCATGTATATATTCATCCAGTTCTCCTGCTGATCTCAACCACCCCATTCTTGATCTTCTTCTACACTTAGGCTGACTAGAGCCTAAGTATAGGTGGCTGATTGACTTCTATACTTTTTGTTATTTTAGCTTTCATACACTTAGCACGAGCTATTTCTTTTCCTCCCTTTTCTTTCTCATTCATAATGCAGTGATCATAGGCCCCATAAAATGTTAAGGCTTGGCTTGTCTTTTGCATTACCACCATTCTCCTTTCTCGCTCCAACAAATCTAACATTAATTGACCATCATCGAAGTAGATACTCTTTGGGTATTTCAAGTAAATCCTTCTTCTTGAAAATGTAAAGAACATGACAACAGAGGATACCTTCAGATGTGAACTTCTTGCATGAGCATCAGTATCTACCTTCTTTTGCGAAAAAACCTACCAGATATTTTTGATGTTGAATCGTACACAAAAAAACTCATATCTAACAATATTATCATCCTTCCAACCTTTTGATGAGAACAATTAATAATATTCTTAAATTCATATTGAAATTTCGTGAAGATTGCAGGAGTGTAGGACGTAGAAGCTTGTGCTTCCATTTGATGGTCAGACCACAATGTTGCCTTTATAGTCAATGCTGTAAAATCTAAAGTTTCTCCCGCTTCACGATGTGCCATTAAGGCCCTTTCATATTGTAATATGAATTCTGATAATGGCGTCTGAGAGTGTACATATCCATCAAAGAATGAAATCATGCTTTTAGAATGTTGTGTCGAAGACATTCCTGCAAAAAATACATCTTTTAGATATATAGGTATCCACATTCCTCGCAGTTCATACATATTATGAAATCAGCTTTTTTCTACAATATCGCACTTTTCCCGAAAATCTTCCCATTATTTCTCAAACTTGTCAATAGTTTGACTTCCATAAATCCACTTTTCATAGTCATGTTCAAATTTCATATCACATCTCAATTGATGCAGATGAATTAATGCATTCTTTCTGATATGCCAAATGCAAAATCAGTGTGTCGTTGTGCTGAATACCACTGCAATAGCTTCACACATAGCTAGATCTTGATCCGTGATTATCACAATAGGCAACTTTCTATGCATGCGCTGTAGCCATGTATGGAATCACCAAATAAAGGTTTTTGTAGCCTCATCTGCCAATAGAGCGCAATCAAATAATGTTAATTGTCTATGACGATTGACATTGGTAAATGGTGCAAGGCATCATAAAATTATTAGTTCTGTATGTAGTGTCGAACACCAACACATCACCAAAATGCAAATAAGAAGCTTGTGATCGTCCATCAGCCCAAAAGACACTTTGCATTGTCATATTCTCATCGAGCTTAACTTTGAAAAAGAAATCATTGTCTGTTGTCATCTTGTCTTCAAAACATTTGACAATAGCCATACTCTCATGACTAAGATTGTTCTTTCAACTGACTTTGATTTGGTCAAGGCAAACTTGACTCACCAGAGGCACTCAAAACACTCAAGATCTTGGAAGCACCTAACCCGCAACAATGCAACATATCAATCAATCCCCTAGCATGAGACGAAATCTCCCAGTGATATTGTAACTTCTGTACTTTGGATGGACTTGTCAACACATGGTTATGTGATTTCTGAAAAGTCCGAACCACCCAAGTCCCTTCGTCGTCATCCATCGAGTCATAAATTTGAGCTTGACAATCTTCTCTAATGTCATGTCTATGCTTAACCTCTCTTCCATCTTCTCTCTTGTACTTAAGTCTTTAAATCCTTGCTTAGAACAGACAAACTTTCTAGCAATTGGAAGATTTATATGCTCCGACGAACGCATTTTATGTTTGCATATGGAGAAAACCCATTGTTTTTGCATATGAATGGTAAAATGCAAACATATCTTCATCTGAACAAAACTTCGTGCAAATAAACCGTTTCTCAAAAAATTTTCCCACTTCTTTTGTTGTTTCTACACCCATGACTTTGTCTGTTCAATGACATTCGAAAATCACACATTCTTCATTGATGACAATGTGGGACATTTCTTGCAAGTCTTCCACACGTTTCACCTACTATTCCAAATCCACGATTAAATTGCAAATTTATATATAAAAAATTTCTAGCAAAATATAATCAATAATCTAATTTAATTGTTAATGAAATAACATGAGAAAAAAGTTGACCATACATACATAAACTGCAAATGGAGCATACAAAAGCAGAACTGCAGGATGCTTTCAATGAGCAAAGTCATACATATCTGGATTACATCATCTAACAACATTGGATATGGATAAAATTGTCAAAATATTTGGATTACATTATCTAACAACAAATAAAAAGCATGTTTGTTCAAAAATTGCTAATTTAAAATATTTACTTGTTATCCAATCAAAATTAGTACTGTACAGTGCACTACCATGGATTGTGATGTCTGCATGCATTATTGCTCATGCTGATGGAAAAGTATGTTCTTACTCTAATAGGAACACGAGTTTCATATCCCCTTTGGTGGACCTGCTTGATGTTGGATGGACCTATGGATCTGGCAATTATTCTCCACTGAATGGGTTTTACTTCTCATCATGTTTTGTGTGTGTGTGATGGGAAGAAAATCCATGCAGGGATACATATCCCAATTGAGCTTTCAATTGGTACTCCATTCTCAACCAAACATTCCAACAAGTTCATCACAGGATAAATGTTATACGAAGAGAGTACACATTCATATGTTAAGTGCCTTTAGGTCTGAATCAATTAGCTACTTCTATTTATAAATGATAAATGTGAACAACTTCTTGAACTTATGTAGGAATATCAAGTCTAACTTTGAATTAAGGATTTGCTTAGGTTTTCTTTAGACTCAAATATTCGACTGCAGAGAAATTTTGAGAGGCACTCACGGGGGGAGCTAGTCTGGGAGGAGGAGAGGGGCCACAATGGAGAGCACACGATAGGGAGGAGGAGCACGCGATCGAGAGGAAATTGCAGTGTATCCTCTGGGTCAATTTGTTCTACGAGGAGAGTCGGGGCAGCGATGGGAAGCGTACGACGGGGAGTCAGCTAGGGCTGCAGAGGGGCCCATGAGAGTAAAGAGGGGAGGAGAGGTGGCTAGGGATGGAAGGGGAGGGCGTGTGAGAGAGGGAGGAGGCTAGGGCTGTGGGGGAGAGGACATGCGGGCATGCAGGTGAGAGTGAGGTGCATGGAGAGAGGGGATGGGCGGAGAGGGAGGGGCATCCACCGTCGATCGAGAATGGGATCGTACGGTTGGGAAACCAGGTGCGGGAAATTGCCTACACCACCTGAAGCAGGCTCCCTAAATCCTACACACACACACACATATATATATATAAATATACATACTAAAAGAATTCTATTCGAGTATACTTGAGTTTTGTTTGATAATTATGTCCCAAGTTGTGCATTACTCTTAGGATAACTAGCAGGAACCCGTACTTTGCACGGGATAGTGAATTATAGAAACATCCAACTCCCCTGTCAAGTTGAGCCAAACAAACATAATTATGAATTAAGATACATATATTTATCATAAAGGGGAAAGATCCTTTCTCACTTCTTCGATGGCTTAGTTCAAAGGTCAAATCTTTGTTGGCGGATCCCTAACTAAACTTGCGATTTGTCCTATGTTTGACCGCGTGGTGATTTGCCCTAATGAATCATCATGTGGACTTGGCCATAGACTTCTTCGACCTTAGTACCCATTCCGCTTCTTTAGGAAATATTCCAATGAAGTAATGTTTTAAAATAATTTTTCATTCAGAATTTCAGGGACCATGATACATCGTCCGAGTCTCGAGCATGTCATCATGATATTGAAGTAAGAAGAGGGAAAAACACCTTTTGCATAGTTGCCTACCTCTCTCTCTCTCCATTGTAGATCTAATCAGAATGCAAATAATCGAGATGATTGTACATGTCTCTGCTTCTACATGTAAAATATACTCCTCAGCAACCACTTGAATGGTATCTATTGTCGTTCGTCATACCCAACCATCCATAGAACTACCTCAACCGATCTTAATGGCCCAGCATTAAAGAACCTCCTCAATTGTTCCTCACAAACATCAACATCGTGGCAGTCGTTTCTGTTGTTGTAGAAAACCCACCATGCCCCTCCCCTTCGATGATGGCCTCATTGACACAGTGAGATGCTCTTAATCATAATGAAGAAAATGGTTTATGAGATGAACACGGTCTACATCCAGTTATAAATAAATAAACCTATGGTACTTTATTTTTGAATGCATCAATGATGGACTTGTATGATCTGAATCCAGTCGAACAATAATGGTCAAAATTAGTTATACACATGGTGGACATTACTGCCAAATTGAGTAGAGAGAAAATCTAGTATCGAGAAATATTTATATCAAGAATAATCGATATCATAAATCACATCTTTGAGCAATCGACGATCAATCCTTATCTCTCGGTTGTGGGGATTGCTCTTGAAGAATCCCAATGCCTTCGCAACCGCTGCCCTAAGAATAAATTGATGATTAAAAAACTGAAGGATATGGTGAGATCCTCAAGCGCATCACGGAAGCGTGAGCATCGTATTGAATATGATGAAGAACGACTAGTCGGACTAGTTGTTCTATGCAGCGGAAATTAAAAATTTTTCATGCGACGAAACTACATGATCCAAGAACACTTCTCGGATCGTTTTGTCTAAACCACAAACAAGTAATAGGATTACCTCTTGAAGCGTGGTTGCGATCGAGTCTCTAAACGAAGAGACCTCCTGTCTCAAGTCCGATCCGACGGAGGAGATGCTTGCGAGCGTGTTGATGAAACACATGCTTCTCGCAATCCATGTTGATGATCCAAGCGGAGGATCTCCTGATCTCGACACACGAGATCCGATGTCTTCTTCATGAGCAAGGCGCACCGAAGGAGACAGAGATCCACGAGCAAACGATCGGGCAGCATAACGACGACGCTGCGACGATAGAGAACCTCTCTAGGGCATCCATGGTGGATGACCACATGAGAGGGAGAGAGAGTAGACGTGTAGAGAGAGAAAGAGAGAGAGAGAGAGACTTATGTTCTCTTGTGTGTAAAGAAGAGCAATGGGGTGCCCCTCCTTTTATAATATTTTGGGATCCGTGGATCTCAATCCATGGGCAAATCCAATGGCTCTCATTGATTTGTGTTTCTTTTAATGGCTAAGATTTGTGTTGGTAAAAACCAACAACAATTAATTTAATTTAGATTAAATCTATATTGATAAATCAATATAAATCAATCCCAAATTAAATCAATCAAGCATGGAGATTATGGAATGAATATTGCCTCCTTCCATAATGTTGGATTTGGTGGCAATCTCATGCAATCTCATGAGATCTCATGAGATTACATTATTTCATAGAAATCTCCAAGATTTACAACAACACTTGTTGTAAATTATTTTACAAAAAAATTCATAATTATTTTGTGAATATTGCAATCTTACCATTGGAAAATTGTGAATCACATTCACAACCCAAAATAAAATGTGAATTACATTTTTAATTAATTGTCCAATGTGAATCCAATTCACATCAACCTTTAATTAACAAATGTAAATTACAAATAGCTCTCTCTTATATATTATAAATCACATTTATAATATATATGACTAATATGGATATTGCTATCCACATTATTCATATCCATGATAATTAAATCACATTTAATCATCTTGGATCTCTATTCTCGTGCACCCAAATAATATGAATCACATTCACATTATTCACATCTTTGATAATTAAATCACATTTAATTATCTTAGATAACTCTCCTTATAATATGAATCAAATTCATATTATTCATGATAATTAAATCACATTTAATTATCAATTTTCTCAATGCTCGGATACACATATCAACAATGAAATTATCCTGAACTCTTTCAAGGATAATGCGCTTTCTCTGCGGATACTTGGAGATAAGGATATGACGATTGTATTGTTCCACGTATTGTGACTTGGATATTGAGATCATATCTCAAATCCATATCGCAGGCCTCCCATAGATGCTTGCTTAAATCAAGAGTGCAAATCTAATCTTCTCATTGCATCTGAATCACATTCAGATCAATGTCCAACATTTGGACCAAGATCAGATTACTTCTCTACTGAGAGGAGTCACTAAAATCCAGACCCGTTTCATCACTCCCTAGGAATGGAAGCGTCATGGTTATACAATCGTTATGATCACATCACCCTCAGGTATTCCCAATACCTGTACATCCTGCATACTGGAAGACTCAGAATAAACCTGAAGTATTGGATCAACTTTACACTGTCTACTTAAGGGTTTTATCAGTAAGTATCTCATTCGATCATTGGGAGTCGGTATCGATCATACACTTTCCAAAAAGCATATATCTTACCTAGGTCCTTATCATATACTTTCCAAAAGTATATATTTCAGTCAAGCTTCCAAAGCGAGATGACCGTGCACGGAATTTGATTCTTCCCAATATATCATGAGTGAGCTCATGTCTTCCGATTCAGTAGTGAACCTGTATGATCCCTTTGAGAGATCGTATTACTCATATGCCCTTATATGCACACCAACGTGCTGATGTATAGACCTTGGTTTGGTCGTCAACCTATTGGTCTGCCAAATGTACATACTCAGACATATAGTAACACATCTGTCTCCGGTTAGAGGATACGTGTATGTATCGTGACAACATACGATATAGGACTTTGGTTATCTCGATCTCGTTAAGTCAACTCTTTGATCTAACTTATCTAACACCTCCGAATATCTATTCCTATGCAGAGGACCTGCATCAAGAGGTCGGTTGGATATCAGCCTAAATGAGAAAGGATTGCCATCTCCTACTCAGGCTGGAGATCATCTCTTAACAATCATTTGACAGTGCTTGATGAGTCCTCAATCTAACTCTTTAGATATCCATCCAAGCACCTGCCTCTATGATTCAATTATTGAATCAACAGCTGTATGATCATTAAGATGTCCATGGTACATAACCTTAATTGTACTAAGGTACCTATTATGCAACTTATTCATTCTTCATTTCAGATCAGGGAATGATATGTGCAATAACATTTATTGCATAATGGCTCGTCGTGGGCTCGCATGTCCAGCAATCTCCCACTAGCCCAAAGAGCCATTAATGGGCTAATCATTTAAACCCGCACTCATGTGACAATCATGGGCTATTTAGAAAATAGATAGGTAAGCTAATCAGTCACTCTGTTCCTGCTAGACTACGCCAAGTCCTTTTACAACAATTGCATATCCCCAGTAACAGTGCTCGCATCTAATGCGAATGTTGCATCTTATGCAACCAATACTTAATCTTGTTGGTTATAGTGTCCTTCACACTATAGGCTAATAATTATCATAACCAGTATTTCCATAATCCTTATCAGAATACCCTTATTCCTAGAGATCTCTATCTCCTAAGGTATCTACTGTTAAGACCTTTTAGATCTCTATCTATAAAATCTTAAGTTTTTGAAGATGAGACTTTGAGATCACTATCTCAAAATATCATGTCCTCTATGAAGATATTGTTATTACTGCAATCAAGTGTTTTCTCTCCATATTAGGATTAGTAACAGTTTACTACTCCCACTACATGGAAGATATCTGGCTTTTGTACACATCTAACATACACTCAGCTTCTCGTAACGGATGCACAAGTGCAAGCAGTTCTAGCATTCACTTCCTCAACTCTTTGAGGTGCTATCCCTTTAGATAGGTCAATACCATATCTTAAGGGATGGAAGCCTTTCTTAGATTTTTCCAGAAAATGGAATATGTCCAAGGTGTACCATTAATGTGACAGTCCCAATACCCTCTTCTCTATGCTTCTGAACACCTTCAGAACTAAGATCCAAGAGGTATCCTTGAGATCATATCTCAAGTTATGGAACAACCAGATTAGAAAACACTTATTGTCCTTATATCATTTTAAATGATTAGGATATCATGTACATTTAGCATGATGAACACAAAGGCACTCCAACTAAGCTTCACATGGCTCATCCATATTCTATCTGAAATCATAACATTTATAATTTCATCAAATCTTATGGTCCGACTTCAAGAAGCTTATTTGAGTCCATAGATGGATTCCTTAGCTTTCGCACCTTATTTTTATCAACCATGAAGCCCTGGGGCTGCTTCATGTGAATATTCTCAGAGAGATATTCATAAAAGAATGCAATATTGACTTCTTTCTCTTGAAGATCCATTTATACCTTTATGGGTCTTACCCATATAGGTGGATCCTCGAGGGTCCATATACAACACTTGTATATGAAGTCTACTTTAGACTTTATTGCTAACATCCATCTTTCCATGTCATGATCCTTAGGAGCTTCATCACATGAAGTCCGATCATTTGTCAGATTTAATCAACACGTGGAATACATCCTCAAACTCATTTGAAGAAGTATTAGTGTTTCATCTTTAATTGTCCTTTTAGTTCCCTATTTCAGGAGCCTCATTATCTTCTCAAGATTAAATGAGTTCCTACACTTCATTTTCTTCTTCATTCTCAAGAGAGTCATCCTTTAAGAATCATATTCTTAGAGATGTGATCTTTTAAGAATCTCAAGGTCATAAAGTAGGTATCCAATACCATCCTTTATTTTCCTAATGAAGCTGCACTCTCTAGTGCTCAATTCCAGCTTACTTGCATGGAATCTCATTAAGGATATATAATGTAGTCTCCACTACATATATACCTGGAAACTAAGAGGAAATTATGCTAAAATTCATCATTGATCAAATCATGTCACACATGATCCAATTGTATCTCCCTATAACTCTATTGAGTCAAGGTCTATTAGGAGGATTGAGATAGAAATGATATTCATATCTCCATAAGGTATTCTTTGAATTTATCTAGCAGGTACTTGCTACCAAGATTAGATCAAATTCATTTTATCTTCCTTCAAATCTTGGTTCTAAACCAAAAATAATGAAATCTTTGAACATTTCAAAGTTTTCTCAGGTGAAGAGAAGAAATCTCATATCATACATAATCATCAACATATATCACATATCCATAATGTTTGCTATGATATAGATGATCCACATACATCAATATGTATGAGATCCTGAATACCTTGACATCTTACACCTTTCCCAAGGAAGGGTGTATTGGACATTTTTACTTTTGAATACAATATTCACAAGTATGTAAGATTCGAACCTTTAGACAATCTAACGTTTCATCTCTTACTAGTCCATTGATCTCATCAGCAGACATATGTCCAAAACTTGATGCCAGATCATTGTCAAATGATCTTCATCCTCCAATTGATCTTATAAAGGTTTTAATTTTTAGTATTAGAAATTTTAATGAACCATTCATTAATTTTCTAATTGGAGTCCACTAGATGTTAGATTACTATCTGAAATATATCCATCATAACTCTTTATGATAGTTCTATCTCAGAATTCATATTTATTTCCAACATTTAGAAACAAACAATGAGTGTATTCTTATATCTAGGTCATAGAGATATTCTCTAAGATCAAGGGCTCTCCCACTGAAATTAACAAGTCTGTCAATCCAACAGAAATTGTTGCAACAATTGCATCAATATCCATGTGGATAACTATAAACCTTAAGATCAAATTTTACAGTCTTCTAAAACATATGCAACCTATTGCAAGTGTTGTTAGAAGATTGAGATACAATTATTAGACTTTATCTTATCAAATAAGTAAATCAAAGTCAATGATTATATGTAGATTATTCTGATGCTCTACCTGAGTCCTTCACTAAGGATCCTAGATAGTCCAGATAGTCATACTATCAATACATCGACTCATTGCAGTATTAGCATTCATCCAACTCTTTGGATGTCATATGGAAGTCACAGAAGTACAGTCAACTCCTTGACTTTCCTTCTTACTTGGGTCCAACCCGTGCTTCCACTGCGCTCCTTTATCTATAAACAACCATTGCTTAAGACTAAGGACTCTTATGTTAAATTCAAAAGAATTCAATGTAAGAGTATTTCAACATTTATATATGCTTCATTAAATTCATACAATATGAATATTATGAAGCTTCTTGAATGACTAGAGTATAGACAGTAGAATGGTGACACTCATCATGTCTACATCCATCTAGACTCTTAAAACATTGGTTCAGGTTGGTATTCAAACATTTTGAATACATCATCTCTTAAGGAGCCACCATTCTGCATGATGCAGAGAACCATGTCATTTATGATTAAACGTTTAGAGCACATATGTATGCCAGAATATCTTCTTAGATTTTATAAGGATTATATGACAATTATGATCATCATCAACATGTCACTTCCAAAGTATATTTAATGAAATCAAGACTATAGAGACATACAAACCCTATGGTTGTAGTCCTATTATCCATTTAATTTTCATTCCTCATTATTATGAGGAAACTTGCACATTGCAACCACATACATTATGTGTCCAACTGCAAGTACATCTGGATCATGAGTCCAATCTATGATATTATATTGGATATTATTGAGTATAACATTGAGTGGGTTTAATGAAGGATTATCTGAAATAAGAAATTTGCATAAATGTGTATATATATTACTTTGATTTAGGAATTTTTATATCAAAGTTGTCTTGCCTTGTCAACACTGAAAGTTCATTCCCTTAATCACTTTCAATGTAATAGATATACTTACCATTATATCTCAAGCAAGATCTGGGATCTCCTTCCTTATCTTTGTTACATCCCAATAATATGAGAACCTGTAACTCGGATAAAAAGAAGCGGGAACATATTCCGCCTTGCAAGTCCAACTTGCATCTCCCAATTCGATCTTTAACACCCGGGCCCACCAACCCTAAGGTGATGTTGACCCGTCATTAATTGAACCAACCATCAATAGGAATACAACTCGCTATGCGCAATCCAATATCGCCCCAATAATATGAGGATCCGATATTGGGGTCACTATGCATACGTCCTTACTCTTTCAAGAAACGAAGAGCCCGATCCAAATGGCTTGTATGCAGGAGCTGTCACTTCGGACATGCGTCTCCAACATACAATCTCTGACGACGGAACCCTTCGCCTTGACGGGAGACCATGGATGTCACTTATGTGATCCTCCACCTCATATTTCAAATTTTAATTAATTATCATGAATCATATTCACATTATTTATGTCTTCCAAGGGAAATACACATCTATTCATAATAGAGTGTTTTTAATTGGATATAATTAATTCAATCATATTAAATTAATTATCAGTCCAATTCAATCAACAAACTTGATTATTTTACTTCAATATATATGGTATTATCTCAAAGTACGTATTAATTCGGATTTTAATAATTAGAAAAATACATCTTTATTTCTCCGGCATTATCGAGTCCCTACCTGCTGTCATGGCTAGTACCGACGAGAATGGGACGGACCACATACGTTGCAACCCGCTACCCCAATGCTCTCCGACTAGACACCATATCCACCTCAGGAAAGGATAATGCCAAATAGATCAATTTGTACTTGAGATGATCATCGGTTCTTCAACCGAAATTATACCATATAGTAATAACTAAAATAATTTTGATTATAAGGAAATTTGCTAGACAAATTCCCAATCCTATTCAAGCAAGAAGTTTGTTGATTGTGTTTCCAATTATGATCTAGATCAAATCTAATCAATTTATTGGTTGAGGCTATGTAAATTATGGAAATAATTATCATTAAATATTTCTCAAATATTTTCCATAATTATTTCAGGAAATTAACAATTAATTTCACTAATTGACAATCATATGGTTCTTGATTAGGAAAGTAATTTCAACAGTGACTCCTACTTACTAAAATTAACTATCTCAATCAATTTAAATCCAAATTAAGCAAAGTAAGTTTTCAAAGTTTGCTAATTTGATTTATAACAGAACTTATGTGATTTGCACGATTTCAAGGCATTTCTAATCCGCAATTAACTTTTTAATTACGTTAAGATTCGGAGTCCCCGAAACTGTGGGTACATGTTCATTAAAATGAGCATATCTTGAGCAAACGGAATCGAAATCATGCAAACTCAGATCCTACTATTTCCTTATTCAATGGGGAAAAAATCCAATTAATATTTTCGTGTTTAAACAATTTAAACAGTGTCGAAAATAATCTCAAAACAGAGATGCGAAAATGAAATGCAAGAAAAACTTTCGCAAACCCTAATAAACCAAGTCATCTTAGATTTATGGATCGCATCCAAAACCACCGACCTAAGGCTCTGATACCACTTGAAGGATATGGTGAGATTCTCAAGCGCATCACGGAAGCGTGAGCATCGTATCGAATACGACGAAGAACGACTAGTCGGACTAGTTGTTCTATGCATCAGAAATTAAAAAATTTTCATGCGACGAAACCACATGATCCAAGAACACTTCTCGGATCGTTTTAGCTAAACCACAAACAAGTAATAGGATTACCTCTTGAAGCGTGGTTTCGATCAAGTCTCTAAACGAAGAGACCTCCTGTCTCAAGCTCGATCCGACGGAGGAGACACTTGCTAGTGTGTTGATGAAACACGTGCTTCTCGCAATCCATGCTGATGATCTAAGCGGAGGATCTCCTGATCTCGCCACACGAGATCCAATGTCTTCTTCACGATCGAGGCACACCGAAGGAGACCGAGATCTACGAGCAAACGACCAGGCAGCATAACGACGAAGCTGCAGCGATGGAGAACCTCTCTAGGACATCCATGGTGAACGACCACATGAGAGGGAGAGAGAGTAGACGTGTAGAGAGAGAAAGAGAGAGAGAGACTTATGTTCTCTTGTTGTAAAGAAGAGCAATGGGGTGCCTCTCCTTTTATAATATTTTGGGATCCATGGATCTCAATCAATGGGCAACACAAATCCAATGGCTCTCATTGATTTGTGTTTCTTTTAATGGCTAAGATTTGTGTTGGTAAAAACCAACAACAATTAATTTAATTTAGATTAAATCTATATTGATAAATCAATATAAATCAATCCCAAATTAAATCAATCAAGCATGGAGATTATGGAATGAAGATTGCCTCCTTCTATAATATTGGATTTGGTGGCAATCTCATGCAATCTCATGAGATCTCATGAGATTACATTATTCCATGGAAATCTCCAAGATTTACAACAACACTTGTTGTAAATTATTCTACAAATATAATTCATAATTATTTTGTGAATATTGCAATCTTGCCATTGGAAAATTGTGAATCACATTCACAACCCAAAATAAAATGTGAATTACATTTTCAATTAATTGTCCAATGTGAATCCAATTCACATCAACATTTAATTAACAAATGTAAATTACAAATAGCTCTCTCTTATATATTACAAATCACATTTATAATATATATGACTAATATGGATATTGCTATCCACATTATTCATATTCATGATAATTAAATCACATTTAATCATCTTGGATCTCTATTCTCGTGTGCCCAAATAATATGATCACATTCACATTATTCACATCTTTCATAATTAAATCACATTTAATTATCTTAGATAACTCTCCTTATAATATAAATCAAATTTTTATTATTCATGATTTTTAAATCACATTTAATTATCAATTTTCTCAATGCTCGGATACACATATCAACAATGAAATTATCCGGAACTCTTTCAAGGATAATACGCTTTCTCTGTGGATACTTGGAGATAAGGACATGGCGATTGTATTGTTCAACATATAGTGACTTGGATATTGAGATCATATCTCAAATCCAGATCGCGGGCCTCCCATAGATGCTTGCTTAAATCAAAACTGCAAATCTAATCTTCTCATTGCATCTGAATCACATTCAGATCATCAATGTCCAACATTTGGACCAAGATCAGATTACTTCTCTACTGAGAGGAGTCACTAAAATCCAGACCCGTTTCATCACTCCCTAGGAATGGAAGCGTCATGGTTATACTATCGTTATGATCACATCACCCTCAGGTATTCCCAATACCTGTACATCCTGCATACTGGAAGATTCAGAATAAACCCGAAGTATTGGATCAACTTTACACTGTCTACTTCAGGGTTTTATCAGTAAGTTTCTCATTCGATCATTGGGAGTCGGTACCGATCATACACTTTCCAAAAAGCATATATCATACCTAGGTCTTGATCATATACTTTCCAAGAGTATATATCAAACCTACAAATTCAGTCAAGCTTCCAAAGCGAGACGACCGTGCACAGAATTTGATTCTTCCCAATATCTCATGAGTGAGCTCATGTCTTCCGATTCTGTAGTGAACCTGTATGATCCCTTTGAGAGATCGTACTACTCATATACCCTTATATGCACACCAGCGCGCCGATGTATAGACCTTAGTTTGATCTGCCAAATGTACATACTCATACATATAGTAACACATCTATCTCCAGTCAGAGGATGCGTGCCTGTATCGTTACAGCATACGATATAGGACTTTGGTTATCTCGATCTCGTTAAGTCAACTCTTTGACTCAACTTTTCTAACACTTCCGAATCTCTATTCCTATGCAGAGGACCTGCATCAAGAGGTCGGTTGGATAACAACGTAAATGAGAAAGGATTGCCATCTCCTACTCAGGCTGGAGATCATCTCTTAACAATCATTTGACAGTGCTTGATGAGTCCTCAATCTAACTCTTTAGATATTCATCCAAGCACCAACCTCTATGATTCAATTATTGAATCAACAACTGTATGATCATTAAGATGGCCGTGGTACATAACCGTAATTGCACTAAGGGACCTATTATGCAACTTATTCATTCTTCATTTCAGATCAAGGAATGATATGTGCCATAACATTTATTTCATAATGGCTCGCCGTGGGCTCGCATGTCCAACAAAAACTACCGTGGCCTCTCCCTCCAACAGTCCTGCACAAAAGATCAACTGCTCAATATCACATTTTAGTCAAATCCTAGATCAGAAAACATTACAAAACTCACAACCAATATCTCTGATTTTAAAAAGCAATCTAACCATCGACCTACATAAGTAATGAAGTGATTGATCAGTGGTCTTATCATCCAGAAGCTCCACACAATTACCTCATGCTCATTTAAAGAGCAAATTATTCGTACAGTTTGCAAAAGAAGACAAGCATTCCCGGAGTAGGATTTTTTTACAAAGAATAAAAGCTCCAAAGTATTCATATTGTATCCCACCTTCAATCTGAAATAAGAATCGACATATGCCTTTTTAAGGTTGAGGTTAAGTTATCTCAACGTTTCCATAGTTAAGAAGGGGTCATTCAAGGTGGAGATAAAGGTTGTTGTTTTAATCCTCAACACAAGGAAGGATTTTTTGTATGTTCACTTTCCCACTCGATTTACTTCCCAACATAAATGTCTAGGTATCACACATTTTTGCTCTATAAGGAGAGGAACTATCTCTTACAATACCATCTCCTATAGCTTGTAACCCAAAAACAGAGTAACAACTTCAAGATATGAAACTTTCAAGTAAATATAAAAGAACTCAAATAAACACACATAATTTGAGTGTGAAGAAACAAAACCAAATCAAATATAATTACAGTAAAGTCTTTGTTTACGTTGCACCATAGAATTTTGTTCCCCATGCTTTTTATGTCGTAAGAACCCCCCATCTCAAGGCCTTCAATGCTTTCATCACCATCTACCGCAACCTCTCCCTCATGCCGCCCTCCTCCTCCGTGCATGCAAGTGCTTCCTCGACACCGACTGCCTTTGCGACCTCACTGTGTAAAATTTTATTTTTCAATATGTAGTGTACGAGGAAGTCATCATGGCATTGGTTATTATTTTATGACATATACTATTACTCATGATATAAATTAATAGGCGGACATTACACACGTATAAGTTTTTGGATTGGGATCATTACTAAGCAAGTCACCTTGTCTCATACCATCATTATGATGAATAAAGTTGTGGATTGATGGAACATATGCATGTATTAGGAAAATGTTGAGATTTTATTTGAAAAATTTTCGGATTATATCAACGTCATTCTTGTTGTTGTGGTATTATGAGTGAAATTCCTAATTAGTACCTTAGATTTACTTAAATCCCTAGGCACTACAATTTTTTTATCCGGGAGCTACACTGGTGTCGCATGTTGAACATGCGACACCCATAATGTTTTTTTACCTGAGAACCACAACCTTAATGCATCTTCGATATGAGCTATTCGTAGCGCACGCCGAATATGTGATTTCCGGCCATGATAACCTCGCGTTTTCGAAAACCCTCCCTACGCCTCGATCATTTTGGCTGCTGGTCGACTCCTCCTTTGTGCCCTCGTGCCTGCGGCCTCCTCCTTTCAGCCAAAGCTTCATTTTGAGCACCTTAAGCCCCACCAAGAGGTCCCTTTCCGTACCTTCCTCCTGCATTGCCGTCCTAGCCGTCGCCGCCTCTCACTAGGGTGCAGCCTTCGTTGCGTCCATATAGATTTGGTATTTTTTTTGGAGATTAGATATATGTTATATAATATGCGTTATTATATTCATTTCGTGATTGTATAGTTTTGACTTGTATGTTGTGTCACGTATTAGGTCGGAATGGAGTTGGTATATTGTATGTTTCATTTGAAGGGTACACTTATTGGCCCTTCGACGACCAATGTATGTGGGTTTGGATTAATGCCTAATATGACATTCGATGAGATGCTGAACTTAGTTTACCGTAAGTTCAACCTAGATGTCAATAATAAAAAATCTAATTACTACATCGCATCCCTCGGGACGTAGGTGAAGAGCCATCATTTTCATCTATCATCGATGATGATGATGATGTGTAAGGAGTTTTTGTGTATGCTCAGACCATCGGGAAATCGATGCCTATTGACATTATTCTTGGAACTGTATCAGTGAGCGAAGTCCGTAATGTCGTCACTAACAAGGGACCCTCCGTTGTCCCTAGCACATAACCTTCTGTTGTCCCTAGCACACAACCCTCCTTTGTCACTAGCACTGATGTGCCTATAACGCAACCATGTACAGATCAGGAATGGTGCATGAGTGACGCTCTGCTGAGAGAGGTTAATCATGCTTTGGATGACTTCATCCCTTGGGAAACCGGTGATGATCTGGAAGAAGATAGTGATGAAGATGTTGAAGATAATGTGGTAAATGAGGAGATCTGAGTTGATGAACAAAGCACACAACAGATTGTACCCCATTTACCTTTTTTTGGGTGAGAGGATCCAATACTCGTTCAACCTACGAGGATGACATTCGAAAGAAGTCTAGACTTGATGGCATCAATGATGAAATACACAAGGGTAGAACTTTGAAATGTAGAGAAAATTTGATTTATACTGTAAAGAAGTATCACATCCTGGCACACTAGGACTTCATTGTCAAAGAATCCACCAGCTTGATCTGTTCAGTTTTTTGCACACAGATCGAATGGATGTGTTTGGTATTTACAAGGTCATTTTAGGAAATTTGATGGTCTGTGGGTGATCTCTAAGATTGTTGGACCACATACTTGTATAAACCCTACAGTTAATCAGGATCATCCTCAATTAGACTACAAATTCATGTCTAGATCACTGCTATCTCTGGTGAGGGATGACCCTAATGTTCGGGTGTTGAGTTGTAGAGCTCACATCCACGAGATGGTACAACTACTGGTTTACTAAGAAAGGGGCATGGGATGCTAAGAGGAAAGCAATCGGAATAATATTCGGTGATTGGAAGAAGTCTTACGCTGAAATGTCTTATCTATTGCATGCAATGAAGGATGCCATACCGGGAACTGAAATTGATATCGAATACAACAAACATCCAGATCCTTGGAAACCTCATTACCGTAGATTTCAACGATGTTTTTGGGCATTTGACCCTTCCATTGAGGCATTTAAATATTACCGCCATTTAATTAGTATTGATGGGACTCATTTGTATGACAAGTACAAACAAAAATTTCTCATTGCATACGAGATTGATGGGGATAAACATGTCGTTCTCCTTGCTTTCGAAATTGTTGATGAGGAATCCGGTCCTTCATGGAAGTGATTTCTATCCTTGGTACGTATCAGGGTAATTGGCATGTGTGTAGGGCCAATGTGTATCATTTCTGACGGTAATTCTGGAATAAAGTCTGCAATGAAAGATGTTGACGTGGACTTACTAGAACATTTTGCATACTGGCATTTCTGTTCAAGGCATGTTGCAAGTAACTTCAATAGCATTTTCAAGAACAACTCTGTGAAAGCTTTGGTACAAGCAGCCGCTTTACAAACGACAAGTAGAAAGTTCGCTTATTTCATGAGGAAATTGCAGGAGTGGAACACAGAAGCAGGTAGATGGTTTTCAACTCACGATTGTCGTCGAGAGCAATGGACTTTGGTCAGATGACTACAAATCTCAGTGAAAGCTACAATGCAGTTCTTAAAGATGCTCTTTGCTTGCCAATTTCTGCATTGATCAAGAACAGTAATATGATATTCAGGGCCGCAAACAGTATACAGTGAATTTTGTACAACGTAAATGTACATGTAATAAGTGGAAAATTTTCCGTATCCTATGTTCCCATGCTATTGCGGTTATTTCTAATGTTGGAGAGTGGTATACGTGGCAACACCAATTGAAGTTTGCAGAGGAAGATTTTTTCCTATCGGTGATCGGGAAACGTGGGCCCCATTGGACTATCTAGAATTATGTCCTAACCCAAAGCGTAAGTGCGGCAAAGGTCGTCCACGGTCAACAAGGATTCATAATGAAATGGATGTTAGAGATGTGATTCGATAGAATACTTGTTCTTTTTTGTGGTATACTGGGTCACACAAATCCTGGTTGTCCAAATAAAAGGACAAGGGATTCTCAAGCATCCAAATCTAATTCACAACCAGCGGGACGGAATAAAAATAAATGTGGTAGTTATGGAGTTGAAGGTCACAACAAACATAGATGTCCTGGTTTGAGTAAGTTTGCTTCTTCTTTTTTCTCTTAATTGATGACATACTTAATATTATTTTTGTTGCTTGATAACAATATATATTCTAACATTCAATTTTTGAAGTGCAGATGGACCCTAGCTCACTCGACCCATTTGTTTTGACTCAATAGGAGCATCATCATTCTCGTTGTGTCTGGGCAGACGATGTAAGATATTTTAAAATGTTATTCTTTCCTTATTATGATTATAAAATTTAACTTATAGGCATCTTCGTGGTTACGTTGTCGACATCGAGAGACACATGTACGTCGCATTCCTTTGGATTATCGCATGCACCTTATGTAGCTCAAGCAAGCTTTGGGTGCATATCTGAACTGGAATTTATCACACTTGATTGGCATTTAGTGACAGCTTTGGTGGAGCGCTGGAGATTCGAAACACATACTTTTCACATGGCTAGTAGGGAGATGTCTATCACATTGAAGGACATGGCATTCATATTGGGGTTAAGAATTGATGGACCTGTGGTTACAGGAGAGACGATACCTGGAGCTACGTAGACTGATACATGCGAGCAACTTCTTGGTGTCAGGCCTCTTCCTTCTGAGATCGTTGGCAACAGTGTATTAGCGATCTGGTTATTCACACACTTCGTTGAATTGCCACAAGATGCAGAAGAGGTGGTCTTACAGAGGCATGCTCGTGCTTACATATTACAGTTACTTGGTGGTGTGTTATTCACAGGCAAGTTAGGGTCATTGGTTTCCCTTATTGCGCTACCACATATGTATGATATAGAATACTCTGGGATGCTGAGCTGGGGATCTGTCATACTTGCATATCTATATAGGCATCTCTGTTTAACGACGGATATGGCGAAAGAGGAGATTGGAGGCTCGGTCATATTGCTTCAGCTGTGGGCGTGGGAACATTTTCCCCTACATTGCTCTTGTAATTAGGGAAACAAGACAATGACACGGGTGCCTGTTAAGAGTTCGTTGGGCAGTTGTGTTCGCGCATCGTTGACAACCAACACACGTCGTGAGACCATACTGTGACGCTTTCGACATGCAATCGCCATAGCATGTAAATATGCATCTACACATTAATTCATTTTCTGAAAAAAACTACTAAATTAAATATCAATTTCCCGTACAGGTGTTGTGGATGCTGTATAACGATGACATCCTTGCAAATCTACCTGCCAACTGTCTTTAAGGAGAAAGCATTTTGACGGCAAGGATACCATTGATATACTTCCACATTGTGGAGTATTATTTCCCGGGTTGATTTCTTCGACAATTTGACGATAGCCAAGACATTCCACACCCTTGCTTTACCTTCTAGGACCTCCACGCCATCAACTTGAGGGTAAAGGTGCATGTTGATTGGAGGTCGAAACATCGGGTGCATATAAGTGAGTGGGATGATCGGGAAAATAGAGTCATTGCTCTTGACCAATCCAATGGTATCTTCGCGACTCCAGCCTATGTAGATTGGTATAGGATTATTATGAGAAGATTTGTTGGTTGGTTAGGAACAACTTTGACAAGCAACGCAAGTACACTGATCAACTTTATTGTAATTTGCTTCAAGAAGTATCCGTAAAAATAACCGATATGTATTTTTCTTTTGGATGCAGGCTCAGGAAAAGGCTAGACGAGGAAGGGATAGAGGGAGAGGAAGAGGTCGGGGAAGAGCACGTGAACCACCAACCGTACCTGTGGATGATGAGGAAGCCGCGGGGGCATATGAAGATCTTGCATCCACGGAATTGGAGAGCGAGTTCGTCACATCAACTGTCAAGTGATCACGTGACGACACGCCAATGCCGCGGGTACCGATGAGGCAAGGCATCGAAGCTAGAAAAACACAACCCATTTACTGCACGCTGACACCACCACCAATGCCAACCTTTGACGAAGACGGTGCAGGACCCTCACAAATAAGTATGATACATGAGACAAGTTGTTTGTTACCTTTTGATCTGCGTGATACAACAAGGACATATCAACGGAGAAGAAGGCATTGAGTTGTAACTTCTAGGTTGTACTAAATGTGTAGTTGTTCATGTGAGACAATTATGATAATGTATATCATTGTGGACAATTTGATTTTTGTAATTTATGTGAATGTGTTTGTGCATCAATATATAATTTATGTGAATGTGAATATCTGTGAATCAATATGTCAATTATGTGAATGCGGAGATCAGAATTCCATGGGAATATTGTGTATGCAGGTTAAAATGCGAGTTAGGTGAAACTTCCTGGAAATGTTGGATAACCATGATTTGTCTTAAATAGCGCATGTTGAACATGCGAGTTCCTTGAGACTTCCTAGATAATTAGAAGAGTATGCTCATATAGCGCATGTTCAACATGCGTTATAAGTGAAACTTGCTGGAATGTTACTGGAGAATGCTCATGTAACGCATGTTTAACATGCATTATACGTGAAGCTTCCAGGAATTGTTCTGGGAATGTTACAGGAAGATCCTCATATAGCCCATGTCCAACATGCGTAATACATGAAATTTCCTGAAATTGTTCCACGAATGTTACAAGAAGATCCTCATATGGCGCATGTCTCACATGCGTTATACGCGAAACTTCCTAGAAATCTTCCGGGAATATTACAGGAAGATCCTCATATAGCGCATGTTCGACATGCGTTATACATGAGACTTCCTGGAAATGGGGCGTTCCTCATATAGGGCACATCCTTATAGAAAACACATATCGAAGATGCGATAAGGCTGTGGTTCCCATGTAAAAAAAGCATTACGGGTGTCGCATGTTAAACATGCTATACTTCTATAGCAACCAGATAAAAAATCGTAATACCTGGAGATTTAAGTAAATCCAAGGTACTACTTAGGAATTTCATTCGTGGTATTATAGCATCATTTTTATTAGATAATAATTACTTTTGTTGTTACAGTATCAACGCATTCATTCATTAAATAACCTTCACATAGTTGATGCTAAGGAAAAGTAGTTTACATATATTAAAAGTTCGATTTTTTTGGATGGTTAACATTTAATATCCAACTCTAGAGAACTAGAGTCATGTCAAATGATCCCATGTCGAGTAACATTTTTAAGGTTCAAATTTACGAGTGGAAAACAACACTTTGCCTTTCTATTTTCCATTGTAAACAACTAAGAAATATATATATTTCCAATCATCATTAAATATGCATACAAAAAATACCCTACTTTTGATCAATAGTGGAGCTACTGGAAGGATTATTAAATAGGGAAAATTACATGTTGGGTCCCCATCTATGGGCCTGATTCCAAAACAAGTCCCCGTCTTTAAAATGTATTGTTTTGGGTCCTAGGACCGTTTGGAAAACGGAAAAGCAAGTAGACGTCTGTGATTATGTGACTATCGACAAATATGCCCTTCCATAAAATCTTGGTCCCAACCCTTGCTCTTCTCTCATACCCGATTCTACCCCTTCCATTCCCTCTCCCACCACCCACTTTCCCTAACCCCACCCCTTCCTCCATCGGCGCCTTGCTGGTCGACGAGTAGGTGATCGGCGACTCGCTCAACCCTCCTCCGCGGCACCTACTCTGATGCAGCATTCCGTTCTTGTGGCACATCGTCTCCTTCGCGCACCGCCTCCGTCCACCCTCCAACGCACCAGACGTCACGACTCGTGAGGCTCCATCCACCCAACTGCAACCCCAGAGCAACACTCCCCTGTAGCACCCCCTAGGTCGGCTTCTTATGCGCATTTGTTGCTCCCCGTCGCACAAAACACCACCCAAATTTCTGTACCGTGCCTTTTGTGTGAATTCCACATCAAATGTTGCTATATGTAACATGGATAATGGATTCCACAACAAATGTTGCTCAAATTCCACATCAAAACTGAGAAAGAAAGTAACATGGATAATAGATTACATGATGAGCAGCTCATGTATTATAGTATCTAATTGTGTGTTGTATTAATAATTACATTTTGATTGTTTACAGAACATGTTCTAATGTCTTGTATTAATTTTCTCTTATGCAATCTTTGCAGTAGTGGACAATTCTAGCTATTTCACGATAGAAATTCAGCAGTCCGGTAACTTTGATTCTAATATGGAATACACCAAAGCCACAGTTACTGTCATAGAAAATGTCGATGTGGATCTCCTATCAATGATTGAGATGCATACTTTTCTAGCTGAGATTGGTCTCGATCCTACAAAACAACGCATGTGGTATAAGACGACATCAAAAAATCCCCGCTCGTATTTCTTGATTCAGATCAAACTTTGTTGGACCCTTTATCTAAATTGATTTATCTAAATATAAGTGCCACTGTTGAAATAGCACATTTTGAGAAATTATCTAAAGTATTTTTTAAACCATTTATTTCAGATGCAAGAACAAATTTTGAGAAGCAAAAGGCATGTGGGAACACAATAATTTGCATTTGCCTTTTTGTTGCATATGACTTTTTGATGGCATCATGGAATAATAATTTAAATCAAGCATGGAAGATGCGTTTGGATTTTTGAAGACCACATTTTTTGTAAGCATGACTTTCAGTTTCTTTAACGTCATCCACCATATTTTTAAGATTTTGTTAAACAACGTTTTCTTTCATGTACATGAACATGACAGGTTGCAGGAACATGTCATCTACAATTTTGGGCGCATTTGGATGCTACGCATGGGAAACATTTTGAAAGGAATTCTATCCTTGTTTATCTAATATTTGTCAGTGACAATGTTGGTCTTTTTGATAACACTGGCTTATTAGTGACAACATGGAACTTGTATTTTTTTATTGGTGGACGCGTTCTAATGGGTAATGAGTGACAACATGTTCTAATTTTTGAATGACATGTTGAGTTGCATTGTTAACTTGTGCCAACATTCTAATGTCGTATTGTACAAATTATACACCTGCCCTATTAATATGAGTTGCATTATTGACACATTATAGCATGGAGGCAATTCTTGCATGACCTTTTATCTACATTATTTGTTGTCTAGCTTGTAATATGATTGCCTAAAATTCTTATAAAGGAACAAAGATGCGCTAAGAACCTTACATAACCAATACTCTAAGAAAGATCAACAAGCATGTTGGAGAACTCAGATTGCAAACATAGACATTGATACAAGTTGTTCACATGAAACATATGTGCGTTATCGCAGATGTTCACCTCATACAGTGACGACATTACATAAGCCAACAAATGACAAACAAACAATTATCACCGATAACATCCATCCTTTGCATATACAATATTGTTTGTGACTTTCATCCGTGATCATCGATGACTTCACTTTCGAACGAAGAATCTTATTCTCATGCGAGAGTTCCAAAATTACCACCTTCTCTCTAGCGCATAAAGGTGGATCCACCCAGCTGAAAAAGTTGCATCCATCACGCATATAATTGGAACATCCATGGAATCATCTCCCTGGATTTTTATCCGTCCATGATGTTCTTATTGAATCTCTAGTACCACAATTGCAATAAATAACGGGCTGGAATTCGTTCTCTTTACTCAAATACGTAGCAGATTGACGAATTGTTACGATGAGGAAGACATGGTTCCCTAAACATAAATTCAAACGAAGGAAAATATTAGCATCCAAACACAATCCAAATTCATTAGATGCTGAACTTCTTATTGTAACTCCCATTAAATATTACATTTAGGTGACAACATGATTACAAAGCAAATCACTGATTAAATTTTTCGTTATAAATCATTATTGACATTACCTACAACAACAACAACCATGAAGCCAAACCTATGATGATAATGTCATAAGCACAATAAGGTTAATGAAGAAAAATGGAATATGGGCTCCGTTGGATTTCTATTGATTTAAACTTCTCAAACATCTGAACTTTGATCTCAGATAAAGAATGATAAAAGATAAAGATTAAGATGCTCAACATCTCAACATCCCTTTATTAATCTATGTATGTTTCCAATATCAAATTATGAAGTGAGATATGTGTTGACAGATTTTCAATATCTTAGTTATAACACATGCTTTTTGTTTTTTTTTCTGTAACCTTCTTTAGCTATTCTTTACAACTTCCCGATTGTTATCACTGAAATGTACTGCTCTGATCCCTTATTTCATATCAAAAGCATGCGTAACACAAAAGGCACGGTACATAAATTTGGGTGGTGTTTTGTACGTCGGGGAGCAACAAATGCACATAAGAAGCCAACCTGGGGGGTGCTACATGCTGCTCTGGGGTTGCAGTTGGGTGGATGGAGCCTCGCGAGCCGTGATGTCTGGTGCGTTGGAGGAGGGCGGAGGGAGGCGGTGCTGCGCGAAGGAGATGATACGCCGCAAGAACGGAATGCTGCGTTAGAGTAGGTGCCGCAGAGGAGGGTTGAGTGAGTCGCTGATCACCTACTCGTCGACCAGCAAGGCGCCGATGGAGGAAGGGGTGGGGTTAGGGCAAGTGGGCGGTGGGAGAGGGAATGGAAGGGGTGGAGTCGGGTATGAGAGAAGGGCAAGGGTTGGGACCAAGATTTTAGGGAAGGGCATATTTGTCAATAGTCACAAAATCACAGGCGGCTACTTCTTTTCCATTTTTCAAACGGTCCTAGGACCCAAAACGATAGATTTTAAAGATGGGGACCCGTTTTGAGATCGGGCCCATAGATTGAGACCCAACTTGTAATTAACCCTATTAAATAAGTAGTTAAGTTAATCGATGTTATCACTGGTGAGGACGCAGGTTGAGATTTAGAAACGGTTTATCACAAGTTAGAACGTTATATATACTTGTTTTTACTGTGTGATTTTAAAGAAAATAATAACAATATCGATGATATGATCTATACATTTTTGATGGAGAATTTGAGTTAGGATCTTTTCATGTTCTGGTTCAAACAGAGGTCCATGGGACTACACAAGATAACTATCAAGTTCCCACGTAGCGAAGGCCTGCGAGTTTCATACTGACGTGCTCTTGTTTAAGAGAAATGATCCATGGTCTAATGCCAACTTTTTAAATTATACACCATTGTGGACTCTTACTAATTGGTAGAAATCTTAGGATAATGTGATATTGTTCTATCATTAACATTAAATTAATAATTAAAATTAAGGTTAGAAACTATTTTATCAATATTTGTTTGCATGTATTGTGCTTAGAGAAGTAAGCATACCGGAGAGTAGGCGCAACTCTCGTGGACCTGCTGGGTCCAAGATGGAGTTTTCGTTCTGGTTCTGCGAGTTTGTCAGTGTATTTCATGGCTCTGTCAGTTGAGTGTAGTGTTACGAGTACAACCATTTGTCCGCATTCTTAGTATGGCATTCGTCGAAGACTCGTACTTCATCATAAAGGGGGTAGCTGGTGCGGTCCAGTTCGGTCATGGTGTACTCATTTTCGGGTATTCCCCTTGTGGTGGGTAAGTTGGGGAAATGGGTTGAAGTTTAAATTGGGGTTTGTTTACTTGAGTTGGTTTCTCCAATGAACATGTTGATGAGTCAATTGGAAAGATTCACATTTCAAGGAAAGGAGGATCATGTATGCATATTGAAGAAGTCCTTGTATGGGCGTAAGCAGCCTCCAAAGTAGTGGTATAAAAGGTCTGAAAGTTTCATGATTGGTGTTGGATTCAACAAGAGCCATAAAATTGTTGTGTTTACCACAACAAGGTAGAGGATGGACCCTTCATCTGTTTATTACTCTATGTCGACAACATGTTAATTATTGACAAGAAGAAAAGTGTCATAGATGATATGAAGAAGCACCTTATTTTAGAATTTGACATAAAAGATCCCTATGCAACAGAGAAGATTTTGGGGATGAATATTATAAAGGACCATGCAGAGGGAGAACTTTTCTTGTATCAGAAGAATTACATTGAGAGGTTTTGATGAGATTGCATATGTCTAAATCAAAGTCCCAAGTATTCCATTTGTTGAAAATATCCATCTTTCAACTGCTTTCGCACCTCGTCGAATGCAGAGAATGAGCACATGTTACGAATTCTATGTAAGTGTTGTTGGGAGTCTCTTGTATGTAATAGTATATACAAGAACATATATTGCTCATAATGTGAGAGTTGTTTGTAGATTCATGGGAATTCTAATTAGCATTGACGGAATCAAGCAAATTTTTGGTACTTGAAAGGAACACCTGACATTGACCTCGTATAAGTGATTCGAAATGTTTGGTTGTTAGGTATTTAGGTTTAAACTATGCTGGAGATGCTTATGGAAGGAGATCAATGGCATGCTATTTCTTTACTTTGAGAAGTATTGTCATTAGTTGGAAGGCCACTTTATAACCATCGGTTGCTTTGTCTACTACATAGGTAGAGTATATTGCTTTGATAGAAGCTGCAAATGAAGGCATCTGCTAAAAGTATCAGTTGAAGATCTCAATCTGTAACATGATTACACTATCTTATATTGTGAAAGTCTCAATGTAATATGCTTAGACAAGGATTATGTGCATCATTAGCGGACCAAGCATATTGATGTCAAGTAACACTTCATTCGTTTTTAGAAGATGATCAAGGTGAAGAAGATGACACAGTTAAAATTGTTCACAAAGGCAGTTCCAAGAAGTATGTTCAAACATTCTTTAAACTTGCTCGAACAGTTGGCAGTAGCCTCAAGGAGGGGTTGGCAACTGTAAAGCTTGATATGCTTCTCCGAAAATTTAATATAACGTGGAGATTATTGATATACCTTAACCCTAACCATTTGTTCTGCTGACCCGAATGAAGAATTGTCTTTCTGCACCATCCATAAGAAGGACAAGCAAAGCCCACCGCATATCGCGAGGGTCTCGTTGCCCAACTAGAAAGTCTGGAGGAGTCTCAAGGGGTACAATACTCCTCCTGACTCGAAAAAAATTCTATTTGAGCTTTTATATTATTTTTTTCTAAGATACATTTGTATGAGAGTACTATATAAGCTCCATAGAGTTAGGGTTTTTTGTATCCTCGATTTTCCCCCTTTCTCTACATATAGTTAAATTTAAAACAATTGTCATCATCCAAGGATGTATTCCATTTACGGACGAAATTCGTGCATCCCGTGCACGGTGTTTGTTATTTGTGTTTGTGCATGTTTGCTTCCCCTACTCTCAACATGGTGGTTGACTGCGGACTTTTGTTTGATGTGTCGTGCCATGTATGGGTCTTGTTCAATCACTACTATTTATGCAGATTGTTCAAAAAAATATATATTCCAAGACCAAGCCAAAAATATAGACGCCACTATAAAAGTTTAACCCTAAATAATAGTGGCAATTAATGTATAATGAATTTTACAAAAAAAAGAACAAGAAACCAAGATAAATGATACAACTTCTGTGCATTTGCCTACAGAATGCAACCACGATATAGATAACATGGCATGGATCAGAATTCTACATCATTACATAAACTTTAGATGCAACATACAAACTTTGAGATTATCTGTGTTACAACCACATAGATCTAATAGCAACAGTGGTCAGCATCAGGTCATAACGGACCCAAAAGAATAATAAGTGCGCAGAATGGTACATTCATATCAAGGACAACCCTACCCGTATGAGCTACACTAGATACATATTTTACATCGAAATACATTCATGATTGAGTTATCAGTATTGAACATGCAGTACAGTAGTTTCCCTGTGGAGAACCATGTCTGAACTGGAACCCTTGTTTGCTCTTCCAGCTTGATGGTGCTAACATCAACATTGAAAGAGAACTTGACAGGGCTATGTGTTGTAATATTCTTCCTTCGGAGGCCGAACTGCTGCAACAGGTTGCCTATGTTTTGCAGCATGCATTGCTTTCGGTTGGATTATATTAATAGAGTTGGCACTGATGGTGTTGGGACCACTATTCCTTGCAGCTGGTGTATCATGGCTGTGTTTCCCTTCATATGTTGTTATCACATCCCTAAGATCCGTTGAAGCCCGTTCTACGTGTTTACGAACATTGCACCCAGGAAATGTGCATCTATAGTAACTCCTGTAGCACAAAATATCAAGTATGAGTCTCTACAACTAGTGTTTTTCAGAAATATCCATGGAAGGTGAACAAGCAATGTAAACACTTTTAACAATTTCAAATTGATAAAATAAAAAGCTTAAAAAAATCCAAAGAGCTTGTCTACCTGTTTAACAAAAGCAGCACCATTAAAAATTATTTAGCCTCGCATAGTATCTTAGGTGAATGGAAAAACCCTACAAAAATTGCAGACAGCTTCTCTACAAGGAGGTGAATGGGAATAACCTACAAAAAAGCTTAAGACGTTACTGTTTATTTCGGGCATTATCAGGTATAGTCGCTAGGATGTAGATGGATCAAGTACAAACTTCTTGTTATCTTTGGGATTGCTTGGCTGGTAACGATTGATCAAAGTTATTTCAAATTGAGTGGATTGATTGGTAATAATCTACATAAATGGTAGACACTACATAAAAAGTCTCGTATTTCCTTTCCTCCAGAATGAATCTTCCTCAAATAAAGCCCTTAGAAAAACAGATTCTCTTGTAGGAACCTTAAAAGTATCTCATACTTGGCGAACATGAGGATGGAGCTTGAGTCTTGTCTTCCACTGGATGGACATGAGTCCCTCTAGAGAAGTCAAACAAGGTAGAGCGTGCACACTCTTCTCTTATTCCCATCTTTTTTACTACATATGTCATAAACATAAAGATATTCACCCAAGTTGGGAGAATACTATCAAGGATGTAACAAAAAGCTTCTAGTTTTTATATACTTTGTACTTTTTTTAGTCATCCTATTTTTTATCTTCTTTTACCAATTCATTCCCTCACCCCTCCCTTATGGTTTGTCTCCCTTTTTTGGTAGCAGTCCTCTTTTATTCTTACATTTTTTTCTACATCCTTGTTAGGTCCAAATTAATGAAAAACACAAAAGTTAAATAAACATCGAGCCTAAAGGCCCAATATGAAGTGTGCTGCAAAAAATGGAATATAAAAAATGTCACAACTGATGGCTCTCTCATCTTCTTTGTTTTATTAGGATTCCAAGAAAACGACTATCACAACTAGTGTCGCCGTCAATTCCGCAAGGTTTCCTAAATGCACAACATTATTGTGAAGGCTCCAATATTTTTTCACAATGCATGCATACATCATTATATTGTTGATGGGGATTCTTTTTCAGATTTTTTTTCCCGAAAATAACCGAAGATAAAGCTGAGAGGCAAAGAATCAATGTAGCCGACCCTACTTGATGTGAGAAAAGGCTTTGTTATTGTTGTATAGTGCATGCAAACATCATTGTATGTGCTTTATGTGTCCCATCCCCTGGGGCATGACAATACTTGCTCTACACTTTTAAAACCTAATGACTGCACCACGTGGTTTTCAGAAAGCAAAGTGCTTCCCAATAAGCCTTGTGTGCTACATAATCACATGCGTTGTGCACCCCTTTTTTAAGGGACACACAACTTGTATTTGTTGTGTTGTCATCATAAGATGCCCTCGATTATCAACTCTTTCTATCCTCATGCAAGTGTTGCTTTCATTACTCGTGATAATCGCATCCTCCGTCACTCTCAATCCTCTCCTTTGATAAGAGCCAAAACCCGAGCTTGAACGTAGAAACTGGAGTAGCCACAAGCGTCGTGCCACCTTCTCCTAGGCATTTAGAGTTTTGGGATGCACAACATCAGATCGAAAGCCATCACCATCTCTGATCCTCAAATTCGTAGCCTCGTAGAGAAATGCTCGAAAAAGTGCATTTTTAGCAGAGATGAAGTCGATTGAGAAGGTGTCTCCAGCCTTATCATTAATTCGATTCTTTATGTCTAAGATCTGCTTAGGGGCAACACCAGGTCTTCTTCTCATTGTTGTATTGTCGTTAGCTTCAACAAAGTGAGTGGTATTTGCGCTCGTGGAGAAACGATATCAAACATGACCCCGAGGTAGTAGCTATGCCACTCCCGATCTTCCATGATGGTCATAAACATGAATAAAATGGCAAAGCCTTCTCCTACTAGAAGTATGATCGGCTACATAGATTCTTGCTCAAATCCATGTTGAAAGATTCGACTATTTTTTACACTGGCCATCAACAACCTAATGCAACCCCCACAAGGAGGAATTTGAACCCCTGGTCTTTTGAGCGGTAGGCACACTACACTACCACTAGACCAATTGAGCAGGAACATGAATAAAATATTAAAATGATCACAAACCTCAAAATAAACGACCAAGAGATAAACTTGCTTTAACACCATACTGAAATATAAACCATGTACAACATCAAAGAACAAGAATTATAAAGGTCTACATGGTTTGAGACAGACTAGATGATCGCCCTACTCCATGGGAGGATTTGATGGGGTCAATTTATATAATGTTCTCATTCTACATGAATCAAAGAGATGTGGGCTCTTAATTGCCACACCAAAACACCTGCAGACCATAACTAGATGATGTGAGGCTAAAACACGATAAAGTTGTAGGGAAGAGAATTTAGAGCAAATGAATAGTTTATTCCACAGGTCTAAGATTTCTTATATAGAGTGAAACCTTAGGGTGTGTTTGGATAGTGGGTTTAGGTGAGTTAAACTGGTTGCAGCTAACCCATTTTTGGGTTTTGGTGTTTGGATAGAGGGTTAAACTGGGGGTGGGTTAGAAGTGGGTTTGGGATGATATGATTGTATTGGAGTTTGAAAAAGTGAGTAGTTATTGTGATGTGATTGTATTGGAGTTTGAAAAAGTGAGTAGAAGTGGAGTAGTTTATAATTTTTATATGATATGATGGTATAGTATATTATTTTTTGATGGAATTGATGATGGAGAATTGATTTATTTAATTTTTTTAAAAAGATAAAAAGTGGGACCCACATAGAGGGAGAAAATATGGGGTAGGGGAGTTAAACCACCCCAAGGGTGGTTTAACCCGATTGCCGAACGGCACCTTAGAGAACAAATACAAGAAGAAACTACTTAGATGGCCCTATAGAGGCTTTATAATATTCAACTAAGTAAATAACATGCTGAAATATCATAACTCCAACACTCCCCCTCGAGTTGGAGCATAATTCTCGATCATGTCCAACTTAAAAATAACCCATAAGACTTGTCGTTCAGGAAGTGACTTTGTGAATATGTCCGCAAGCTGAAGCTCAATGGATATATGGGGTGGATATCTTTCCTTCTCGTATGACATCACGTACGAAATTGCAGTCAATCTCGATATGTTTGGTACGCCCATAAAAGTTTGGATTGGAGGCGATATATGTGATAGATTTTTCGCAATACAATGGAACATGTGTAATTGTAGGAAAATCAATTTCCGCCAGGAAGGAGACTACTCTGCCTCAGCACTTGACCTGGGCACAATGGCTTGCTTCTTACTACTCCAGGTCGCAAGGTTACCTCCAATGAACATTGCATAGCATGTAGTAGACCTTCTATCTTCAGGAGAACAGGCTGCATAAGCATATGCATCAATGTTAGTATGACCATTGGCCGTGTAGAATAGGCCACATCCTGGAGATCGTTTTAGATAGTGAAGTATCATGAGAACCTCCTCTCAATGGTTGTAGCAAGGTCTCTCCATGTGCTACCTTGCTCGACTGACCGCATAAGATATATCAGGTCTAGTGGCAGTAAGATAAAGTAGCTTACCCACTATGTTCATGTATCGTGTCAGATCCTCAAACTCAGAATCAAGAGAGATAGTATGCCTTCGTGCCTCTACTAGCATCCCGGATGGTTTGCATTCAAGCAACGCTGCCTTTGTAAGGATGTCTATGCAATATTTCCTCTGTGATAAATGTAATCGCGATGTAGTCTGTAGCTCTTCTATACCCAAAAAGTAGAGGATATGACCAAGATCCTTGGTGACATACCTTCTGGAGGAAGGTCTTTGTCGCTGCAACGTCTTCCTTGTCATCACTAGTCACTATCATATCATTAACATATACAACCAATATCACATCCCTAGTAGATTGTCGTCTAACAAAGACAAAATAATCATATTTCATCCTTCGGAAACCAAGCGAACCAATCTCCATGGTAAGCTTGTCAAACCAAGCTTGGAGACTCTGCTTCGGACTGTTGATGGCCTTATGGAGTCGACATACATATTCCCCCTCGACCGAGTACCTAGGGGGATGCATCATGTAGACCTCTTCCTCAAGATCACCATAAAAGAAGGCATTTCTTACATCTAGTTGAGATATTTGCCATCCATTGTTGACTATAGTAGAGAATAGTGTGAAATAAGCCTAATCTTGTCACAAGGGAAATGGTCTCGAAATAATCTGCACAATATGTTTGAGTAAATTCTTTTGCAACTAGTCAAGCTTTCAGTCTATCAATTGTGCCATCTGGAGACTGCTGGGTTGTGAAGACCCATCTGCGTGCAACTGGCTTCATCCCAGAAGGATAGGGTACAAGATCCCGAGTCCTCCTGGATATCAGGGCACCCATCTCCTTGTCCATGGTATTTTTCCAGTCATGGTTCTACAATACACTGAAGGAATACTGATTGCCATCAATGTATTTGTAAACCGTCTGTCACCACTAGAAAGGTTGTTAGGGGATAAAGGAAGAAATAGGATGTATCGTACATTGCTGCTTAGTCCTCTGTAGAACTATGTGAAGATCCGGTGAAGCATCCATACAAGTAGTAATGGATGTTGAGATAGTTGTTCTTATTTATCCTTTATTTATATTTTTTTTGACACTCAAAAGAGGGGGAGACACTCATGGGTGTTCGCCCCATATTATTAAGGAAGAAGATAGAAAATACTTACAGCGGGGAATACAACAAAAAATCGAGGTGGATGGTAAGAAACAGGATACCATCCGCCTCCCAAAAGACGCTACACGGATAACCAATCAATACAAAAGCGATTTGCAGCGATACAAATGTTTTCCTTATAAAAACGCTGCCCCGCAAAAAGTAATTTGTTTCTTCCCAGCCAAATACTCCAGATACGCGCAATGGGAATGATTCTTTCCGCCCTCGGACGATTAGCATCGGCAGATAAGCTCTCCCAAAAATCATCAATCGTGGAACGATTCACCCATCCCACGTCATCCCAGATGTCCCGCACGAGGTTGCAGTGAAGAAAGAGATGGCTGGATGTCTCAACATCGGAGCCGCACAGACCACATAATGCTGTGACATTCGGGAAGATGGATGCGCATCGATCGCGAGTAAGCAATCTTCCACGTTTAAGAATCCATAGAAAAATGCCAATCCTTTCAGGTAGCTTGAGATCCCAAATGAACTTGCAATGTCTTAGAAAAGACGCCTCCGCAGACACGACGGTGGGAAGAATAGAGAAATATGCCTTCCTAGAGCTGAAAGTCCCATCCTTCCATACAAAGTGATCACGGCCCGTAGATGGGGCCGTAGCGTCCACAAGGAGAGTCATCAAAGCGGAGAAGTCAAGCAGCCGCTGATCCGAAAGTGTGCCCAACAAAATAGGGCACCAGGCGCCATTGCTCCAGCAAGAAGCCACCGATGCTAGTTTATCCCCGGCCAGCGCATAAAGACGAGGAAAGAGATTCATGAATATACCCTTACCGGACCAATCCACCGACCAGAAACGGAAAGAGTTCCCATCTCCGAGAGCCGGCCTAACCAGAGACCGGTTAGAGTTGAAGACAGAGAAGACATCGCGCCAGAAGGAGCCCTAAGGTCATAATGAAACCATCAATTCTATTTTTCCTTTCATCATGGTATCAAAGCGATGGTCCTAAATCGAAGCATGTGCCCTAACCGCCCCTTCCCCACTAAAACCCTTAGGGGATACATCCCCTTCTTGATTCAGCAACAGAACCAGCAGCCCTAGGCCACCACTGCCCCTCATATTCGGCAACAACAGCAGCTGTGTGCCGCTGCTGCTGCCGCCCCGCGTGCTCGGTAGCAGTAACAACAGTGATACTCTATCGCAGCCGCCACTATTGCCATTGAGCAGTAGCAGCGACAACCACTTAGCGCCATCGCCGCCATCGTGAAGAGATTCTCCCTCTTCTCTTGAGAGGTCTCGGTCCTTGTGGCACCCTAGAGGTCATCTTCAACGTCCATTGAGGTCTGAAAATCCATCCCAAAAGCGATTGGATCCACTGTTCAATCTGATTTTGGGGTTTTAGGGTGGTGTTTGATCATCTAAAACCACCTTAGTTACTCGGAGAAGCCTCTAACCGATGGAAGAGGTTGTGGTTTGAGTCTACACCCATAACCAACTTCTTGTATGCATGTGTAGATGTGTTTATTCTTGTTTAAAACTCCAGTCTTTGTAGCAGACGCCATCATGTCAAACAACAATGTTGACTCCAAAGTCGATGTCTCATCCTCGGGTGCCTTCAAAGGTCCAACAACGATTGTCAAGATGGATGGTACTAATTATGAATTATGGGCTATGCAATTCATGAGTTTAATGTATTGCAACGGCAAGAAGCACATTCTCACACAGGATGAGCCAATCGACAAGACTGGGGTTAATGCTTCATGGGAGGCAGATGAAGCATATGCGTGTGTCTGGCTATCTGGAACTGTGTCCGTAAAGATAGCCAATGATATTATAAGTCAAACCACAACAAAGGCGATGTGGGACATCCTCTTCCTACTTACTCGCAAGTGAAGAACGAGTCGAAGATACTGCAAATTCAACACAATATCTTCACATCTAAGCATAACATACGTCCTCTTCATACCATTTACAATTCTCTTAGGGGTATGTTTGAGAAGCTTCATGGTTTCATTGCCTTGACTGCTTCACCAGAATAGCTCAAGGCTTACAGAGATTCGATGATGATCGGAGTCTTTCTAGCAGCTCTTGACCCTAAATATGATGCAACCCGATCACAGATCCTTACTGATGTCACTATACCTCTAATGGAGGAGGCATATTGCAGATTGAGTAGGCCCTCTATAGCATATGGTGGTGCTACTCAACAGTTACTGACATCCTCGGCTATGGCCGCATCTTGTGGTAGAGGGAGTTCTACACAATACCACTGTTGTAGTACTTGTGGAAGGGGAGGGTGTAGTCGACCCCGTCAGTTGTGCACTTACTGCCACATGCCAGATCATTCGGAGGATACATGTTACTCCAAGCATGGCTTCCCTGCTTCAGCTCATGTTGTATAGCAGATTCAGTCACCTGGTGTTCCTCCTCCCACATCTGATCAGAGGTTCGATGAGCTTGTGGCGTGACTGATAGGGATTATGAATACACCTGGGTCGTCTATTGCTCCTTCAGGATCTTCAGAGGTAGCTGCGTCAACATCTTCCACCACATCATGTACCGAATATGCTTTTACTAGCTATAGAGAAGATTTATCGGAATGGATTATGGATTCATCACACCATCTCTGTGGTGATAGAGGTTGGTTTAGTGCACACTAATCGATTCGTCCAGGCAGATCTGTAGTCACAGGAGATGGGACCCACTTTCCCATTACTGGACATGGGGAGGTGCAGTTGACTTCAGCAATGCGTCCACATAATGTTCTTTAGGATCCTGATTTTTCTATGAATTTACTGTTTATTAGTCAAATCACCAAAGATTTACATCGTCATGCCATATTTGATCCAGCTTCTCTTGTTTTTCAAGACATTCTTACAAGCAGGGTGATTGATTCTGACCGTGAGTAAGGAGGTCTCTATAGACTGGTCTAGTCCCCATATACTGGTGCTTCGTCTCTTCACGCTAAATCAGTCTCTCCTTATGTATACCATCTCCGGTTTGGTCATCTTCCTCTTCAGAAGTTGTGTCATGTCCTTCCTCAGATTTCTCCTCTCTACCCTCCAGTACGAGGCTTGCCAGCTTGGGAAGCACCGTCGGTCTACGTTTAATAATCGCCAGGGTCGTAGTAGTCATAGTATCTTTGAGTTGATCCAACTTTATATTTGGGGTCTGAGTCGTGTCCTATACCATCAGGGACACATATTTTATCTTGTTACTATTGGCGCTTTTTACATATTATCTTGGGTATTTCTACTTTAAATAAAGTCTATTGCCGATCCTGTTATTCAGTCATTTATTAATGAAATAAAAAATATTTTTTTTGCAAATGTCAAGTATATTCGTTCTGACAATGCATTAGAACTTTGTAGTTTACAACTTTCACATTTTTTCAGAACCCTTGGTATTGTTTATTAGACTTCATGTGCGTATACATCCCAACAAAATGGGGTGGCTGAATGCAAACATCGTCACCTTTTGGATGTCACCAGAACCCTCTTAATTCAGAGTCATGCTCCTCAATTCTATTGGAGAGATGCGGTTCTAACTGCTTGCTACCTGGTGAATTGCATGCCCTCGTCTGTGTTAAGAGAGAAGATCATGTTTTGATTGCACTTCTCTAGAAGGATCTGTTCTTCTTCACTCCTCGTGTGTTTCGGACAGTTGTCTTTGTTCATCATACGTGTTCTTGCCATGATAAGCTCTCTCCTAGAGTTGTCAAACGTGTCTTTGCAGGGTATTCCAGGACTCAAAAAGGATACAATTGTTTTGATCCTTGTTCAATGGAAGTATTATGTTAGTACGAATGTCACTTTATTTGAGTCTAATATATTTTTCTCTCCTACAAGTGATAAATTGATTCCTTCAGAGTCTAGAGAAGAGGTATGCATGTCTATATCTCCGATTTTGTTTACCACGCCTGTGACTCCTACACCTCTCACTTATTCACCACCATCCTCACCACCACCTCCTCCTCCACTGCCTCCACCTGCAGCCTCCATATTTTTGCCACAAGTTTACACGTGCCGACCTCATGCCCATGAGCTTCCTCCATTATCCAGCACGCCCCAGGTATGTTCTGAGCACTTGGTTTCTATTTATGGCAATGATGATTTGCATTTACAACAGGATGAACATGTAGCTATAGACGTTCCTATCTCGGTCACTGAGGAAGCTGAGGACCTTGACAATGCCCATTACTTTATGGAAACAGAGGTGTATACGTGCTACGTACCCTCTTGTTTCCCACGTTTCTCTTGCACATCTCTCAAAAGAGTTTTAGAAGTTTGTTGTTGGACCATTTGTTATGGATATACCACGAACATATCATGAGACAATATAGATTAGTCAATGGCATCTTGCTATGGAGGAAAGGATGGCTGTGTTACAGTCTTGTGGCACGTGGAAATTATTCCTGCTCCACTTGGTGTAATTGTTGTGAGGAGCAAGTGGGTGTTTACAGTGAAACACTATGCAGATGTATTGTGGATAGATACAAAGCCAGACTTGTTGCTCGTAGGCTCACCCAGACATATGGAGTGGACTGTCAGGATACGTTTTCTCTTGTTGCTCGACGCTCTATATTGAGGATTCTTATTTATATTGTTGTGGTGCGTGTTTGTCCTATCTTTCAGTTAGATGTCAAGAATGCCTTCTTGCATGGTGATTTGTAGGAGGAAGTCTACATGCAACAACCACCAGGGTTTATTGCTGAGGGGGAGTCTCGTATGGTTTGTAGACTTCACAAGGCTATTTAGGGCCTTAAAAAGAGTCTGAGGGCTTGGTTCCAGAAGTTCGTTGAGTTGATTGAGCAGCAGGGATTTGTCAGATCGACCATAGATCACTCTCTTTTTGTTCAGAGATCCCAAAGAGATACTGATGCTTAAGGATAGGATAGAGGAGGTTCTTGGAGATAGAGGTACGAGCAGAGATGGGTAAGGGAAGGCGACGCCAATACGAGATTTTTCCATGCGATGGACAATGACAGAAGGCGAAGGAATTACATTCACTTGCTTTCGGTTGATGGGGTGGTGGTGGAGGGCGATCAGGCGATGGGTGCGGCATTGCCGTCACACTTTCAAGAGCTCGGTAGGCAAACCGTCCGGGCGGGATGGGGGTAGCGGGCCAGAGGGGTTTCACAGATCCCCAAGTCCGATGCTATGTTGGAAAGGGAGTTCTCATAGAAGGTGGCCAGGCGGGCATGTCTTCAGCTGAATGTGGATGGGTCCCCTGGCCTGGACGGTTTCTCGGTATCTTTCTATCAAGAATTTTGGGAGATGGTTAAGCATGATGTGTTGGAGGCCCTTGTGGAGTTTTAGGTGGGGATCTGCGGATTCGAGAGATGGAACAAGGCGCTCATTTTCTTGCTCCCTAAGAGAGGCTCTCCATCCAGAGTAGAAGACTACAGACCGAGAGCATTGTCTAATGATGTATATCTGATCATTTCGAAGATTCCGGCGAACCACGTCAAGGAGGTTCTCAATAGGATCATTTCTCCAGAGAAGATGGCTTTCGTACCTGGGCGAAGTATGGATGATGGGTTGGTGTTGGCCTCGAAGATTGGGACGGACTGGAAGCGGTGTAAAGGCAAGGGAGTGTTATGGAAGGTGGATTTCTCCAAGGCTTATGATTGCGATGACCGGAGATTTTTATGGGCTTCGTTAGAAAAAAGGGGCTTCCCGAGGCAATGGATTGGGTGGAACAAGCAGTGTGTTATGACTTCTTCTCATGTTCTAGTCAATGGTAGACCGGAAGGGGGTTTCTTTCAACCACAGAGGGGGATCATATAGGGGTGTCCTTTGGCTCTGCTTCCATTCATCATCGTGGTGGATGCATTGGCGGTTATGATAAGGTTAGTGATGACCGTTTATGAGAGGGATGACATTTCCATCCCATTATTGTAGTATGCAGATGACTCTGTCTTATTCGTGGGCCCTGAGAAGGCAAGGATGCAGCAGACGTCATGCATTATGGACATTTTTGGAGATCTTTCCGGGCTTCATATAAATAGAGGAAAGTCTTTGGTGGTTCCTTTCATCCAATTGAAGCGCGAGAAGCAGGAGGCGGCTATGCTCTTGGATTGCCCAACGACTGGGTTGTCGATCATGTACTTGAGCCTTTTGTTGATGGCGGGGAAGCCCAAGAACCAAGACTGGAGGATTTTATTGGACAAGCTTGAGGGCAAGATGGCAGGGTGGAAGACGTTGATCTTGTCGAGGGGTGGAAAGATGGTGCTTCTGAAGCACATTTTGTCGGTCATACCTATATTTTTTTTGTTCCACGAGGCAGCTTCCTGTGGGTGTTCACACATGCATTGAAGGTCTCATGAGGAGGTTTTTCTGAGTAGATGGTAGGCAGAATAGACGTGGCATCCATTTGGATAGATGGGACAAGATGACGATGTCAAAGAAGCAGGGCGGGTTGGGAATTTTGCAAATTAGTGAGATGAACAAGCGTGGATGGCAAAGTGGGTGGTACGGATTTGGGGTGACTCAGAGGACCTAGTTTGCAGGCTGATGATGAAGATATATGGCATGTCCATGTCTTTGACAGTTACTCCGTGTCGTTTGCCCTCCTCACTGTGGAAGGGAATCACCGGGGTGTTGTAAGATCCGGTGATGAAATTGTGGCCGGTGCTTGGGGATGGTGCATCTTTTTATTTTTGGATGGATGATTGGCCGAACGACGGGATTTTGGGAGAATAGTTCTCGTGCTTATATCGGTTTGCATCAAACAGGTTGGTGACGGTGCAATAGGCATGGGTGCATGGATCATGGGCCCTTCTTTTTGTTTCAGCTTTGTCGGACCAGAGGGTGGAGGAGTTTTTTGCATTACAAGCACATCTGGTGCAATTTGTGGGCCCCATGATGGAAAGGGATCTCTTTACGTGGGTATGATGGTAGATTCTCAGTGAAAAAATCATATTGTTTCTTGGTGGAGGATGGGGAGGAGGTAGAGTAGATGGTGACTAATGCCAGAATGATATGGAGTAGCAGGATGCCAAATCATATAAAGATTTTTCTCTGGCTGCTTCGACAAGATCAACTTCTCACGCAGGCTCGCCGTGGTCAATTGTTAGGAGTGGAGGCTAGTGTATGCACTAGATGTGGTATGGTGGCTGAGGATGCAGATCACATATTCTTCACTTGTTCGTGTTTTGTTCAGGTTTGGGATGTGGCCAGCATTACGTGCATGAGGGGAAAGATGTTGCGGATTGTTGGAGGAGATTCAGAACGGTGTGTGCTCGAACATGAAGATAGTGCGCAACCTTTTCCTATTTTGTGGGCGATCTGGTGCATAAGGAATAGTGTCATTTTTGCAGGGTTGTTTACTATACGGAAAATATACTAGAGCATAACAGAGCTTTGTGTACAATGTGGAGGTTGTAATACATTGTACTTTTTCTATTTACAATTAAATATACTTGGCGGTAGGTCCCAATTTCTGGGACTCCACCAGTTCACTTCTCAAAAAATGGAGATTCATTACCTACACATGCTCATGTGGCTATCCATGTACCACCACTCAGTGCCTTGGCTCGGTTCTTTCCATGTGTGTTTGTGTGCATGCTTCACACAATTCTCCATGCTCATAGACCTTTCCCATCATCCATCACGCCCCAAGTATGTAATAAGCACATTATTTCTACTAATGGCACTAGTGATTTGTCTATGCAATGAGATTTTTTACAGGATGAGCAGGTGCCGTCTCAGAAGGGTAGTTTATAGGCTCAGGAGGAGGCAAATGATCTAGATGTACCTATTGCTTTGCGAAAGCAGAAATGTACTTGTGTTACATATCATCTTGCATCCCATGTCTCCTTAGGCCTACTCTCAAATGACTTCAGGAGATTTCTCATGGGGCTATCAGAAGTGGAGATACCATGGACATATCATGAGGCCATACAGGATAGTTAGTGGCGGCTTGCCATGTAGGAGATGGTCGCACTACAATCACGTGGCACTTGGAGCATTGTTACAATTCCTACAATAGCATTTGTTGTTGGATGTAAGTAGCTGTTTACAGTGAAGCGCCAAGTAGATGTTATTGTGGATTGCTACAAGACGAGACTTGTGGTGTGTGGGTTAACCCCAAACATATTGGTGGACTATCATGATACTTTCTCTCCAATAGCTCGACATTCGACACTACATATTATTTTCTCTATTGCAGTGACACAAGATTGGACCCTATATCAACTTGATGTGAAAAATGCATTTCTCGATGGTGACCTACAGGAGGAGGTCTATATTCAGCACCACCGGGGTTCATTGCTAAAAGGAAGTGTCAGAAGGTTTGCAGGCTACACAAGTCGATCTATGAACTGAAGCTAAGTCCAAAAGCATGGTTTCAGAAGCTCTCGGATCTGATATAGGAACATGGGTTCGTGAGATCGACTAGTAATCATTCACTAAATGTTCAGAGGACTCAGATTATGTTGATGACATCATTGTTACAGGAGATGATGAGCATGGCATTCATGTTGCTAAGGATTTTCTAGGACAACAATTTGTGAGGGCCTTGACAGTATATGCTACTTCCTTGGACTGGAGTTTTCCAGGAATCAACGAGGTCTTGTGATGACCCAGAGGAAGTACATTACATATCTTCTCTCTGAGACAGGCATGGCCGATTGCAAACATGATAATATTCCTATGGACCCGAGCATGAAGCTATATGACAATGATACTGAGGAGATAAACAAGAGGAGGTACAAGGAGCTCATTGGGAAGCTCCTATATGTGACCATCACCATGCTAGATATATCCTTTGCAGTAAGCAAAGTGAGTTAGTTCATGGAGCAGCCGAGACAGGCACATGTGGATGCAGTCCATATGACTTTAAGGTATCGGAAGACCTCACCTGGCACTGATCTTCTACTCAACGGAGGCACATCCCTTGCCATTATAGCTTGTGTAGATGCAGATTATGTGAGGTGTTCTAAGAACAAGAAGCCTATCTCTGACTTTATATTGTTCATAGGGAGTTCCTTGAAGTCATGGAAGAGCAAGAAGCGAACAATGGTTGTTAGATCCAGTGCAGAATCAGAGTACATGGTAATGGCACATGCTAGTACAGAGATGATGTGGGCCATATCTACTCTTACTGACCTAACAGTTAAGGTGCCTCTTCCCATGAACCTCCAATGCGACAACCATGTTGCTATTTTCATTGCTAACAACACAACCTTCCATGAGAGGACCAAACATATCGAGATAAAATGTCACTACACTTAAGACATGATTTAGAAGGGCTTCATCTCCACCACTTATGTTAGTTCAAGAAATCAAACAACATACGTGCTTACCAAGGCCCTAGCCAAAAGTCCTTTCCAGAGATGTTCCAAGTTAAGCATGATTGATATCTACGCTCCAGCTTGAGGAGTGTTGAGATGTTAGTTATATTTTGTCTTTTTTATGTAATATATATTCCTTCCATCTTATTTATGTAATTTGCCCAACGGGTCTCTCCTCTATATAAGAGAATCCTAGAGCCTCATGAATAGCAAGTTTATTATTTTCTCTCAACAAGTTAGGATTTCTCGGTAAATTAATTGCTTTGTTTAGGATTGTTGAGATATTGGTTATCTTCTTCTATTAGTGTATATTATGTAATTTTCCCATACAAGTTTCTCCTCTATATAAGAGAACTCTAGGGTCAAATGAGTAATCAATTCATCATTTTCTCTTCACATGGTATCAGTGTGGCAGTCCTAGAATGGAGTTCTCGTATCCTATGTCATAACCCTAATGTCGTCTCCTTTTCTCTGCCTTGCATGCCGTTGGGCCCCCTCCACATGTAGTTGCGCCGATGCCGCCTCCCTTCAAGGCTACTATGCAACCACCGAACCTCTCTGAGGTCTATCGCACCGTCGTCCTGCCCTTCCAAGGGTTGTTGCGCGACCATATGCCCCCATAGGGTACCTTTGCGTCATCGTAGGGCCACCATAGGCCTATTCGATGTCGTCCATGCCACGTTGGGTCATTGGGATCGCCGCCCAACCACTACTTGGGCCACTTGTGCCTCCGCCAAGCCCCCATAGGGCCTCCTCCTTTGTCACAAGTTGTTGTCAAGGTCTTCTAGGCACTTGACACAACCCAAGATCTAGTGTAATCCTGTTCAGCACGTTTTCAGAGATCCAAAACCCTTTTGATCTAATTTTGACCGTAAAAGAGTGATTTCAAACTTCGGGGGCACCTCTCAATACCTTGTGCAGATCTTGGATTGATAATGGTGTTCGTATGAGTCTACATATAGAACCAATCCTCTATATGATCGTGTAGACTTGCTCGGATCAGTCTACTACCCCAGTCGAGTTTCGTTTCATCTTCTTTTCTTCATCATCTCGGAGAGCAAAGATGATGTCTTCTCTTCATCCAGTGGCTTCAAGGGCCCGGCTCCCATCGTGAAGAGGGAGATGTAGTGCAATGACAAGGAGCACACTTTGACATAGCCAGAGATAATGGAAAAGACTGGGGAGAATACTTCATGCATATAAGATGATGTGTACACACATATTTGGCTCTCTAAGACTCTCGTGACGGAGATTGCCGATGATATCGTGAACCAACCCATGGCCAAGGCGATATGGGATATCTCGGCAGCCAAATATGGGCAAGAGAAGAATGAGGTCAAGATTCTTCAGTTATAGTTTGACATCTACATGACCAAGCAGAATGAACATCCCCTGCATAGTTTTTACTCTTCACCTCGTGGCATGTTCAAGAAGCTTCACAACTTCATGCTTGTAACCATGGCTACTGAGCAACAGATGGCATATAGGAACTCCACGATGGTTGGAGTTTTCCTGGTTGCTCTAGACGTTGAGTACGAGGCAACACGACTTCTTACCAGTGCAGTTATACCTCCCATGGAGGAAGCATACAGTCGTCTCAACAGGATCATTGTCCCACTACCTGCCACCACACAAACCTTCTCAGAATGGCCACATCTCATGGTAGGGGAAGATCTACTCAGTTTAGAGGGCACAGTTTCGTGGCAGAAGAGACGAACGCCAGCATAGCCCATGTACCTATTGCCACCATCTTGGTCATTCAGGGGATACGTGCTATCATAAGCATGTATATCCCGCTTCTGCTCGTGTAGCCGAGCAATCAAAGCCTCCTAACAATTCGACCCCTTCTACATATTCACGACTAGATGACATTGTCTCCCCTCTGAAGGAGATAATGACTATTGTTGCCGGCTCCACTATAGGTTCTCCAGATGTTGTAGCCTCTGCAAGGGCATCTTCAAGCTCCTCATATATAGCCTATGCTTTTACCAGTTGTAGCATGTCATATATGATATAGTGGATCATGGACTCTAGTGTTTCCCACCATCTGTGTGGAGACAAATCACAGTTCAGTTCATACAAATATGTACCCATTGGCAGATCGGATGTCATTACGAACGAGCTCATTTACCACTTACATGACAGGGAAATGTTTATTTGATGCATCCATGCGCCTATAGAATGTGATAAATGCACATGATTTTAAGATGAATTTACTTTTTATTAGTCAGATCAATAAGGATTTGCATTGTTGTGCCAATTTGACCCCTCCTCTCTTGTGCTTTAGGACATACTCATGAGCAGGGTGATTGGATGTGGTCATGCGCAAAGGAAGGCTCTACAAACGGGTACAGTCTCCATATGTTGGTGCCTCTACCATTCCTACCAGATTAGTCTCATCACATATGTAGCGTCTTCGATTTGGTCACCTTCCTCTGCAGAAGTTATATCATGCCCCCACAGATCTCTGTACGTTTTACCTTCCAGTATGAGGCTTGTAAGCTTTGGAAGCATCACCGTTCTTTTTATGGTCATCAAATTCATATTAGCGATCATTTATTTGAGCTTGTCTATTTTGACATTCGAGGTCCCAATCAAGTTCCTGATCAACAGGTGGCATATCTACCTACTCCTATGGTACTAGCACCTCCACTACCACCATCTACACATGTAGTTCCTCCTCCATTGCCACCTAGTACCCTGGCCCACTTGTTGCTAAGTTTCCATGTTCGCAGGCCTCCCATTGTTCCCCTTCTCATGGGTCTTCCCCGTCATCCAACACGCCCCAATTATATATTGAGCACATTGTTTCTACTGATGGCGTTGGTGATTTGTCCATGCAACAAGCTACTTTACAAGATGAAGAGTTGTCCTCTTAGGAGGCTAGTTTACAAGTAGAGTAGGAGGCAAGCGACTCTCAAAGGATTTCAGGAGACGTACATGTGCTACTTATCTTCTTGCAGCCAATGTTTCTTTGGAACGACTCTCAAAGGATTTCAGGAGGTTTATCTTAAGGTTGTCAGATGTGGAGATACTATCGGCATATCACAAGGCGATATAGGACACTCAGTAGTGTCTTGCCACGTTACATTCACATGGCACATGGAGCATTGTTACAGCTCCTATAGAAGCATTTATCGTAGGATGCAAGTGGTTGTTCACGGTGAAGCACCGAGCATATGGCAGTGTGGATCGCTACAAGGTAAGGCTTGTGGCTCGTCGGTTCACCCATACATACATGTGCTACTTATCTTCTCGCAGCCAATGTTTCTTTGGAACGACTCTCAAAGGATTTCACGAGGTTTGTCTTAAGGTTGTCAGATGTGGAGATACCATCAGCATATCATGAGGCGATATAGGACACTCAGTAGTGTCTTGCCACGTTACAGTCACATGACACATGGAGCATTGTTACAACTCCTATAGAAGCATTTATGGTAGAATGCAAGTGGTTGTTCACGGTGAAGCACCGAGCATATGGCAGTGTGGATCGCTACAAGGCAAGGCTTGTGGCTCGTCGGTTCACTCATACATATGGGGTGGACTATCGGGATACTCTCTCTAGATGCTCGACATTATATACTACGGGTCATTCTCTCTGTTGTAGTGACCTGGGATTGACCCCTATATAAACTTGATGTAAAGAATGTGTTTCTGTATGGTGACCTGTAGGAGGAAGTCTACATGCAACAACCGCCGGGGTTTGTTGTTGAGGGGGAATTGGAGTGTATACTACACAATATTATCTATGGCCTTAAGGAGAATCCAAGAGCATGGTTTCAGAATCTCTCGAACTTGATAGAGTAGCAGGGTTTCATGAGATACACTGCAGATCATTCATTGCTTATTCAGAGGATCCAGAGAGGTACGGTTTCTATACTGTGCTGATGATATCATTATTACAAGAGATGACATACATGGCATTCGTGCAGTTAAGGATTTCCTTGATTAGCATCTTGTAACCAAGAACCTTAGCGATCTACGTTACTTTCTTAGACTTGAGTTCTCCAGGAACCAACGAGGTCTTCTTATGACCCAGAGGAAGTACATTACAAATCTATCTAGAACAGGCATGGCAGATTGCAAACATGACACTACTCCCATGGATCAGAGCATGAAGTTGTATGATGATGACACAAAGGAGGTAGACAATAGGAGGTGTAGGGAGCTCATGGGGGAGCTCCTATATGTGATCATTATCGGGTCAGATATATCTTTGTAGTGAGTAGAGTGAGCCAGTTCATGAAGCAGACAGATAGGAAAATATAATTCTGATGTATCTGAGGACCTCTCCTAGCACTAGCCTTTTATTTAGCAGAGGAACCATCCCTTACCATTACAGCATGCACATATGCAAATTATGTGGGATGTCCTTGGAACATTAAGTATACCTCGGGTTTTGCAGTGTTCATAGGGAGCTCATTGGTGTCAAGGAAGAGCAAGAAGCAGATGATGGTCGTCAGATCGATTGCGGAGTCATAGTACAAAGCCATTACACAACGGAGTACATAGATGATGTGGGTCAAATCCATTCTGATTGACCTACCTATTGATGTGCATCTTCCCATGCATATCCAATGTGACAACCAAAATATGCATTCTATGAGAGGACCAAGCATATCGAGGCTGAACAGACAGCAGACTTGTTTACCAAGGCCTTAGCCAAAGACCCATTCCACATATGTTGGTCCACGCTACGCATGATTGATATCTACACTCTATCTTAAGGGGGAGTGTTGAGATATTAATTATCTTTTGATTATTCTATGTATTTTCTTTCCTTTCAGTCTACATTATGTAATTTGTCCATACATGTTTCTCCTATATATAAGAGAATCATGTAGCCTCATAAATAAACAACTCATCATTTTCTCTCCACATGGACTAGCAATATACATTAAGAGAGAGATGAATATTGATGCATCACGTACACGTTAACACACTCAAATTAGCCTAAAACCATCCATAAACTTCATGCATTTCACCATATTTTCATCCCAATGCATGCAAGAATTCAAAGAGTAAACCCTCCAAAATTACAGTGCCACACAAGTCAGTAGACCTCACGAAAGCTTGGGTTATGAACTTTATCTCACTAATGGAAAAGAGGGAGGATGAGTTATATATACAGATGTACATGCGCAAGAGAACTTGTCATACCCATAAACCCAATAACATTTATCCGCCAAACTCTGCTCTTCATATATAGAGAATTAGAAGAAACGAATTGTGCGTGCTAAATGGAAGAAAAAATTAGACCATATATAATATACAATGTCCAAAAAGTAATAAGGAGAATGCATGTCTATAAGCTTATAAGTCAGCCATTTCGTATCCGGAACACGTATATGCATGACAACTTTTCCATAGTTTTAAACAAGATATATACATAACTTTTTTGAGGAAAAAGGAGGGTACGACTCAAGAAGATGCCTAGCCTGTATGATATATACATAACATGCAACTTTTAATGTATGACTGGCATTTGGACAGAACAAATCAAGTAGTAAATATTTCAAGCGGAGTTAATGGGCAATGTGACGTGTCCCCTTTGTGATATCAAGAGACAAGCTTCAAGGATAAATTTCTCAGCAGATTTAATGAAAATTATCCAAAATCGACTCACAAAATGCTTTCTTATCTTTTTGTTAACAAATATCCTTCACTTGTTAGAGATAAAGGGGAAAATCTGCATTGTTGGAAGGAAATTGTTCTCTTATTCAGTTACATCATAGAGCAAACAAAATAACCAACCTTGGATTAGGATTTCCTTTCACAACTTTCTGCCCATACTTGCGCCATCTATACCCATCATCGAGCAGATCAACTTCACTGGTTGTCTGCACAATAATTACAGGCTCTGCAAGTGTTTTCTGAGAAGAAACTTCTTTGATCTCTTCATTGTCTATACCCTTACTAGAATAAAAGGAACTTCCATTAATAGAAAGAAAATATATCATGTGAATCTAAACAATATAAACGAAATTGTGCAATGTAGAAGGTAGAAAATTTTCATAGTCTGACAAGACAGCATACCAAACTTCTCTACATGAGACAGGACTAGATTTTCGGATTTATGCATTCAGTGCATTCACTCTCTACCAGAATCAATACTTGTATAAGAAAATTCATAAACAAACACCCTTATATATCATTTTATGTGTATAACTAAAGATAAGTCCTGTAATATGTGGTTGTATGGATCCGAGCAAAGTAGTCAGCCTCATCGATTAACCAATAGCCACAAGTATGTTGATAAGAATATTTATCAGGAGACTTTTTATCACGTATCATATGGTTAAAGTTGATGGGTATCTTGTTGGAAACACTGATAAAATGGCATTCAATTGTTAAAATGTATAAGAAAAGTTGCAAGAGGGATCTTGAGAGGTGCCTACCAGCACCAAAAGAATCTCAATGGAATGAAGAAGTACAAAGGAAAGTTGATGTTGCAAATCACGGAAGCAAAACATGCACAAACGATCACGCAAGTACGAAGACACACGGATTTACAAGGTTCGCCCGTAATTGGGCTACATCCCTAGGCAGCACGATCGGTTTTCACTATGTGGAGAAAGAAGTATATACGATACATGGGCCCTAACCCTAGAGGAATTTAAATACTAATTACGTACAGACGGATCCCCGATACAAACAGATCCATAAGAAACTGGAACATAAATATTTGCAGTGGATACAATACTAAGAGGCTTGGATGCAGACATCCCAAATCTCATTAGAACTTTCTCAATATAGTTCTTCTGAGATAAGAAAAGTTTCACTTATACATCATCATTAATATCTCCATCTCCTAAATCTTCTTCGATGCACCTAGGTCATTCATGTCAAACTATAAACTAAGGAGCTTCTTCAGATCATCTACGGTACTCTTCTTAGTAGCAATCAGCATATCGTCAACGTATAATAACAGAAATATGAAGGACTAGTCCTTCTAGGGATTAAAAGGGATCCAAATACATTATGTTAGAAATCAAGAATGCGGAAGCGTAATATCAGAGAAATAGAATAAACATGAAGAACATCAGGATTTTACGTGGAACCGTACGCTGTGATGAGCAGGGATGAAACCACAGAAGAACGCCTTAAAGGAATTGTATATTATGTTCCCTTTCTCATATGATACTATGGGTGTAGGGCTTCTTATATAGCCCTTACTGACTTTCCAAGTCCCACCAATAACCGATGTGGGACTAAACATAAGAGGGTGTAGTAATTGGACCATGGAGGGATCCAATTACCTTACCTACACAATGGATGCATACTCCAACACTCCCTCTCAAGCTGGAGCATGCAATGCTCAGCTTGTACATATAGAAAGAAATCTCAAATCACAATACAATCCATTACAGACAATATCAACTCAACGCATACTCCATTGTCGGTTATTGTCGAGGATGTTGCCTTTCACGTTGTGCTGGTGAGGAGGAACTAAAGGGCTGGAATGTGATTTGAACCGGATCTCCTCATCGGAGAACATGTGCTTTGTACTACCTCTGTCAGAGTCACTGAAACTGGAATGAATCTCCACCTAGAAAACTCTGGCTCGCAATTGCTCCATCTCTTCAAAGTACCGAATTGGAAAAAGTCGTGGAAACATCGTTTGCAGAGTCTAAAAGTCTCCTCGTTGGAGAACTAAGTCTCTCCTATACTAGCTCAGATAATGGGATCTCTACTACGGAGTCCCTATGAAACCACATGAAAACCCTAAGCCATCGATGGCATAGAGATTGGGGTCTCTATTATGGAGTCTCTATGGATCACATGAAAACCCTGAGCCGACCAGATCAAATATAGGGACCTCTCAAATAAATAATGCTCACATATGCGTCTTGAACTAAAGATTTCGAACCAATTTGTAGAGTCTGAATCTAACAATCTATACAATTTGAAATATGAAAGGAAAGCAATGATGTCGACTAAGTCGGGGAAGACAGAAGATGGGAAAAACCAACCTCAAATAAAAATTTTTCCTCTTTTTTTTCCTTTTTCGGCTATTTCCTTTTCTTTTTTTAGATGTCTCCTTTTTTCCCAGGTACGATTTTGTTGTACGCACCTTTTTCCTCTCTCTTTTTCAAAATCATAGACCAAATTGGGCACAAATCTGCAGCTTTTTATTTTTGTTTTGCAACCGACCTGCACTTTCCCTTTCTGCCCCCCTTTTCATATGAATATTGCAGCCTCTCCCTTTTTTTTTTGAATTTTCCAGCAACAACCTAAAGTGGGCCTCTAAAGCCTTTCTGAACGACTCTTCTTCCGTAGAGCAATAGGCACATCCAAGTCTGCAACGTCCTCAGAAGGTGCATCATCTAAGACATCCTGCACCTCAAGCTGCAAACTCAATCATTAGTGCCATTGGTAGAACTCTATTGCTCAAAACATACCTTGGGCATGCTGGATGATGGAGGAGGCACATGAGCACGAGGTCGGTGTTAAGAAAATAAACTTGCGGAAGCATAACATGGAAAATGAAATGAAGAACACAAAAACGCGGGATTTAACGTGGAACCCTACTCCGTGAGGAGCGGGATGAAACCACGGGAGAAACCCTCAAATAGGGCGTGTTTGTCTATTGACTTTCTCAGAGGATACAAGAGGTCCGGGGCTCCTTATATAACTTCTCTAGAGCCTCCAAGTCCCACCACTAGACGATGTGGGACTAAACACATGGATGTGGTAAATGGATCTTCTCCAGGATCCATTTACCCTGCTACAACTCATGACGCATACAACAAATACTCCAACACTCCCTCTCAAGCTGGAGCATGCAATGCTCAGCTTGGACAAACAGAAAGAAACTCAACTCAATGCTACATGACACTGTGGACAATATCAACCCAACGTGCGCATTGCTGCAGTCGAGGACGTTGCTTCTCATGACGTGCAGGTGAGGAGGATGAACGGGCTGGAGTGTGAGTCAACTGAAGACTCGGAATCTGACCATCGAATCTGAAATTGCGCCTGAAGTCTCCTCGTCGGAGAACTGGGTCTCTCCCATCTGGCTCAGAGAATGATACTCTACTCTGGAGTACCTATGATATCACATGAAAACCCTTGCCCTCAATGGCATAGGGAATGGTCCTCTGCTCTGGAGTCCCTATGGCTCACATGAAAACTCTGGCCGAAACAACCACAAGAATGATGGGGACCTCGAAACTGAAGACCGCACACTCGTGCGTGTCTGAAGCTGGACTCGGAATCAATCGTCGAGTCTGAACAACTGTAGAGTCTAGAATCTGAATGGTCTGGAAATCTGCATGTGAATCTCGAACATCTGAATAGACCTGTGACTCTACATACACTCCCCCTTTCTCCCATACTTGTCGGAAAATGTCATTGACAAAGTTGGGAGAAGACAAGATGAATAGGGGTAAACATGAACATTCAAAAAAAACTTCTTGCAGCTTTTCATTTTTTTAAAGCCATCACACTTTTTTTTCGTCGTTTCAATCATTTTTTTACGGCTTTTCTTGCAATTTTTTTCTTCCGACTATTTCCTTTTTTTTTGGATGACGCTTCCACTATCAATATTCTCATAGGTGCAGAGCCAATCTTCATTGGGAGCTGTGGAGAAAGAATATCTGTTGTGTTTACTCATAGAGCCCAAGGGTTCTTTATATAAAAGAGGAAAACCCTAATGGGTAAATTACATACTACAAACAAAAGAAATAAATAAGTGTAAAACAATGACATAACATAAAACTCTTCAACACTCCCCCTCAAGCTGGAGCATAGATATCGATCAGGCTCAGCTTGGAACAGCATCCCTGAAAGGGTCTTCTGGCTAGAGCTTTGGTGAGCACATTTGTTGTCTGCTCACTAGAAATGACATTGGGATGTAGAAATGAGGCCCTTTTGAATCACATCTCGAGTGTAGTGGCAGTCTGCCCCGATATGCTTGGTTCGCTCGTGGAAGGATGGATTGTTGGCAATGAACGGTACGGCCTGGTTGCTGCATTGGAGGTACATAGGAAGAGGCACGTTAATGGCTAGGTCAGTCAGAACTTGATCTAACCCACATCATCTCTGTGTTACCTTGTGCCATAGCAATGTACTCTGATTCAGCACTCAATTGGGCGACAACTGTTTATTTCTTGCTCTTCCATGATACTAATGAATTCCCTACAAATACTGCAAACCCGGAAGTTGACTTCCTACTCTTAGGGCATCCTGCGTAGTCTGCACCCGGAAGTTGACCTATCTATTGAAGTTATCATGGCTTTCCCTTCTTCTTTGGGCAGTCCTTTCAATGTCCAGGTTCCTTAGAGTAATTGCAGATATCCTTAGAATTGTGATTCTTCAGCTTGGACTCCTTTCCTTTCTTTACGTAGTTAGAACTAACATGACTCATTTCATGAGTCAACCAAATCTGCAGCCTGAGAGTCCTACTTCCCGCTAGCCATATGTCGAAGTTCACGTGTATGCAAACTTGCAAGAATTTCTTTAGGTTATCTCTTCTCTTCCCATAATAAACGACTGAACAAAATTCTCATATGATAGTGGAAGATAAACTAACATAATTAATGCAACATCTCCATTTTCAATCAACGATGTAATTAAGCGATCTAGATGTTCTTTAAGAGATGTACCTTCTTACATGCAAAGAGAAAACAGACGTTTTACTTTTTGGTCAGAGACTTCATCATATACATATTTTCGAGTCTCACTTACAGACTTCGTAATCATCTCATCAGCGAATTCCAAGATAATCTCATCTACCAAACATAGTATGATTGTCAAGTGTACTTTCTCTTCATGCACCATCAACTCGGAAGATTTGAGTGCATTCACATGCTCATGTTCCAATGGTGACCATACTGCTGCTTCAGAAGGATGCTCATCTTGATCTGTCGTACCACTGAATATGCTCCTCCTTGTGAATCTCTCGATCTTCAGATTGTGCGATGTCATCTATTTGATGATCTTAACAAAACATGATACTCTGATACCAATTTATTATCAATTACAAAAGCATACATGCACAAACATGATCAAGCAAACACGCAAACACATAGATTGAAAAGGTCACCCATAACGGGATGATCAATTTTTACTATTTATGGAAAAGAAGAATACAGAGGATTCAGAACGCCATAACCCTAAGGAATTTAGACAATACTCCCATACAAACGGACCCGAGATGTAGATGGATCCGAATACATATATAGAAATTTTTTGGACAGGAACGTTGCCCCCTGCAACCATTGCAAGGGGGAGCGCACCAGTGGCGGACCTAAGATTACAGCCTAAGTAGGGCACACATAAATAGAAAATAAATAAATGAATTACAAGAAAAATAAATCAATATGAATATACATGTGCATAGAGACATATAAAGAATTGTTTTGCATATAAAATGTATGGAAGTGATGGGAGATAAGATGTAACCTCTTTTTTTTAAATCATGATTTCAACTCATGAAAAATATCCAACATAAAATAGCAACATAAATAGTGGTCAATTAAACAATTGCAAAGCACCTAAGTAACATCTACAACATTAACGTACGTATTGGTAAAAAATTTGATTCCGATTGCATTACCTAATTGGTAAAATGATATATATTTTGCTCAAACATACACATAAATGCCTACAAAGAACGAAGACATTGTATTATTGTTACATGCATTGGAGTTGGAGACTTGTAGTGTTTGAAAACTATGAGGTTACAACGGAGTTGAGATTGCATGTGCTCCTACTCCTTGCTGTGGCACATCCAGGACTGGACAGAGAGATGACCGCGAGAGAGCCGAGGGTATCTGGTGTTGAGACATGCTCTTATCAGGGACTCGAGAGGAGAGGTGAAGTATTGGGATGTGGTATCACTGCATGGAGGAGACTCGGGGAAGAGAATCGACCTAGAGAGAATGTGCGGAACCAAATTGGGATCCGGGGGTGGAGTGCACGAGGCATGGGGAGGGATGGAGGTAGGGATGCAAACAGAGGGATACTGATATGGATATATGTATTACCATATCCTTATTCGTTTTTTAATACGAATATAGATGCGGATACAGATATTGACGGATATTAAAACTATCTTACCATATCCTTAAAAAACCGATACGGATGTAAAACGGATACGGATCACATACGAGTAATGCTAGAAATGCTCTATAGATTGATTTAAAATATATACGAATTAGATAGAAAGCACATGATATAAATTTATTAGATATGTTTGTATCATGAAAAGTATATGAACATGATAAAAGAAGGTATAGAATTATGTTATGTAGGGTTAAAAATAAATCTATGACTATATTTATATACGAAAACTGATATACGGATACGGATGTTTGCGGATATCAAAATGATATCCATATATGTATCCATTTTACGGATACAGACATCAAAATATGTATAAAACGGATACGGAGACGGATCAGATACGGATATATCCGTAACCATTTGCATCCCTAGATGGAGGGCACGATTCCAATTCTAAATTCTCGGATGATGTGGGGCACAGAGAGCTCGTGTGGATTTCATATTCTTAATTCTCGGATGTGGGGGGCACAATCATATATTGCCACATTTTTAAAATTCTTAATAATACAAAATAAAAGGGATGTGAAAATTTAGGGAGGGCACGTGCCCCCCATACCCAATATGTGGGTCCGCCCATGGAGCGCACCTGCTCCCCCCCCCCCCAAATCCTTATACTTACTGACCTTGTACTAAGAAAAATCATGTAGAAAACTTTTGAAAAAAGGGGCATCCTTTTTATATTGACATGATTAGTGGCATGTATGACCAAACAACAGCTTGCTTGAGGACTCCAACCGGGATGATAAATCATTTTTAACATTGGTATAGGCTTGCAACAAGGATCAACTTCAGTCAATAAAACACATGCAAGGAGAGACGTTCCAATGCATGTTGATTGCAGTTGATATTATTTATTGGACAAAAATAAGAGATAGAGTCAATAGAACGTTTGAGCTATAGATGGAGGCTTTAATGTGTAAATGTTTCCAAACTAAGTGGAACCAATAAAGAGTATATGGATTGTTAGTTCAATGACAAGGAAGTTATAGATATTTCAAAAGGTAACGCTTAGACATTTTCAACTCCAAAGAAGGATGCTTTAAAATATTTGGATTCATTTTTTTTCTAGAAGATGAACATTTGAAGGAGATTTGCCGGATGACATCCATAAAATTAATGTGAATGTACCTCTTAAGTTTTAGGTATTCTTTAAGTTGAGAAGATACTTTGAAGACAAAAGTAAATACTATCAAGATGTTGTAAGGCCTGCGATGTTTCAGGAAGCAAATGTTGGGAAATTAATATATGTGAAGAGATGGTTCGCATATACATTTTTCCTTAAAAAGATACATGTAAAGAGATGGTTTAAAACTGAGTTGAAGTTATCTCTGAAGATTTATGGCACATAAAGAAGGATCAGATCACTATAAGAATGTTGTATAATATATTGGTATGGCATGTATAATATATTGGTATGGCATCAGTAGAAGATAGAATCAGATATACTTGTCTAAAGTGGTAAGATGTATGTGAAGAAGGCATCTAGTGCTCTATTTCGAAGGTCAAGAAGTTGGAAGAAAAGCATTGCACGAGGAGACATGGAAGTCTAAGAAATGTTCGAAGGAGACAATTAACAAGGATATGAATCTATAATATTATTTTAATCTAAGCGTAAGTATGACGAAAATTGATGCAATCAAAAGTAAGGCATCCATGTATTAGAACCCACTTAAATTGGTAAAAAAATATTGCTGTATTTAAAGATGACAACCTGTAAAATATTGAGTAACCATCTTAAAATATACTTCATTTGATTTTGTAGAATAAACCATTTTACAGGACCAGTTATTCTTACAATACTCTTTGATTTATAATATTTGCATGCATGAGAAGAACACTTCATACTCCTTCCTCAATAAAAGTCAATACATAAAGCTTGATCCCCATCATTACCTTGCTACAAACTATATACACCATTTCCTTTATTTCATTGAGCTCGCCTAAAAGATGAATACATGTCAGTGCAATAAATTCCTAAACATGGCAATGGAACCCACTTAATATCTCAAGTTCCTTATTTTTTAAGTTTTGGCATCGCATCAGGTTGAGTCATTCCCCTTGGAGACCTTGTTCATAGCTTCCACACTTTTTGAACTTTACTACATAACCATTACTTCTTCACGCAACCTCACAAGCCCTTTGCGGAAAGAGAGAATGAAAAGTTGTATTCCACCTAACCCTAGAGCTCTCTTATATAGGAGAAAAGCTCTATGGGTAAATTACATAAACATGACAATAGAAATAAAAATAAATAACATAAGGAGAACGATAGAAATAACATAAACATCGTAACACCCCCCTCAAGCTGGATATATATCTATCATGCTCAACTTGGAACAACAATGATGGAAAGAACCTCTAGCCAGAGCCTTAGTAAACATGTCTGCAATCTGATCTCATGATGATACATAAGATGTTGAAATGAGCCACTTTTGGATCAAATCACAAGTATAGTGACAATCCACCTCAATGTGCTTTGTCCTTTCATGAAAGGCTGGATTATTAGCTATTAACAAAGATGCCTGATTAACGCATTTAAGATGCATAGGAAGAGGTACTTCAATCATTAAATCGGTCAAGACAGATTTGACCCACATCATCTCAGTACTACCTTGGGCCATTGCCCTATATTCTGATTCTATACTGGATCTAGCAACGATAGTTTGTTTTTTACTCTTCCATGACACTAGTGAGCTGCCAACAAATACAATGAAGCCTGAAGTAGACTTCCTGTCATTAGGGCACCCAGCATAATCTGCATTTGCACACCCTGTAACTGAGAGAGACGTATCTCTTCTAAACAGAAGACCTGCACCTGGAGATGACTTCATATATCTCAGGATCATAAAAACGGCATCCATGTGTGTCTGCCTGAGTTGCTCCATGAACTGACTTACCCTACTCACAACAAACAATATATCAGGCATGGTAACAGTAACATACAATAATTTCCCCACTAGCTCTCTGTATCGTCTCTTGTCCACCTCCTTAGATCCGCCATCATAAAGCTTCACATTAGGATCCATCGGGGTAGTAGCTGGACTACATCCTGTCATACATGTCTCATATAACAGATCAGTAACATACTTCCATTGTGTCATAACCATACCTTGTTGATTTCGTGCAAATTCCAGTCCAAGGAAGTAACGAAGCGTACCCAGGTCCTTGGTAACAAACTGTTGTCCAAGGAAATCCTTAGCTGCTTGAATGCCATGTTCATCACTGCCGGTGAGAACAATGTCATCAACATAAACTAAGATGACCACAATACCTCGTTGGTCTCTCTTTACAAAGAGAGTATGATCTGCAGTAGATCTAACAAACCCCTTCTGTTCAATCAATTCTGAGAGCTTCTGAAACCAAGCCCTCAGACTCTGCTTAAGGCCATATATAGCCTTATGAAGATGGCACACCATACTGGACTCCCCCTCAGCAGCAAACCCAGGTGGTTGTTACATGTAAACCTCTTCCTGCAAATCACCATACAAGAAAGCATTCTTGACATCCAACTAGAAAAGTGGCCAATCACGTATCACAGCAACAATAATAAGAATCCGCAAGGTAGAGTGATGCACCACTAGAGAAAACGTGTCCTGATAGTCCACCTCATATGTCTGGGTGAACCCACGAGCAACCAACCTGGCCTTGTATCGGTCAATTGTACCATCAGCCCGATGCTTCACAGTAAAAACCCATTTGCTACCAACAACAGACGCACCTGGTGGAGGATTGGCGACACTCTACGTACCTCGCGACCGTAATGCAGCCATCTCTTCCTCCATAGCTAAACGCCATTGACTGCACTGCAGTGCCTCCTAATCTGACCGTGGTATCTCTACAACTGACAACACCACAACAAAGTGCTGAAAATCATTGGATAGACGCTCCAAAGAAACTTGAGAACCAAATTCCACCCCATATTTGGGGTGCATTGTCCATGCACGTTTCTGCCGCCAAAGTGCAATAGGTATATCCAGATCGTCAACAAGAGTAGTAGAGATATTACCTGCACCTTGTACCTCAGTCTATACATGCAAATCACCTGTGCCATTAGAAGAATTCAAATGCTCAGTACATACCTCGGGCGTGCTGGATGATTGAGAAGGCGTATGAGCAAGGGCCGTTGCTGGTAGATCTAAGGAAAGAAAGTAGGAGACGGTGGTGGTGGTGGTGGTACTGGTGGTGATGGTGGTGTTGGTGGTGATGATGGTGGTGGTGGTACTGGTGGTGATGGTGGTGTTGGTGGTGATGATGGTGGTGGTGGCTGTGGAGATGGAGATAGAGTAGAACATGGTAATGGCGGAGGAGAAGGCATATAGATATCTTCTCCATCCTCTGAAGGAGTAAATCTGTCACATGTGTGAGAAAAATACATAATTGACTCAAAGAAGGTGACATCAGCACTGACATAGTACTTTCATCGAACGGGGTCAAAACAACGATATCCTTTTTGGGTTTTGGAGTACCAACAAACACACATTTGACAGCTCTGGGAGACAGGTTGTCAAGACCAGGAGAGAATCGATGAACAAATGCAACCGAACCAAAGATACGAGGCGTAAGTGAGAAGAGATCCGTCCCGGGAAACGCAATCAAGAACAGGATCTTCTCCCCTAACACCGAAGAAGGCGTACGATTTACCAGATAACAAGCATTTAGAACTGCATCTCCCCAATAGGAATGAGGAGTACGACTCCGAATCAAGAGGGTTCTGGTAACATCCAAAAGATGGCGGTGTTTCCTTTCAGCCACTACATTCTGTTGGGAGGTATATGCTCAAGATGTCTGATGCACAATACCATGGGACTTAAGGAATTGAGAGAGTTGAGTACTGCAAAATTCTAGAGCATTATCAGAACGTATGTACTTGACTTTGGCAGAAAAAATGTTCTTTATTTCATTAATAAAATACTGAATAACATGACCAGCATCAGACTTATTCTTAAGAAGGAAAACCCAAGACAATCTAGAAAACTCATAAACAGCAACAAGATAAATTATGTGTCCTTGAAGATCAGGGACACGACTAGGGCCCCAAATATCAAAATAGAGCAACTCAAACAGACCATGACTACTTGGACCCTGACGACTCTGGAAAGAAGATCGATGATGTTTCCCAAGCTGTCAGGCCTCGCATTGAAAGGTGAAACGAGGAGAAATCTGTGGAAGAACATGAACCATCTTTTGCAAAGGAAGATCACCAAATCGGAGATGCCATGTGTAAGGAGAAACAAACCCAGCATAAAAAGAAGAGACATTAGCATAAGGGGATTGCGCCAGTCTGTAGAGACCCTCTTGCTCACGGCTAGATCCAATCACCCTGCCCGTGAGAATGTCCTGAAAAACAAGAGCAGATGGATCAAATATGGCACGACAATGTAAATCTTTAGTGATTTGACTAATTGAAAGTAAATTCATTGAAAATTCAGGAGCATAAAGGACATTCTCAAGCCGCATCACAGGAGTCAACTACACCTCCCCTGACCAGTAATGGGAGAGTGTGTCCTATCAACCATCACAACCGATCGTCCTATCTGAGACGTACGAAAATCATTCAACTGACTTCAGTCACCACAGAGATGGTGAGAAGCTCCTGAATCCATAATCCACTCTGATAAATCCGTCTTGTAACAACTAGTAAAAGCGTATGTTGTACCTGACGTGGATGCTGATGCTGATGCAGCTACCTCCAAAAATCCTGAAGAACTTGATGACCCCTGGTTAGGCATGATCTCTCTAAGTTGTGTCACCAGATCATCAAATCTCTGATCAGAGACATGTGAAGAATCCCCTGCCTGCTGAGCCTGCTCTGTAACACGGCTTGTAGTAGTCGGAAACCCATGCTTGGAATAGGATGTTTCCTCAGTGTGACCTCTTCTATGACAATAAGTACACGGTTACCAAGGGGATCGACTACCACCTCCCCTGCCACGGCCACCTCGTCCTCAAAATTGTGGAGGTCCTCCCCTACCACGGGATGTTGCCATCGCTGAGGACGTCTGAGACAGTTGGGCTCTACCAGGAGATATGGAGAGTCTACTCAACCTGTGATATGCTTCCTCCATAGGAGGTATGGTAGCATCTGTGAGAATCTGTGCTCCGGTTGCATCATACTCATGATCAAGTGCCGCTACAAATACCCTTGTCATCACTGAGTCCCTATATGCCTTGAGTTGTTCTGGCATGGCAATCAAAGGAATGTAACCATGTAACTTCTCAAACATACCCCTTAGAGAAGTATACAAGGTATGAAGAGGACGACCATTCTGCTTTGAAGTAAAGATGGCGTGCTGAAGTTGCAGAATCTTCGACTCGTTCTTAGCAGGAGAATATGTAGCGGCGAGGATATCCACATAGCCTTCGACGTGGGCTAACTCAGAATGTCGTTGGCTATCTCCATGGATACCATGCCCGATAACCATACACGTGCATAGGCATTGTCTGCCTCCCATGAGGCGTTAACCCCAGTCTTATCAACAGGTTCCTCTTGTGTGAGGATACGCTTCTTGCCATTACACCGCATCAAACTAATGAACTGCATGGCCCACAGTTCATAGTTCGTCCCATCCATCTTCACAATGGGTGCTCGACCTTTGAAGGCACCCAGGGATGGAATATTTGCCTTATTGTCCGACATGATGACAACAATATCTATCGAATGGGGTTACAAATTTAGACAAGAATGTCTACACGGACATATATGAAGGTGGTTGTGGGTGTAGACTCATACCATAACCCCTTCCATTCTTCAAAGACTTCCTATAGTCCTTCACAATACAACCGTCACACCAGAACGTCCTAGAAGCAAAGGACTACGAGATGGGGGCACTCACTGCGGTGAACGCTTGCACACACCTGCGTAACATGCACTGCGGTGCAGGCACAGTATCTGCCCTGGCGGCGCTCGGCCTGGCAACCCTCGGCCTTGCGGTGCTTGGCCTGGCAGGGAGCGTGCGGGAGCGCGAGGAAAAGAGGCGCTCGGTTGGGAGATCTCCTTTTAGGGGAAAAGGATGGATTGCTAGTGTGGATGATTTAGAAGATATAATTGGAGGGCATGTATGGTTAGGTTCCATTTGTATACTTGGTGGAATTTGGCATATCCTAACCAAACCTTTTGCATGGGCTCGCCGTGCACTTGTATGGTCTGGAGAGCCTCTTTCCCATGAAAGAAGAAGTACAGCTTAACCCACATAATTACCTCAATGTGCGAGACTTTAGGACGAGGAAAAGCCCCCCACCTCATAGGCGGCTTGGCAGCTCCCACGGTTGTTAGAGTGAAGGAGTGTCAAGATGCAGTAAATGACATACGTGGGCTTTCATGCGGCTTAATTAACTACCCACCGACTCGCTCTCTCTACGAAGAAGAAAATCAGGGAGTGCGCGGGGGCGCGTGGAAGGGGGCGACGCACGAGAGGCTTTGGTGGGGTTGGGATCTAGGGTACAAGCTCCGGTCTATGATCGTCGCTCTGATACCATGTGGAGAGAATGAAAAGTTGTATTCCATCTAACGCTAGAGCTCTCTTATATAAGAGAAAAGCTCTGTGGGTAAATTACATAAACATGACAATAGAAATAAATAATATAAAGGAGAATGACATAAATAACATAAATATCGTAACACCCTTTATTGTCTATACTCCACCAAATTAATGACCATTACTACATCATGTTCCTCCAAGAGTGTCCCAAGCTTTTTAACCAACCACCAATAGCAACTGACCTCCCAAAATCACATCTTTAAATGTCTTTTACCTTACAAAATGCATCAAAGTATTCCATATACATAAACGGATCCTTCTGATGGTGATGCAAATCTTGCCAAATCGACACGTGTGATATGCATCGCATCATTTGAGGATTCTCGTTGTCACCTCCCCAAAGTATGAGGATAGACCCCTATTGGCATTGTGTCCCTACCCCCCACCCTCCGATCACCACCCCCCGTCGACGATAGCCATGGCAAGAACATCATGGAGGCATCACCTGTTTTGATGGGATGTGCCTCGGAGGCCCCTTGAGTTCAACCACGAGCTTGAAATGTCAACCAAGCCTTAATCCATCTTGGATTGTTGGAGTTACCTCCCCCAAAGGACATAGATCGCATGAGTCGCTTCAAATCCCCCAACACTATAAGGAGAAGTTTAAGATCAAGGCAAGCCATTGGAGATCAACCTTCATGGCACCATTCCAAAGACAAAGATGACATCAAATCACCGACATGAAGAGGCCCTCCACGCCAAATCCAGCAGACCATGAATAACTTCCTCAAAAAGTCCCCTTACGCAAAGCAAGGATACTCCCAGCCAAATGGCATCTCCAAAGAAGGAGCCCTCCCTTATCAATCCAAATAAAATTGCAATCATCCAAAGATCATATATTGGGACCTGACCAGCAATGGATCTTCAAAGTGTGATGCAGAATCAAAACAAGGGTTTGAGGAACCTTTATTAGTAGTTGCCTTCACAAGCTATAGATCCCTGAGATGTCAAACCCATCGAGCATCACCAACAACCTTTTTTTTACTGAAAATTGGGTGAGTCCCCACTGTGGGGATCACTGCCTAATATATTTCATTAATAACATATCGCATTACATTACCTTGAAAGCCAGAAGTTATACAAAGCATTACAATGTGCCACTACATTTTCACTATAAAAACGCTGATTTTTGAAGATAAGTTCGTTACGCAACATCCATATAACCCAAAGAGCAGTTAGCGGTTTCGAGCAGTCATCACTGGAATTGCCAGCAAACCTTCGGGTAGAATCCTAGCAAGCTTGCATCCCTTATCACTGCATCCATCGAACATCAAGGTCCATCCAGACCCTCGCGGACCAAGCACACGTAAAGAAGAGGTGCTTGACGTCCTCATCTGCGAAACTGCACCTATTACAGCAGGTATCCTACAGGTGCAAGATGGGTCCCCTTCTGACTTTGTCCATAATCCTCCCCTGTCTAAGGCACCAGAGAAAACCTTTGACCCTTACCGGAATGTTTGCCGCCCATATTAAGCGTATATCTTGACGCAGCTCAGCATCCCCTCCCTCAGGACTTATCATCAGATATATATATATATTATATGCTTTCTTTATCGTGAAGGATGTGTCTCCCCATCGATATTGATCACGTTCTCTGGAGAACAACTCCCGCCGCGCAAGGGAGTCCAAAAGAGCCATGTATTCATCAACCCGTTGTTCTGATAGCTCAGATAGAAAAATCATAACAAACTCATACAATATCCTCACAAGCACAAGAGTTTGCTATATGCTCTTTTGATTGCCAAATAAGCACATGAGCACATATGACAGCTTTGAAAATGACTTTAAGGAATCATGACACCTACCTCTCAATCGAAACCAAGGGTCAAACCATTATCTGACTTTGTAGACAAGCCACTACCATCCTATGAAGTCAACCCCTCTCTGATGTCTTCTATAAGAACATACATCCAATTTCATTAATTGCTTCCTATGGAATACTATTGCCCTCACCGGAGTTTAATCCTCACGGTGAGGCCCACAAGCCATTCCTCCATCTATCTCTTTTTCACAAACATTTCCCTCGTATGCATCTCGTTAGCACCTCTTCCTGACCTTCCCTCTCCTTGAATCCCTCTCTCATGATACCCTTTCTTCCGAAGGCATCCATTGAACCAAAAAGTTCTTATCTGCATAGACTAGTGGTATAGTACAACCACCATTAGTATACTACACAAATTAGTGAGTACTTTCATGCTTTGTCATTATTAAAAGCATCTGGAACCAAACTCGCAAGTTTTTCTTCAGGATATAGATGCCTTTGTATGGTTTATAAACTTTCTGATACATTCCAATAGTAGATCAAAACAAGTAGTCACTATGTGTGTACTTCTTCCTATAGATTACCGTACAAATAGGCATTTAGACACATCAAGTGGGGAAAAGGGTCAGTCCTTGTGAATAGTAAGAAAAAGAAGATTACGCATAGTGAAACATCTAGCAATCATATAAGAGACATCAAAATAGCCAATATAGTAGGTTTGAATGGAGCTTTCACAACAATCTCACCTTATTGCTAGTTCTTTATTTTTTTGATGTTTTAAAAATGGCACACACATATATCATAGTCGTTCGCTCGTATATTATGATTGCAAGACTACAAGATGCTCAAGGTTGTCGACTAAATGACGTCTACTTCGAAGCAGCAAAATCTTAGAAAAGTTGTTTAACTTTGTTCAAAAAGTTTGTTGTATTACTTGTATTGTTTTTTAAAGTTATAAGGCAAGCTTCTTCGGATAATTTCCAAATCGAGATATCGAACAATTCAATTCTGATTAACCATCCCATTCGCAATGATCGACCATTATTGATCGACCATCACGTTTTATTTAATCGATCGTCATTGATTGATCAAACTTATCTCATGATCGATCATTTTTTAAAAGGAAAGAAGGGTAGCGTCCCAATATGGGACCTACCTCAGTATATGTATAAATATCAAAAAGATGAGATTTACATCATATTACATTCGCCATGACAAACAAAGCGCCCCACAATGATTAATTACATTTTCGGTATAAAACATTTGTCCCCCCAAAAATGACCATGTCCTTAGCGCACCAAACTACCACAGCAAAGCTAAAGGATAGGAGTTGTCCTCATGTTTGAAGCTACAAACTGATCTAATATTTCTCCAGAAGGCGGTGCAATCTCGTCACGCAAGCCACGTGATGTTGGCCTTGTTCCATACCTCAGCTGAGAAAGGACATGAGAAGAAAAAGTGGTCCACATCTTCCACCATCGACTCGCACCTATCACACGTCGCATCCTCCAAAACCCTACAGCTATCCCCGGTGACCATTGGTTAGAATCCTCCCGTGCCTGATCAACCAAAGGAAGATCCTAACCCGATTCGACACCTTACACCGCCATATCAATCTTGTGTCCACCCTGACCTCTTCTTGAACCTCCTCCCCATTCTCAACCATGAAACAGTATGCTTTCCTCACCTTAAACTTACCATCTCCCCAGATATAGTGATCTCTGTCCGATGTCAGACATGCGCTCTACAACAATTCCATCTGAAGCGTAAGGAACTCCTCTACCCTATGATCCGATAGGGGAGATGCGAACACCGGATACTGTTGGTAGAAATGAGCGATCTATTATTCAAGAGAACCCTAGGCTCTCTTATATAGAGAGAGACCTCACGGGTAAAATACATAGTAGTCCAGAGAAAAATAAGAAATTACGAAAAGGTACATAACATATAATATTATTAGTCACTGCACTCCACCTCAAGGTGGAGCATAGATGTCTACCATGCTCAGCTTGGAAGAGCATCTCTGGAAGGGTCCTCTGAGCAACGGCTTGGTGAGTACATCAGCAATCTGATAACCTGAGCTCACATGAGATGTAGATATTAAGCCTCTCTGGATCAAGTCTCTAGTGTAGTGGCAATCAACTTCAATATGCTTTGTTCTTTCATGGAATGCTGGATTATTGGCAATGAACAATGCTACCTGATTGTCACCCTGAAGCTGCATAGGTAAAGGTACGACTACATATAAATCCTCTAGCACAGATCGAACCCACATCATCTCCGTGCTTGCTTGCGCCATGGCCCTATATTCAGATTCAGCACTGGACCTTGCCACAACAGTTTGTTTCTTGCTTTTCCAAGAAACCAGAGAGCTCCCCATAAAAACTGCAAATCCTGAGGTCGACTTTCGATCCTTAGGACATCATGCATAATCGACATCTACACATGCTGAAATGGATAAATCTGTGCCTTTTCGAAATAGCAACCCTGAACCTGGAGAAGACTTTACATACCTCAGTATTACATATATAGCATCCATATGAACTTGTCTTGGTTGCTCCATAAATTGACTCACCCGACTTACTGCAAAGGCAATATCGGGTCGAGTTATGGTAATATAAAGGAGCTTACCCACCATTTCTCAATATCTCCTCTTGTCTACTTCAGCAGTGTCATCCTCATACAGCTTCATACTAGGATCCATGGGAATACTCGATGGTCTGCATTCATCCATGCATGTTTCAGTCAAAAAATCTGTAATGTACTTCCTTTGGGTCATCACCAGACCCTGTGCATTCCTGGAAAATTCCAACCCCAGAAAATATCTTAGGGTTCCAAGATCCTTCGTGATGAACCGGCGGCCTAGAAATGCTTTTTGCCCTTTCTATTCCCTAAACATCATCTCCTGTAATCAGAATATCATCAACGTAGACCATGATGACAACCGTACCTGCAGAAGACTTCTGAATAAACAACGAGTGGTCTGCATTGGATCTTTTGAACCCCAGTCGTTCAATTAGATGGGAAAGCTTCTGGAACCACGCCCTTGGGCTTTGTTTGAGGCCATAAATTGCCTTGTGAAGTCTACACACCATATGCTTCTCCCCCTCAGCAGTGAACCCTGGTGGCTGCTGCATGTAGACTTCCTCCTGCAGATCTCCATACAAGAAGGCATTCTTGACATCTAGTTGAGATATAGTCCAGTCACATACCACAACAACTGATAAGAGAATGCGAAGAGTAGAGTGACGAGCCACCGGAGAAAATGTATCCATATAGTCCACGCCATAGGTTTGTGTGAAACCTCGCGCAACCAGCCATGCCTTGTATCGATCTAGACTGCCATCAGTGTGGTATTTGACTGTGAATACCCTTTACAGCTAACAATGGATGCATCAGGAGGAGCAGTAACCAAGCTCCATGTGTCACGAGACTGTAGGGCACGTATCTCATCTTCCATAGCCAATCGCCAGCAATCAATCGTCATAGCTTCCTGATAGGTCCGTGGTATGTCCACGAAAGACAAAGCTGCAGCAAACCTCTGAAAGTCGCTTGTGAGGCGATGAAAAGACACCTGGGAAGCCAAGGGATAAGATGCACAATTCCGCTTTTGCTTCCTGATAGCAATAGGAATACAAGATCATCATCCAGTGTACTGGATGGTGTAGTCCCCTCCTGCAATGAAGAATCCTGCACATGTACCATATCTGACCCGTCAGTAGTAGTGCCATTTGAACATACCTGAGGCGTGATGGATGTCTGACGTGTAGCCTGAGCAGGACCTGACCGACGCGTATAGAATTTTGGTAAAGTTGGAACAGGAGGTTGTGGAGGTGGTGGTGGTGGTGGAGGAGGTGGTGATGGTGAAGATGACGTAGTAACAGGAGTTTGGGTGGACTCAGGTGAACTCCAACTAGGAGGCGGAGGGACATAGACATCATTGTTGGTAGTGGATGGTACCAGCCTGTCACCTGCAGGGGAAAAATACATAACAGACTCAAAGAACGTGACATCAGCACTGACAAAGTATTTCTTGTTGATGGGATCATAACAGCGATAGCCCTTCTGAGTCCGAGAATAACCGACAAAGACACACTTGATAGCTCTATGAGAGAGTTTGTCAAGTCCAGGAGTCAGGAGATGAACAAATGTAACAGTACCAAAGACACGAGGAGTAAGTGAGAATAATTCCTTATCAGGGAAAATAATGGAAAGAGGAATTTTCTCACCAAGGACAGATGACAACATACGGTTGACCAGGTAGCAAGCTGTAAGAACACCATCCCCCCAGAAAGAGATAGGAGCATAACTCTGAATAAGGAGAGTTCGAGTAATGTCAAGAAGGTGACGGTGCTTTCTTTCGGCCACGCCATTCTGTTGAGATGTGTAAGGACAAGTAGTTTGACGAATAATGCCCTTCGACGAGAGAAACTGGGATAGAAACCGTGTGCAGAATTCTAGAGCATTATCTGTACGAACATATTTGACAGTAGAAGAAAAAACATTCTGCACTTCATTAATCAAATTTTTAATCACATCTCCTGCTTCAGATTTATTCTTTAAAAGAAAGACCCAAGATACACGAGAGAAATCATCCACTACAACTAGATAGAACCTGTGTCCCTGATGATCGGGAACACGACTCAGACCTCAAATATCAATGGGAAACAACTCGAACGGGGAGGTACTGCTCCGACTCTGACGACTAGGAAAGCTAGATCGATGATGCTTTCCAGCTGACACGCTTCACAGTGAAAGGAAGAACTGGGAGAGATCTGAGGCAGAAGATGTCGCATTTTCTGTAGCGGAAGATGACCAAAGCGAAGATGCCAGATGTACGGAGATACTGGTCTGACGGAATGAAAAGAGACCCCAGCATAAGAAATTCGGACCAGCCGATACAAACCATTCTGCTCAGAGCCACGACCAATCACCCTGCCCGTTAGTATGTCCTGAAAAATAAGAGAAGATGAGTCAAATATAGCACGACAGTGCAAATCCTTCGTAATCTGACTAATAGACAACAGATTCATGGAGAACTGAGGAGCATGTAGAACATTCTGTAGACTCAAAGAAGGAGATAGGAAGACCTCCCCCTGTCCAATAAGGGGAGAATGAGTACCATCTGCGATCTGTACTGAACGGCCATGGGGAATGTCCCTGTAGGACTCAAGTCTGTCTCGATCTCGGCAGAGGTGATGTATGGCACCAGAATCTATAATCCAATCAGATATATCATGACAAGACGTAAATGCAGTAGCACTACCTGAGGTACTAGCAGCAGCAGAGGAACTGGCAGAAGCTGTAGCAGCAATATCTGAAGGTCCACCAGAAGAATCAGCAGATGATTGTGGCATAATATCACGTAGACGTGCCACAAGCTCCTCGAAACGATTAACTGTATTGGATGCTGACTGGGGCAGAGCATGATCGGCTACTCGCGTCGATGCTGGGAACCCATGCTTAGAGTAGCATGTCTCCTCCGAGTGGCCTGTGCAGTGACAGTACAAACATGGCTGACGAAATCGACTACCCCTACCACGGGGTCCATGTCCACGACCAGAGAACTGACCACCTCTCCCACGCAATACTGCCATCGCCGATGGGGGTGGAGTAGATGACCTGGAAGAAACTGATATGCGACTGAGCCTCCGGTAAACATCCTCCATTGGAGGAATAACTGCATCAGCCAAAATCTGAGAGTGGGCAGCCTCGTACTCAGGATCTAGGGCTGCAAGTAGAACGCCTACCATGGTGGCATTCCGAAATATCTTCATCTGCTCAGGAGTCGCTGTGAGTGGAATGGTACTGTATAACTTCTCAAACATCCCTCTCAGGGACGTGTACAAGGAGTGAAGTGGTCTGTCGTTCTGCTTCATCATGAATATACCATGCTGAAGCTGTAACATCTTGGTCTCATTCCGCACTTGGGAATATCTTGCAGCTAGAATATCCTGCATTGCCTTAGCAGTAGGCTGATGGAGAACATCATTAGCAATCTCCATCGACAGTGTGCCTGATAGCCAAACCTTGGCATACGAATCATCAGCCTCCCACGAGGCATATATCCCTGTTTTCTCTGCCGGTTCTTCCTCGGTAAGAAGGTGCTTCTTACCATTTGACTTCATGAGGCTCATAAACTGCATCGCCCAGAGCTCATAGTTCGTCCCATCCATCTTCACTAATATCCGCAGCGTCCACCACCTCAAGCTCCAAATGATCCACCAACTCCGTAAAGTTCGTCGACTCCGGATCCTGACCGCCACGCAAACCCGGCCGATCAGAAGAGAAGAGGGTAATCGCCACCAATTAAGTATGCGATTCCAGAGAACGAATTTCTAACATCCCGCAAGTCCGCCCATAACTGTTATCTCGAGGCTGGTTGGCACGGCCCATAGATACAAGAGACAACGAGTACAGAGCCAGAACGTAGGCTTTCCAACAACATCGTGAGAACATGGGTGCCTCTCATCTCCGCCCATAGCACAAATCCAGAGTCCTTCCACGCTACAATCAATCCACCCGCAGAATCAATCGCATTAATTGCCCTAAAGCCACAGAGCGATCCCGCATCAAAAGAGCACCAGACAGCATCCGGAATCGAATCAAGCTTTGTTTCCTACTAGAGCACAATGTCACAACCCCACTCTATGAACCTCGAGCCCAGTATCTTCCTCTTTTGAAGGTTACCCAGACCTCTCACGTTCCAAGACAAGATCCTCATTTGGGAACATTGGTATTGCCCCAAAGGCGGACCACTCCCGCCAATGCTCCTACCCACTGCCTCCGCGAGCATTGTCACCTCTTATATCTCTTGCCAGTCCTCTTGTTCCCATTAGCATTGTTGGAGTATTCGTTGTATGCGTCATGAGTTGTAGCAGGGTAAATGGATCCTGGAGAAGATCCATTTACCCCATCCATGTGTTTAGTCCCACATCGTCTAGTGGTGGGACTTGGAGGCTCTGGAGAGGCTATATAAGGAGCCCTAGACCTCTTGTATCCATTGAGAAAGTCAATAGACAAATACGCCCCATTTAAGGGCTTCTCTCGTGGTTTCATCCTGCTCCTCACGTAGTAGGGTTCCACGTTAAATCCCGTTGTTCTTCATGTTTATTCTTTATCTTTTTTCATGTTCGCTTCCGCGTGTTTATTTTCTAACATGGTGTCAGAGCAGGTTCGATTCTCGAAGATTTACTCTTGAGATCTATTTTTATTGTTCGAGATTTCGATTAAGTGATTCTTGAGATCTTCAGAATTTTTTTTGGAGTAAGTTAGAGTTCCAGTTTTTTGGAACCCTATTTTTTTTGGTGGCGCAAATCAATTCCCGATCGCAACAAGCGGCATAGGCGACATCTCCTCCATGCGTAGGCGCCTCCTTCCAGATCAGATCTTCTCTTCTAGAAGGCATCTTCTTTTCAAGGCGTCATACATCCAAGACCAGAATCTTGCAGGTGTGCCCTAGCCGCACTCAAGTTGCGTGCCTCCAGAACTCGGCATCAACACAGATCCACGATCCAGAAGCCGCACACTACATCTCCTCAGGTTACAGACGATGGTGACGCTCGACGCTGCCAGCCAAACCTCTCGCGCGGAGAACCAAGACTTCGAAGAAACCCCAGGAAGGAGGGCCACCAGGCGCCTCCCTCCAGATGTGCCTTTTCTTGGCAGAGGCCTTTTCCAGGCGCGAGGGATCGCGCGACTTCCAGGCGACATCCTCCCGTGCGGCGCGAACCCCAGGCGCTCCCTCGGCTTCTCTTTCTCGCGCAGGCAGCGCGGTCCAATCGGCCAGAAGCGGCGCCTCCTCCTCCTTTAGCTCCTAGTGCGCAAGCTACAAAGCTGCGCGGCTCCATCGCCATGCCAATCCCTCCCAGTCGCGTGCAGCACATTCCAGATCAAGGCAAGCCTTTGCCGCCAACCTCCACCATGCGGTGCCCTCGCACGAGCTTGGATTCCTGGAACATTTTCAGTAGCCCCAGGCGGCGGGCTCAGTGGCACGCGCAAGCTTCCCTTCGGATCGCCGCCTCCTCGCGCTCCTCCTCAACTCATCCGAGGCGAAGCCCCTCATCCTTCCCCCAGTGACGGCAGCAGGTTCAAAGAACCCCCAAGGGAATGGCTACTTTATCAAGAGGGTTTCCCGTACGGGGGAACCCTAGGGCTGCGGGTGTAAACAGAAATTTTTTTTTACTTTCGACCCAAGAAGGCCAACAATCGTAAAAAAATGTTTTGTTTAAAGGCCAACGGCGGGCTGGAAAAATGGAAGCCCAAAAAAAATATCAAAAAAAAAGAAATTGCTGGGCCATTGAAAAAAAAGACGTGTATAATAAAAGCCGTACGCAAATGTTTTGAAAAAGAAATGAGTGAAAGCCGTAAAAAATGGAACGACTTATTAAAAAATGTTTAAAACTTTGGGGTGTGCACCATCGAGTGTCTCCCCCTCATTTATGGATTTCAAAAAAAATGTTTAAAAAAATGTGTGACGGTTTTAAAAAAATGATGAAAAAGCCGCAAGAATGTTTTGATTATTCATGTTCTCCCCACATAATTATATTATCTTGTCTTCTCCCAACTTGGTCGACGTCCATGTTTTCCGACAAGTATGAGAGAAAGGGGGAGTATATACATAGAGTCACATGTCTTGATCCAGATTTAGATGTCAGTCTCCAGACCAACTAGATGATCAGACTCTACAGATTCCAGTTTCAGACTCGACGATTGATTCCGAGTCTCCTGTTTCAGACACGCACGAGTGTGCGGTCTTCAGTTTAGTGGTCCCCATCATTCTTCTTGTTGTCAGGCCAAAGTTTTTATGTGAGCCATAGGGACTCCAGAGCGGAGGACCATTCCCTATGCCATTAAGGGCAAGGGTTTTCATGTGGTATCATAGGTACTCCAGAGTAGAGTATCATTCTCTGAGCCAGATGGGAGAGACCCAGTTCTCAGACGAGGAGACTTCAGGCGCAGTTTCAGACTCGATGGTCAGATTCAGAGTCTTCAGTTGACTTACACTCCAGCCCGCTCGTCCTCCTTACCTACATGGCATGAGAAGCAACGTCCTCGACTGCAGCAATGTGCGCGTTGGGTTGATATTGTCCGTAGTGTCCTGTAGCGTTGAATTGAGTTTATTTCTGTTTGTCCAAGCTGAGCATTGCATGCTCCAGCTTGAGGGGGAGTGTTGGAGTATTCGTTGTATGCGTCATGAGTTGTAGCAGGGTAAATGGATCCTGGAGAAGATCCATTTACCCCATCCATGTGTTTAGTCCCACATCGTCTAGTGGTGGGACTTGGAGGCTCTGGAGAGGCTATATAAAGAGCCCCAGACCTCCTGTATCCATTGAGAAAGTCAATAGACAAACACGCCCCATTTAAGGGCTTCTCCCGTGGTTTCATCCCGCTCCTCACGGAGTAGGGTTCCACGTTAAATCCCGTTGTTCTTCATGTTTATTCTTTATCTTTTTCCCTTTTCGCTTCCGCATGTTTATTTTCTAACAAGCACCACTAGCTTCATCCGAGTCCTCTGCGTGCACAACCGATATGAGGGTCCCCCCACCTGCCGAGCCCATACCCCGCTCCTGGGCAGGCACCATGAGGGGATCCAGCTCTATGTGGTAGAGAGCAGAGGCAACACCCGTAGGCGGGATGAAGGATATGGAGAAATCCTCAAGCACATCACGGAAGCGTGATCGTCGTATCGGATACGACGAAGAACGACTAGTCGCACTAGTTGTTCGGTGCAGCGGAATTTAAAAAAAAATTATTCGATGAAACCACGTGATCCAAGAACCATTCTCAAATCGTTTCATCTATAACCACAGCAAGTATAATGCAATACCTCTTGAAGCGTGGTTGATCAAGTCTCTACGAAAAGAGACCTCCTGTCTCAAGTCCGATCGTCGGAGTAACGGCTTGCGAGCGCGGAGATGAGTCGCGGTGTCCTCGCAATCCAAGATGATCCAAGCGTGGTTGCTCCTGATCTCGTTACACGAGATCAAACATCTCCTTCGTGAGTGAAGCACTCCAAGTAGACGAAGAACCGATGAGATTGATTTATGTCAATCCAATGGTCAAGATTGTTGTTGGTAAAACCAACAACTTGTGATTTAATTTTGATTAAATATATTTGATAAATCAAATAAATATTCATACCAAATTTAAATCAATCAAATAAGGAGAGAGAAGGCAAAGGAGATATTTCTCCCACATGGAAGAGGGGACGGCCACCAATTTCCCAAGGGAATTGGGTGCCACCCCTTCTATTCCTAATGGGGAGTGCAATCTCATGATTCCCATGAGATTGCATATCTCCTTAATTTTCTCTCTACTTATTTTCCAACAACAATTTGTTGGTATTTTAATTCACCAAAATAATTCTCAATTAATTTTGGAAATATTGCAATCTTGACATTGGAATATTGTGAATAATATTCACAACCCAAAACTAAATGTAATTTACATTTTCAATCAATTAGACAATGTGTATCCAATACACATTAATAATTAATCTACTAATATAAATTATATTTAACTCTCTAATATATTATAAATCACATTTATAACATATTATGAATAATTGGATATTACTATCCACATTATTCTTATCCATAATAATCAAATCACATTTAATCATATTGGATAATTTCTCATACATCATGATAATTAAATCACATCTAATTATCAACTTCTCTTTGCTTAGATCTTATGGAATTGTTCTTAAACCATTTGAGAACAATGTTATTACTCCTCAGATACTTGGAGATAAGGACAGGGCGATTGTATTGTTCCACGTATAGTGACTTGGATATTGAGATTACATCTCAAATCCAGATCCCATGGACCTCTCATAGATGCTTGACTAAGTCAAGACCGTAAACCTAATCTTCTCATTGCATCTGAATCTCATTCAGATCAATGTCCAGTATATGGACTAAGATTAGGTCACTTCTCTAATGAAAGGAGTCACTAAAATCCAGACCTGTTTCATCACTCCCTCGGAATGGAAGCGTCATGGTTATACAATTGTTTATGATCAAATCACCCTTCAGGTATTCCCAATACCTGCACATCCTGCATACTGGAAGACTTATGATCATTATGAAGATATAGATCATTTTTACGCTGTCATCTTCATAGTCTGATCATCAAGTTTCTCAATCTTGGTCCTTGGGATATGGTATAGATCATGTGCTTTCACAAAGCATATATCTTTACCTTCAAATTCATATCATGCTTCTAAAGCATGATGACCATGCATGGAATTTGGTCAATCCCAATACCTCATGAGTGAGCTCATGTCTCCTGGTTCACAAGTGAACCTGTATGATCCCTTTGAGAGATCATATTACTCATATGCCCTTACATGCACACCAGCTCGCCGGTATATAGACCTTGGTTAGGTCATCAACCTATTGGTCTGCCAAATGTACATACTCAGACATATAGTAATACATCTGTCTCTGGTCAGAGGATGCTTGCCTGTGATGTGACAGTATTCATCATAGGTCTTTGGTTATCTCGATCTCATTAAGTCAACTCATTGACTCAACTAATCTGATACCTCCGAATCAATATTCCCATGCAGAGGACCTGCATCAAGAGGTCGATCAGATATCAGTCTATTGAGATAGGATTGCCATCTCCTACTCAGACTGGAGATCACTACTTGTTAATCATTGATGATGCTTGATGAGTCCTCTATCTAACTCCTTAGATATTCATCCAAGCATCAGCCTCTATGATTCAATCAATGAATCAACAGCTGTATGATTATCAAGTTGGCCATGGTACATAACCCTAATTGTACAGAGGGACCTTATAGTGCATTCATTCATTCAATATCAGAAAGAGAGTGAAACATAATCAATAACTTTTATTGATAAATCATTAATTACAATAACATTTATTGTAGGAATGGTTCGCCTCGGGCTCACATTGCTAACACGGGAGCCCCCACCCACCCCAAGAAGCAACTATGGGCACAGAAGCAACACCACCTAGGCGCCCCCAGAGGTGGTTCCAAAGAAGCTGTTGATTTAGAGGATCCCCCCAGACAGAGTGGTTTGTGACCAATAATCGGGTCAAAACCGGACCCATGGGCCCGTGACCGATGAAGAAACACCCCGCATAAGAGATCCACTCGCAAGTCTCCAGACCACCTGCCCGAAAAGCAGGTGACCTCCGACCGCTCCTCTACCACCTTCCAAGGAAGCTCAAGCATCTGCGCTAAAGAATCCCGCTCTTCAGACTCCCGAGAAATCCCACCCGACGCCTCGGGAAACTCCTGACCTGCCGCCTCGGAAGACACGATGTGAAAACGCGACTAAAGCTGACCGAGTCCCCGCGCGGAATGGGAACCGACGTAGTCCGCCACCTAGAGGGAAAGTGGGTCGGCGCCTCGGCCCCCTTGGCCGGAAATGTAGCCGTCATTGCCGCCCAGCTCCCCCAACGACAGTGGCAAAGGATCAAGGAAGCACATCTTAAGGCGAAAAGAGAAGCGGTCGATGGCCATCTCCGCCGAAGAAATGGGCCCAGCATCGTAGGGGCAATCCATCAGCACCAAGGTGAGTTCGGGGTCCGACCCCGGCTGCGTTCTGTCGGCCAGTATCTGAACCACTGAACCCAAAGACTGCACCGACGGGCCCAAGCAAGCCATCGAGCGCGATAAGAACGGCACCCCCTGCACCTGTACTACCCGTCGGATCGAGCGATCGACAACCCCATCTGAGAACCTAGGAGATATCCACACTAAGTCGCTCAAGCCACTTGACGAGAGGAGGTGCACCATCTGGTGCTCTGACAACCCCTAACACAACATCTTTGCTCTCCCAACTTCGCCACATCCCCTGAGAACGCATTGCCAAATCGAAGAGAAAGCTTTGCCCACACCTCCACCGTCGAAACTGATTCCTTCAGCTAGAAACCAATCAAGATGCCACCTTTATGAGCCGGAGCAGATGCTCCCAAACCGACGCATAAGACCGGGATCCCCTTTCTGCGTCAGGCCCAGTCTTCATAGAGTCACCAACCGACAAGCCCGATGACCTCCTCTCCCCGCGCGTAACAGCAGGAGGTTGACGGAGGGACGATCAAGAGTTGCGTCGATGGCCCACCAGCCCACACGAAAAGCATCGCGGAGGAGCTGCGTACGCCGGGGCCAAGTGCCCTACCTTTCCGCACCTGAAGCACCTCCGACCACACTTCCTATGCGACGCAACCTCCCAAGCCCCTTCTTCCCCCAACTCTGCGTTAAGGCATTCGCGACCTACGAGCGATTCCTCCGACACCTTCAGGCTAACGTAATCGCCGGAAACCCGTTTCCACTCGGTCGCTCCAGCCCGAATCTCCCATCGAAGCCTCTCGCGCCTCCATCGCTCCATATCTCAGGATCTCACCCCAGAAGATATGTGGGGAGATTGGGTGCAATCCTCACACATGTTACAGGATGAGTTGATACTAGAGAACAAAGGCTGATAACCTGGATATACCTATTGCTTTGAGGAAGCCACGTCGCCAATGTGCCATGTATCCTCTCGTTGCGCATATTTCTTTGGAACATCTTTCAGAGGAGTACATGAGGCTTGTTGTGGGACTCTCTGTTGTCACTATCCCATGAACATATTAGGAGGTCATACAGGATAGTATGTGGCGACTTGCCATGGAGGAGGAGATGGCCGCTTTGCAGTCGCATGGTACCTTGAGCATTGTTGATGCTCCTCCAGGTGCCTTTGTTATGGGATGCAAATGGATCTTTACGGTGAAGCAAGGGGCAGATGGCAATGTGGATCGCTACAAGGCAAGGCTTGTGGCATGTGGGTTCACCCAAACTTATGGGGTGGACTATCAGGATACCTTCTCTCCAGTAGTTAGACACTCGACACTTTGCATTCTTCTACTAGTTGTTGGTTCACATGACTGGCCTCTTTACCAACTCGATGTGAAGAATGCATTTTTATATGGTGATCTACAGAAGGAGGTACATATGCAGCGGCCATCGGGGTTCGCTACTAAGGGGGAGTCTCAGCAGGTGTGTATGCACCATAAGGTGATTTACGGTTTGAAGCGGAGTCCAAGAGCTTGGTACCAGAAGCTATCGGAGTTGATAACACAACAGGGTTTTGTGCGGTCTACTGCGTACCACTCACTTTTTGTTCAGAGGACACAAAGAGGTATTGTTGCTATTCTTGTCTATGTTGATGATATTATTGTCACAGGGGATGATGAGCAGGGCATTCAGGCAGTCAAGGAGTTCTTAGGTCAGCAGTTTGTGACTAAGGATCTTGGCAATTTTGATACTTCCTTGGATTAGTGTTCTCCAGGAAACAGCGTGGTCTTGTGATGACCCAGAGGAAGTTTGTGACGGATCTTCTTTCAGAGACATGTATAACACGGTGCAAGAATGCTACTACCCCTATGGATCTGAGTATAAGATTATATGATGATGACACTGAGGAAGTAGATAGGAGGAGATATCGAGAGCTTATTGGGAAGCTCCTATATGCCACTATCACCAGACCAAATATATCTTTTGTTGAGAACAAGATTAGCTAGTTCATGGAGCAGTCCAGGAAGGTTCATATGGATGCAATCTACATGATCTAGAGATTTGAAAACTTCACCTGGTTCTGGTCTTATATTCAACATGGATACATCTCTTGAGGTGACAGCTTGTGCATATGCAGATTATGCAGGTTTCCCTAGAGACAGGAAGTCTACTTCTGTCCTAGCTATTTTTGTTGGGAGCTCACTCGTATCATGGAAAAGCAAAAGGTAGACAGTGGTTGCTAGATTGAACGCAGAATCTGAGTAAAAGGCCATGGCTCAGGGAAGCGCAGAGATGATGTGGGTTAGATCTGTTTTGATTGATCTTGTTGTTGAGGTTTCTCTTCCCATGCAGCTTTATGTGACAATCAAGCATCTCCATTTATTGTCAATAATCATGCATTTCATGAACGGACCAAGCATATAGAGGTGGATTGCCATTACACTAGAGACGTGATCCAGAAAGGTCTCATCCACCTCCTATGTTGCTGACGGAGAGCAGACTGCTGATATTTTCACCAAGGCTCTTACTAAAGATCCATTTCAGAAGTGTTGTTCCAAGCTGAGCATGATAGATTTATATACTCCAGCTTGAGGGGAAGTGTTGAGATATTTGTATCTCACATTATTGTTGTTCTCAATTCTATTTTCTTTATATACCTCTCATGTAATTAACCCAAGGCTTTTCTCCTACATAAGAGAGACCTAGGGTCTCATCTATGGTATTCACTTCTTTTCTCTCAACAAGCATTATAACGAATCTTCTCTAATTTATTGCTAAATTTTTTCCAACAATCATATTTTTTAGACCCCTATATAAGGGACCGCATACTCATTATTGGAAGAAGATACAATTCAAGTATTGACTCCTATGCTCTATAAAAGTTAGGAGCTCTCTCTGAGTGATTCTCTCGATAATTCTCTCTCATGCTCTTCGATTCATTCTATTATTTCGAGGAGAATTTTGTTTAAAGCCGGCATCGAAGCTTCATCATCAAATCATCAGAGTTTGATCACTCGTCAGTGCTCAAGTTTCTCTGATAGTAGTCAAAACTCCTTTGGCAACTTTCTCTACCCCGATGATACTTATTTGGTGACTTATATTGCTTATTTGCATGTGTTATAGGTGATATAATTGTTGTGCTTATATTTTTGAGAATATATGTACAGTTATTTTCTGTTGGTTATACCTTGATATCACTACTTTTAATTTAAAGATTATTATTGATACATGTGGAAAAGTTTTATTCTGAAAAAAAATATTGCATATCTATCTCTTGTTTTCAGTTAACATCTTTCTACATGACTTTAGGTTTTTGATCCTAAGCTTGCAGAGAAGCTTTTGGATGTGAGAAATCCAAGGAAGTCAGAAAAAATTCGAAGCTCGCATGTTCTTCCACAAGTGCTATATTGTGTGATCTATAGTATTGATCTTGGCGTCTGATCCAAGATTGTGAAGCATAAAGCTTTGTAAATGGTTGATATATTTGCGTAAATATATCAGTCTTTTTAGTGAAGCAGTTGGTTAAGCGGCTAACAAAGAAATCTCGAGTGAGGAAGACTCGGGTCGTGGTTTTTACCCTGGTGGGTTTTCACATTAAAATATTATGCAGTGTGTTGATTGACTTGCTTGTCTGAATTCTTTGTGTTTGTTGATAATTCCACATTAAGTTTCAAAACTACCTCGGACCACTATTCACTTCCCTCTAATGATGTTACGATCCCTAAACTCATATTGCATCAGTCTAACAATCATGTAACCAATGTTTGATCATCAAAATCCATCCGCAACCCGCTATTGATGCATTTGTAGAAAGTGTAATAAGGGTCCTGTCTCATCCGGACTAAAAGCGTACATCTCCTCCCACATCATCATCCACCATCTATCATTATGTAGTATCTTTTTATATCTACGGAGAATCACAATTAATTACAGTTAAAATAAACTCTTTGTATGGTGGAGAAGGCGTGTACACAAAGACAAGTAGAAATAGGATGTATAGTGCATCTACGCTTGCTTTTCCTTAATAGGAAAAAATATTGAGATTAATTGTATCAGTAGCAAGATTACATAGGTATATGTATCTGTATTATGACATGCATGAATAACTATAGTGTCATCAGTAGAAAAGTGGTAAGCATGTGCTACTTTATGCATGTTAAATGATGGTATGGGCTTAGGGTCAAAGGTCTGTAAAGTAATAAGATCACTGCGACGACCATAAACAACCTTAGAATCTATATCTCTAAGATCAAGATTAGGAGGTATGAGTAGGTATACCTCAGAGTCAATTCCTAAGGTATTAAGCATTTGCATGTAGGAGAGAACTATGAGACATACTCAAAAAAGTAAAGTCGATTGTGATAAAATATCTCGTATCAGAAGGATCGCAACATCGACGGTCCTTTAAGTATTCGTGTACTCTAGTCACTTATATTTTAAAAGAAACACCCAACATATCATACTAAAATCATCAACAACCAATAAATAGTGTATGTTTTGATAAAATCAGAACACGAATGGGATCTCATGCGTCAAAACATAGTAGCTCAAAGGCAAAGAATCTAGTCCTGCTTAAAGAGGACAAGCAATCATGCTTTCCTAACTCACATGACTCATATTGAAATGTAGAATAATGTAACTAGAGGAGATGACCAAACCGCAAAAACCAAATATAAGCCGAAAGGAATCCCTAACATTCAATCACTATGAACATGAAGACATCTCGAAATACAATAGAGAAGTGGTCAAAAAATACTACTTTAAGTTTAAGCTCCTTAGTAATCTGACTAATAAATAAAAGGCCACGTAGAAAATATGGAGCAACAAAAACATGTTTTCGAGGCACGATGTGGAATAAGTGAACCTTCATCTGTACTATCATCGGGAAGTGCCTATGGTCCACAAGATCTATTAATCTACTTGGAGGAATAGGTTGGTGGATTGTAAAATGACCATTATTTCCACATGATGATAGTGATGCTCCATGGACAATACACCAGTCCATACCACGATTTGATCACAAAAGCATGCGCGAAAAGAAACGAGCTTGTGGCAAGTTGGCAACATCCATGTCAATCCTAGAACCCTATGTGGACCCAGTGCCAATAATTTGTACAGTGTCATAAAATCATATATCTGTAGTTCGGAGGTTAGAGAAAGATAGCACCTATAATGGATGGGTGACACGATGGGATGAAGATAGACAATCATGCTTCTGGTAATATGTGTCCATAGTATGGTCATAACCTCTCATACAATGGGCATTGTGATCTGGAACATCTATAACTATCATAATGTGTGCAACCTCTCTAGCCTCTCACAATAAAGGAGCCTTTTCATCCTTAGTACAAGTTATATCAAAGATTACAGAATAAGAAGAATGAATTGCATTATGATGGAGCCCTGGAGTTCTCTTACATAGAGAGAACTCGTGTTTGGTGAATTACATAGTAGATATGAAAAGAAAAGTCATATATATAATATAACAAGATGAATAATCTATGAACACTCCCCCTCAAGATGGAGTGCCCAGCTTGGAACAAACATCTATATAATAGCCCTCTGGCTAAGGCCTTGGTAAACACATCTATTGTCTATTCCTCTGAGCTGGTGTGGGAAGTAGAGATAAAGCCATTCTGAATCATGTCACTGGTGTAATGACAGGCAAACTCAATATGCTTGGTCCTCTCATGGAAGGCAGGGTAAGCGGAAATGAAAAGAGCAACCTAGTTGTCACATTATAGATGCATGGGAAGAGGCGCATCAATAGCTATGTCAGTCGGAACAGATCTGATCCATATCATCTCAGTGCTCCATGTGCCATGGCTCTGTACTCATGACTCTGCATTAGATCTGGCAACCGCAGTATGCTTCTTGCTCTTCCATGACACTCAAAGAGCTTCCTATGAACACTGAAAATCTGAGGTAGATTTATTATCCTTGGCACATCCTGCATTAATCTGCATCTGCACATGTTGTAATGACAAGGGATGTCCATCTACTAAAGAACGGTTCAAGAGAGGTGGATACCTCATAATCATATAAATTGCATCGATATGTGCCTATCTAGGTTGCTTCATAAACTAGCAAACACTGCTCACTACAGAAGATATGTCTTGTCTGGTGATTGTCACATATAGGAGCTTCCCAACGAGCTCCATGTACCACCTCTTGTCTACCTCCTCTGTATCATCATAATATAACTTCATGTCAGGGTTCATGGGAGTAGTGGCAAGCCTGAAATCTGTAATGCCTGCCTCAGAGAGATCATGGTTTAAGAGGTGATGTTTTGGCACATGTAGAAAATAAGACTATATTTTATAATGAGAATAAAGTTCGTCTGATCTCTTATATAGTTTAGACTTGAAGAACCAAGAAACATATAAGGACTGCTAAGAGGCCCTAAAATAATAACATTCTCAATGAACTCTATTGTATGAGGAAATTATAGAACATGTATCACTTCAATCCAGTCTTCCATACCAGTTACAAGTTTGTTGAGGTTGAATTTCACTTTGTCCATGATCAATTACGAAACGACTACTTGTAGTGTGCTTCAACACCTAGCAATCATCAGTTGAACTTGCAATAGATATTAGTCAATCTATGCTCCAAACTTCATCTTTTCAGTATGAGTGGCATATATACATTAAATCCATGTTGAAAAGACTAAATGAGCCAAAATAGATATGAATGGAAGCAAAAAATCCATGTAGTTGACCCTACTTAATTGTGGGAAAGTGTTTTGTTGCTGTTGTTGTTGTCGCATATATACATTAATTGCATGGCTATGTCAATTATTACTTGAAAAGATGACTTGGTCCTCCTTTCTCAACAAAATCCAACAACTAAAGTTCGTCTCTTCCGAGTCCTCTCTTTCCCCACTATGCCAACATTTGTGCATAATCATTTATAAATATATATTGTTTTTATGTAAAGAGGGAGAAGCACTCATTTCTACATGCCCTAAAATTACAAAAGCATAATTTGAGAAGAGTCCATGTGTGGTGAACCACTCTACATAGATGCTCTCCTCACGAATGACAACATCATTACAAGCAAGTCATATAGCCCAAATCATAGCATAATATCGGTCTAAATTGTGCATTCACCAGCAATCAACAGAATCTCTCAAGACTCTAATATACTAGAAGACATTGATGACCCAAAAGTGCATGTAGACGTTTATTTCATAGACAAGCAATGACTTTTCTTTGTATGAGCTTACCTGGATGAGATTAATCATCTTTTCTTGTCTTATGATATGTTATAAGGGATTTGGGCAGATGTGAATATCTCTTGGGTAGACATCTCTATACATGACTGCAAATTCATTTCGGGTTTGTGGATTCCTTTTATGATCAAGATCTTTCTTTAGCAACCGCTAAAGGTGCACATGGATCGGATAAAAATCCATAATCCAATCCAATGTTGTTGGATTGGTTTGGTTTTGTCATTCTTATATATTGGATCGGATTGATATTTTCAGTTCCGTTAAGGGATTGGATGGCTCGCTACCAAAATCTGATCCAATCCGTTGATTTGTTAATGTTGTATATGATAACTATTAATATTTATAACTTCCTTTCTTATTCTACTTTATGAATTCCACTTACATCCTCCTTAGTCAAGTGGGACTTTAATTTTCATTTAACATATAACCTGCTAGAAATTCAAAGAAAGATAACTTTAAGATTAAAATATTAAAAAACTCAACTATCTTCTTCTACTTTATAAGTCAACATCACAATTTGACAATGAAAGCGTTTGGATCTTGCATCTCCTTCTCAAGCGGAGCTTCTGGATTGGTTTGTTGTTTGGAGATGCATGATACAACCCTTTTTCCCATCTCATTTTCCATCCATAAATGTTAAGCATATACAGGATGTTAATATTGTTGCCTTATAGGTTAAGTTCTTCCCCAGTTGTTTGTTACATTCCGGTGACACTCTTTTCAATCAAAAATCAATAATAAAATAATTTTCTATATTTCGATTATAAAGTAGTTATAATTATTGTAGTTGAGTTATTAATTGGGCTAATTCCTCTGCAATAAACATTCCTTTTTACATCGATTCAACATCAAAAATACAATCCAAATGTAAGTGCTACAAACATGAGGATAGACCATGAGAGGGAGAATATATAAGTATCAAGATCTGATCCAATCTGTACAATAGATCGACTCGGTTTGGATTTAAATATTGAATAAATTGGATTGGATTGAGCAAGGTTATAATCTATTAAGGTTGGATTAGAAATGGATTAAGGTAAAAACTGATCCAATCCGATCCATGTGCACCCTAGTTAGGTAAAACATCCATGGTATTATAAGCAATAGTAGCAATGATAGTCTTGTGAACTCTCTTCACTAAGAAGTCCTTAGCCAACTAGAAAATTGATCCTAAACCCAAACGGACCTACGTTAGGCCCAAGATCCTCCATGAACCCTAGGAATTCAAGAAGTAGCTTCCCATAATAGGTCATATGGAAGGAAGGAAGCCAACTACCCTCAACCCATGCCTTGAAAACCAACATATTCCGATAGAGGCCTAAGCACACAGGGGAGGATAAAGGTCCCTGGAAGTGCCACCCCATATACAATCATCAGACCAAAACCAGATTAAGCAACCAAACCAGACGCGGGTAAACTGAGATCTTAGGCTAAACAAAAAAATCCTTTTCCAAATGGCTGAAGAAAGATGGAAAGTATACTTGATAATGAACTAATGGGTGTGGATGCCATAAATTCCTCTTATAATCTTGTATGATAGGTCTTCACCACTACCCTAGGTTACGGCCACTCACTTCATATGCATGTCCTTATTCTTGCGCTCGAGTCGTCGTACATTGAGGCCCTGATTCTCCATAAGAAGCATGATAATGTCTCAATTAACCAAATTAGTACCAAAGAACATCTTATTAGAGCTACTCCCAAAAATTATAATCACCTCAAGTTAGTGATACACCTTGATTAGAAGCAACTTAATAGAAATAAAAAAAATCGAGATTGTTGCTGACAGACGTAAACAGCACAAGGCAACCTCTACCAGAAAGGCAAGAGTCCTTCCACTCATATAGCTTACGCTCCATGTTCTCAATGACAGGATGTTTGTCCACCTTGCAAATACAGTCACGAGAAAGTAGCAAGCTCATATAAGATAACATCAGGAGCCCCAGCCAAACAGTAAGCACAATGCCAAACTCAGATATTTCCACCTTCAAAAGGACAAGAGGGACAATGGCCGATTTTGACCGATTACCAGCCCAAAAAACTCATCAAAAATGTATACAACTGTAGATATGTCTCTCACCTCTGCCCTTCCATACTCAATGAAAAAGATAGTATCATCGACATCGACGTAATACGAGATCGGTATTTTGTACGATTAGTATGGATATGTAGTCGTTATGATAACTTGAAGTAACTCCACGTTGAATAGCATGCCCCGCCATAACTACAATGGCATCACAACCAAAAAAGTAGCAAAGCCAACGGACAACCCTATCGAACATCCTATTGAGGCTGAAAGAATTCGCCATCATGGTGTCTATTGACCAAAGTGGTGACACAACTCTTCGTCTGCGTAATCCAAATGTTAGGAAGATACGCTTTACTAAAGAGGACTAAAGAAACCAATAATCCACACGATCAAATGTTTTGGAAAAGTCCACCATCCCAAGAACCCCCTTGACATTCTGGTACTTCCAATCCCCATAATCTCTGTAGCCATAACCGGACTATCCGTCATTTGTCATTATGAGATAATGGTTGTTGAATCGGAGAGATTATATCATTCATGGCCAAATAAATCCTATTGGTAAGAACTTTCACCACTATAAGGTATACAACATTAGAGTGCCAAATTCGATTGATCCAATTAATGGTCAAAATTACTAAATAGATTTCACCAACCACTTCCATGATGTCACAAGATTTGTATCTCAAAATTATGGAAGAAACGGACAGGGAAGTTGTCTGACTTCAATCCTCATTCATATTCAATCCTAAGACTATCGTGCGTACGTAATCAACCAGAAATCTCCTTGTCAAATCATCCAAATGGTCACAAGATAGAGAAGACGCATCCATGCTAAGCCACCTCCAGCCGGTGGGGCTGCTCCGACAGGATACCCTAACCTCGATGCAGTTACCACACACTGTAATGTGATGAATAACGTTATCATGGCAACTGCCACTGGTCACTGCATAAAAGAATCCGGTGTTCGCATTGCCCTCTTTAATGCACTTCTGCATGGGCATCTGCCTCCATTCAACACTATGTTTGGTGCCCTCCTCCCGAATGATCTTCTGAACCCAGCCTGCTCCACAAGCTCAACATAACTCAAGTCACGAACATCCTCCACCATGTCAGCTAGCATGCACCTTTCTAAGGCAACAACGTTTTTGGAACCATGAATCTTACACAGATCCCTCTAGCAAAAAAGTTTCTTTATCAATGCTTCCAGCTTGCAGACCATTCTAACAGTAGCAGAGCCCTCACAATAACATGGCGCCCACTGCTCAGACAACAAATCTCTGAGTCTATCTTCTAATAGCCAGGATTTTTTGAATCTGAAGAAGGAATGGGGTTGCACTCCCTCACTCAATCCCAGACCAAAGGGGTGTGATCCAACCGTGAACGGGGGAGGATTCTAACGCTGGCAAGAAGAAATGTTCTAGTACATCCACCCTACCCCCACAAAACAGTCCAATCTACAATGTGAAATAAAGTGATGCCAAGTGAAATGGCAGTATGTACCAATCATCCTCCTCTTCTATGGGTCCTCAAGATCCTGGACATTCCATGAAATGAGCATCATAGTAAGGCTTTTTTTGACCATATGCCGAACCTATCACACATACATCACAAACAATAAATATGTGAAACCCTACCTCATATGTATGGGGTTCACTTTACTCCCTCAGAGATAGGTTCCGAGTTGACCGCTTCAAAGACCACATCAAACTCTTTGGATACCAAAGAAATGAGAGCTTCATACCGAGTACTTACCTCCACATGCCTCTTTATTCAAATATAAAATTTCATATCTCATGACCCATCTACCACCCGAGACAGTTTAGGATGATCTGGTCTCGCCCAAGAACATTTTGTGCATTCTTTTGTTGCTTAAGAGAGCAATCCCTAGATGACAGAGCTATAAGCAGAAGGTTAGGTTCCAAAATTTCTAAGTAGGATCAATTGTTGCACGAGAATCGATCGAGAACAAAACGGGGATCATGAAAAAGAGAGAGCTTAGGTTGAAAAGATCGCTACATGATCCAAGAAACCCTTTTAGGGCAAATGGATCCATCGCTAAGCCCATTGAAGCCCACAAGGGGACCTCCATTTTTTATTTTAGAAATTTATATAACCACAGCAATTAAAAGCATACATAAGTCTCATTCTAAAACCACTCTCTTTTTTAGTTTGACATGGTGATAATCTTCATGTTTAATCTTTAGATATGAGATAATTTAGAGAATCGTTTTAAGGTTTGGCAAGAAAATTAAACAAAGTAGCCTCATTTACGCGTTTAAAAAATAAGCATGTGTATCTTAGTGAGCAATCATGATTACAGAAATTGCATTAAGTGTTACCTCGATAAGAATCGGACATGTCAAAATTCTATGCATGATTCAAATATGTAGTCAAATCCGTGAAAGTGGAGTCACGACTCCACGATAATGTGCCATAGGATGATCTAGATATCAAAGTTCCTTCACATAATTTTTCGCATCTTTCTCGAAATTGATACATGAAAATATACAAAGAAGCAAAGCAACAAATAGGGCAACCCCACCCACAACCATTAAGGTTAACATTTTGGTTGAGTGGAAATGGTATTTAGCAAATTGACCAGTACAAATCATATAACTTAAGAATAATGGAATTAAAAATTAGAAGAATTCAAAGTAATGGATCTGTTTAATGATTTTTCAACTGCATCTTGGTAAGTTTTAACTATTATGCAGTCTTGACATGTTATGTATGTGCTTGGCACATGCATGGCATCATTAGATGTTGTGAGAGGTTTTACATTCTTTTTGAAGTTGGTTCAATTTCGCCTGTTTCATCAATCTTCAGTTCAGCCTTTGCCACCTCCTCTCCGTCACTTGAACCAGATACATTTTCTGTTGTTACTTGGCCAGCACCTTCGTTTAATTTGAAGAGATTTTGGGATTGAAAATTTGAGCTTGTTTCTGTAATATCAGAAATCCCGTTCATCTCAGTTGAAAATGTGCTTGCCTCCCTACCGCGCCTACCCGGTGGGGGTCGTTCATGGTTGTGCTGACCTTTGTATATGATCTCAGTAACTTGACCATCCAAAGCATGCTCCACCTTTTTTGTGACTGCACAATTGGGAAACGTACATTTGTAGTAGCTTCTAGGAAATTCACTTTTTTTTACCTGCTTCTGTCCATACTTCCTCCAATTGTAGCCATCATCAGCAGGTTTACTGGCATTAAAGGAAGATGATTGAGATCTTTGGTCAGCATAAGAACGATGGCCCAAACTAGAGGTGGCAGTTGGAGCATCTTTAATAGTGATCGGCACGTCCTGGACTAGAGCAGAAGAGAAGGTTGGTTGTGCCAATGAAATTGCTGCTGCTGCTGCAGACTCAGGAGAAGCTGACGGGGCAAACATGTGAGAATTGGAACAAGCAGCTTGTGCCGTGACTTGCGCCAGTGCTTCTTGATGGGAGATTCCAAATGGACCCTGTATATACGCATTATTTACATCAAACTCGGTAGAACATTCCATAAGCACGTTTTAAAGCTCAACTCTAAAATAACCATAATTTTTTTTGAAAAATGAATATGTGAATTTACTGAACACCTAGTTTCAGATCTTCTTGATGATTATGTTCAGAGAATTTTCGCTCTTAGGTTCCAAAAATATTTGTGTTTCTCAAAAATCAATTAAAATGTTTGTAACTTATTTAGGCCCAGAAAATCTAGACCACAAGACAGCCCCCAGGAACCGAACTTCTCAATCTTATCTCTTACAAATACGGATGAAGACGTTCGGAACGGATACAAATATAGGTGTTATCAAATCATTATCCTTTTTAAAATCCAGATACAAACATGAATATCATGCGACTATGCAAAATGATAACTCATACCCTCGAAATATGGATATGAATACAAAATGAATACCTGATCATTCAGATACAAATATTTGAGAAAGAAATATGGATTAATAAATGAATATTGAACATATATCATGATTGATGTATATTATCTCTACTTACTAACCTTTTTGTTTCTTGTATTTGGGCTAACACTTTCTCCGCAACTTTATTACTTGAAACTCCGACAGATGGATCAATTTTTATTCTATCAAGAAAAATGATCAAATATATACAAAGTATATAATACGGATACAATAACCTCCAATTAGTAATATTGCTACTTTATTTTCAAATGGTTACTTTATTTTATACATGCATGCAATATGTTACATAGATCTACGATAAAAGTATTCAATTTTAAAACAATATAGTATATAGGAAATAATAATTAATAGTATTGAAATAATATCTAAAATATGTTAACTATTTTGTTTATTGTGAATATAATAGAAAAAAATAAGTAATATTATATTTAAAACACAACAATAGTTAATCTTACTAGTTATTAAAAAGCATCTTAATTCCTAACAATGACACTCAGGTGGAGTATAAATATAAAAAAAAAACAAATAATAATAGACAATGAGGTGAGGGGGAATATAGAATTAATGCATAATATGGTACGGAAAACATTATTATGAAGAACAAAAAGGTTAGTAATTATACTAAGTAGATGGAGGTAAGATTATAGTTAACTTAAAGCATAGAAAATATTGCCTCTTGATTTTTCTCTCCATAATTAAATGTGATATTTATCAATGGAGATGTCACTCATAAAATAAATGTGTCAGTTAAAGTGGGGCATCTATTGTTCTATATTGTAAGAAAGTTCTTTTGAAAATCAAAGTATTACAAAGCAGCCATGAGACCAACTATGCTCTAGGTATATGAATGTTGGCCTGTGCCTATGAACCATAAACATGTGCATAGAATGACATTAGCAGAAATGAAAATACTACGATGGATATGTGATCATACAAAGAGGTCAGACTTGGAATGATGTGGTCAATATGAAAGTTGGTGTAGCTCCAATCAAGGATAAGATGAGAGAAAACCCCTTAAGATGGCTGACCATTTGCAAAGGAGGTCAGCTAATGCACCAGTTAGAAGATGTAAGCATTGGAATGTTGAGCCGACTAAGAGAGGGCGAGGAAGGCCCAAGAAGTGTTGGAAGGAGGCTTATTGAAAGAGAATGATTCAAAATAGATCTAAATGGAGGCAAACAATCCATGTAACCGACCCTACTTGATGTGGAAGAACGCTTTGCTGTTGTTATTGTTAAGTATACGTGATATTTACTTGAATAGTTAAAAATTAGCATTTATATGTGTGTCCTCTAAAATTTGTATATTTGTATATACATTTGTATTTGTCAATTTTGAAATATTATATGTGTATTTGTAATTGTCGGATGTTGGATTTTAATTTTTATGTTTGCATTCGTATTTTTCAGATGGGAAAAATGGCATCCAAATCCTTTATTAAAAGGATGCGGATATGAATGAATACAAACATATTTGTATATGTTTTCATCTAAACTTATAAATGTTGCATGGATCCTTTGCAGCATTGTCTTCAATATAGAAGAAAGATACAACTATGATATCACTAATGTTGATTTCTAGCAACTCCGCAAAAGGAACTTATCCATCTTCTGCTGAAAAATCTCGAAATAAACAAAAGAAATATGGAAATCGTAGAAAACTACAAACTGAAGGTAGATAGGTGGGGATAGTAAACAAAACCATCACGGAACCTTATGATCTTTTTCCGCACACCAGACTAGACTTAAAAAAACAAAGAAGAAGCTCAAATAAAACAAAGCAATATAAGAGATCTCTGACAAAATCAAAGATTAACATAGTGATCAATGTCCAATATAATCGTTCACTATTTGCTTGCTCGACTAAAGATTGCTTTAAAATTGAATATTACATAGGTCCAATTTTAAGTGAGCATGGCTTGTTGTAAATTGTACACACTTCAATGGTCCAGTGGTAGTGCAGTGTGCCTACTATCCAAAAGACAAGGGTTCAAATCCCTCCTTGTGGGGGTTGTGTTAGGTGGCCAACAACCAACATAAAAAATACTCATATCTTTCAACATGGATTAAGCAAGAATTCATGTAGTCGATCATACTCAAAATGGGAGGAGGCTTTGCCATTATTTATGGTTTGTTGTAAATAAAAATAAGTACCTTAAAAAATCAATTGGAATAGATAAGATACTAGAAATGGTAAAAGTACATAGGGTTGGTTAAGTAAAGAACTTTTATGTGTTAAGATTGTTGATATGCCTTAAATCCTAACCATATGTGTTAACCCCCTAGGATCCGGGTACCCGTTAATCACACACTTCGCGTTACAACATTCATTACTATCGCATTAAGTAACTGAAAGTACGGGGAAAATTTTTCGCGCGAATAATTTTCCACATGACATTCACAATCAACATTTATAACCACAACTCATAGAACAATGGTCACCAAAATTTCATTTCATTTCATTAACTTCCATATATTTTACATGTACAAAGTCTGACAGTACATACAGTATATCCCAAAATCTGACTGAAGAGAAAGAAACATAATACATTATAAATTGAACAAAAACTGGCACAAAATAAATCATACCGTTGGGTATAAAATTTATCTCCTTAAATCATCAACCCGCTACTGTGCTAAAGGCTCCTTGCCTGCCATGCGTGCAAGGAAGAAAAGGCATCAGCGGGCGCTGGTACTTCCCATAAGTTTATATAAAAATAACAGGCATTTATTGTTTTCAAAAGCAACAAGTAGAAAGGCGAGAACAACTCAAATTAAAATTTAATTCTACTTGCAAATGTAAAGGGTTTCCAAATTTCTAGTAAGCACCTCTCATGATTAGCCATTAACCCAACATTTCCCACATAAGCATATTTATGTTATAACTAATTGATCATAGTAAGTATATTTCATTCTCATATTACTTAGAGGTCATATTTGTGGATTTTGATGATGGAAAAGATAAGATGAGAAGATATAATGATTTATTAACTTCTTAAGTCTAGTGGATAGTCTGTGGTCTTGGCTCTTATGAAACCTCACACTATGACTCTAAGACTAGGGGAATGTCTTAGGGTTGGGGTGCCTCCGTAGGCATGCGGTGTTGTATAATGCATCCTAACTAAGTTCCCAACACGTCCACTAGCTTAATGAGATTTCGAATTAGATTATAGTCTTTTCCATTTATTCAACTTTAATTGTAATCCCTTAAAACCTCAAGTGTAATTGTCTCAGATGTAACTCTAGATGATGTAGATGTAGAATGGATGATCTGGATATAAAATCAATCCTTTCAAACCTCTGTGCAACAATCTCAATGTAACTCTAGATGATGTAAATATAGATATGGAGGATCTGGATATAGAATCGCCAAGTCTGTTGGCGAAAGAACAACTCAAGCGGTGAAGAAGCCAACAAAAGGCTCTTCCGTCTCGCCCTCTAATTGGAAGGACGGTCCAATAGAGGGATAGGTCTACACTCCCAAACTACGCCACTGAGACGGGTGAGAGGGACTTCCCGGAAAAGTCGCTCTAGAAAACAGCCCGACCGGTAACGGGCAACCGAGCTCGTACGTAAAACTGAAAACCAAGGATCCCCCGCCTGGGTATCCTAAAACAGGGTCAGCGGAATGGTCTAAAGTCGGGATCCCAACGAGGTGTAAAAACACTGTGAGCTCACGTTAAAAACCGAAGGGGGACTGGGATCCTAGACCCGCGCACTTGGCGGCCGCTGCCCAAACTGGGCTTCCTTTCCTCCGCCCAGTTGAGGGTCACCGCGCCCTCGCACGGTCAGGTGTAAGGTTTACCGTGACCGGCACTCTAATTCATAAGTCATTACTGATTCATCATTATCATCACTTGCTTGTCAACTCATCTATTTCCCAATTCTTTTTGTGGATAATCATACAGATGTAGATCTCTTGGTCAACTACCTTATTGATAGTGGTCCATAGATAACAGAGTGCATCTAAAAGAATTTTTATTTTTGACTCTATTATTGCCACGATTCTTATTAACTATCTAGGTTCATTGATCATATAATTATACTCCCATCCCTCATATGATTGGCTTTTCAGATCTAATTTGAACGATTCACCTAATCATTGTGATATGTTGTATTTACTATATTGATCACTGATGTGATGTATATGTAAATTTAGAGTCATATGTCATATATCAAAACTACTTCTTGAAGGTATGGAAGTGATTACTGCATTATCCATCATACTTAACTTCTTAAATATGGGCAGTTAGGTCATATATGTACAAAATTAATTAAGATATAATTAACCAAATTCAAGCAGGATTGGAAATGTACAAACGAGAAAAGAATAGTTGTAGTGTAATATTGGCAACTATATGTGTAAGTTCATGTTTGTACTGGTATTATTATTATTATTTAAACCACAGGGAAACAAAATCAAGATAATATGACATTTATGACACCAATCCTACACAAGCTCAAACTATTTCTTAAGTCATCGGGAGATGATGTCAAACAACATATATTATTATATTTACTTTCATCATAAAATTTATGTCAGATTAACCATATATTGAAGTTAATAACACTTCAAATCAGGAATCATTAGCATCTCTATGTCTCATTAGTGTCAAACAAAATTGGGTATTTGCAACCCACTTGTTATATTCCGAAAGACCCAATGTAAAAAAAAACATAAATTATTTTTCCAAAATTTTAAGTGACAGAGTTTAAAGCTTAATTTTTTCCTATCAAGATGAAACCCATGCAATTTAGGTGCTAATATATACAAGCCCATGTTTACAAAAGTTAGATAATAATATAACTAAACTTTGTTCATGCAAACTTCGTTAATGTTTACAATTATATTCCTTAAACATACATAACCCATAATATATACAGTACTAGTACTTACTGTATAAACTCAACTTATGATTTTACTAATATCTTGGTTTATTTGATGATTTGTTCTATTGCTTGAGATCTTGATTTCTAAATTTGATGCTTGATTTCTAATTTTGATGCAATGGGGTATGTTTGATAATCTGAGACAACAGAAAGCTGACTCTTGCAGTGGCAAATTAGTGCACTGGAAAGTTTCCTCATATTTGTTTGTCATTCTGCTCTGGTTTATTAATAACCAGTCTTGTAGTCACAACAGAATTAGTAACCTTTATAAACAATAAGCCATGTGTGTATCATACCAACTAAGAAATGATCTTGCTTATAACATGAATGGGTCAAAATGTGTTAAAAGAGCACGCAAGGCAGCAATAGGAGGCTGGGATGTACATATATCAAGTGAAATGAGCATGCATGGCAGCAAGGGGGAGGGGAAGGAGGTACCTTGTAGATCTCAAAGTTTAGGGATGAACATGGCATGCAACAGCAGCTTCTTGAAGCCAAAATGGATCAGCTTCAGTAGCAATGGTGGCTGATTTGTAGCAGCAACTGCAGTAGAATAGTTGCTGAAATTTCAAGGAAGCAGTTCCAGTTTGTTGGAAAGAGGTCCTTGAGCACATAGCAGCTGTTGCATGGAGTATTGGAGCAGCAACAAGGCTTCGCATGTTGCTGGTCAGCAACTTTTTGGTAGAGAAAAAGAGCCTTGATGAGAGAAAAATGGAGGAGAGAAGAGAGGATGTACCTCAAATCAGATCTTCAAATTGGGAAGCAAGGGGGAGCGGCTCCTTGGATGCAGCACGAAGGGTTTCTTGGACTGCTGGAGGTTCCAGAACTCCTAAATTTTGTGGAGTTGTTATTCCCTCGTTGAGGCTATATATAGAAGGGAGGAAAGTATTGGGTGATGCCAAGTGTGAAGAGTAAATTGTTAAGTGGCAAGGAGAGAAGAGGCCAAGTGGTTGGAAAGAAATACTAACGGCTGGATTTGCAACAGCTGCTGCTACAGTAGTAGCAGAACTTATTTATTTATTTTATTTTGAAAAGTATCATTAGTTGACATACTTAAAAAGATCAACCGTACGCGCACCTCGAGTCTCGGATTTTGGCGCACAACATCTCGATTTGATCGTCTTTCAACGATGACCAATATGAGTGTAATGTTGATATACTTTCGATCGGGTTTGGATGCCCGAAATTTTTTTAAGATACGGTTTTGATTTGGGGTTAAATTTTGTGATTTAAAAATATCAAACGACCTCCGATTGACGAACGGTCGATTTTGTTGGTCTTGTATCATCAAATCGGATCTAATGACGGTCTCGGTTTGTTTTGCGGTTTCTAAATTTGCGTCGCGACTTTTCGCGGCACGTATTACGATACGACCGTTTTTTGGTCGATTTCGCCCGAACGACTTTTGATTCATAATAAATTGACCGTTTTAGGTTGTTTGACATTGACCAACAATGTTTTTAGGTTCATTGGACCCAAAATCGGACGAGTTCGGATTTGTTAGGATATGGACGTTACAATATGTTCTGTTGAACCCAGTTGAAGAACTATCAAATACCCCCTCCCATCTGTGCCACCATATCCTACCATTATGAAGATTTCGTTACCCGGTCAACGAGCCTGGGGAGAGGGCTATAGGGCGCATGCCCCCCCCCCCCGATGGGAGGTTACTAGGTGCAGCGCCTCCAACCCAAAAAAACTCTATGCAGGTACACGAACCCGTCTGCATCCGGGATCCGTTTATATAAGGAGTAGTATATAACCTCCCTAAGATTAGGGCTCTCAGTATCCTTTGTATTCTTCTTATCTACACAATGAAAATTGATCGTCACTACCCAAGACGTAGCTCAGTTACGAGTGATCCTTGTAAATCTGTGTGTTTGTGTGTTTCCTTACCTGATTGTTTATTTGTTTGTGCATGTTTGCTTCCGCGATTCGCAACAAAGATGGTACACTCAAATTAACAACGTTGTTTCCATTAGGCAAGATGCGATTTGGAGTTTTTAACAAATTTGTTTTCATTGGGAAAATAGCAATTTTGAGTTTAATCTCAAGTTATTAAATATTCTAAGGTGGGACTCCAAACCTTGAAGTAGTAAACAATCAACTATCCACATTTTTTGCATTAAAGTCTGAAGCTTGTGAGAGGGTATGTGAACATTTAAGTAAGAAACAATCGATTTTTGCAAGATTAAGCAAACAAAATTCATAAATTCACATGATTCACTCCTTCATACATAAGTTGTCATAAAGACGTATTAAGCAATCCAACTCCTTGAGACCTGAATTAATCAGTATGGATCTTGGTATTAATGCATAACAAGACAAATAATTGACTGAACTGAGGCCAACATTCGCATGGTGAGAGCAATATGTTTCTAATGAATGATGATCCCCAATTGATCTTAATGTAACAAGGAGTGAGTTGATTAAGCCATAAAACAGGTAGGAGGACCGAATTATGCCTGTCAATCCTAAAAATAAGATAAGTTATGTAACTATAATTAGATAATGTAGAAATAAATTGTAAAAAGATACTAAATAAGTTGAGTTCCCTAGGTTATGATTAAATAATCGGGTTGAGTTGGAAATGATTGCTGACGTTAGGGTGGAGATATGTAGGAGTGGTAAAGCAGGAGATGTTGGATTGTTGGAAAAAACGGCTAGTGCTTTAGAAGAGAGATGAAACCAGTGAATTTATAAATGCGATTGTAGTTTAAAGCAAGTAAGCTAGAAAGACCTAGAAAACCTTTGAAATAGGAAGTGAATAAAAGACTGAACAACTAATGAATGTGCGAAAGATGTTAATATTGGCCTTATTCTTGATCTCGTGCAGTTGTTAAATGCTTATGCATTCCTTCTCTTTGTTCATATGCGAGCTTCTGCCATCTTAACTCATATTTCCATAAACCTATTATGAGGATCTTGGTTTGCCATCCCTGTGTGGACTATTGTCATTTGTCAGTGTTACACTTGAGGTGTTTGTGGGTTGCAAGAGCCTTCCACTTGAATATCATTATGGTGGGAGTCAATGCAAATAGCAAAGTTCTTTCTTCTACACTCAATTGTTAAATTCTTATATTCTTTTTTGTTCCTAACAGAAAATAGAACTTACTCATCTGAATTCTAGTACAACAAAGCACATGCTTCCACCCAACTAATATCCATGCTCTTCTGTAACCTTGCGGAGCCAAACCCTGGATCTTCTTATTTTAATGCCTCCCAAAATCTCCCTATATTTAAAGCACCCCCATATTAATAATAAGCCCAACAAATTCTGTATTGCCATTTGGTTGGGTGAACATTTCCCAAGTTTTTCTTAAAGCTCATTTTGTGCAAAGGGATAGATTTTGAGAATAACTTTTTACATTCATTGTATCTCGTAAGTTGAGTATGGCCTAAAACAGGATGAAATTATGGTTGTCAATCTAGTTCACTGAAAGGAGCCAGTCTCGGCTTGAACAAGAGCTCAATAAAAAAACCTGGTTCGGATTTGAACTCAGTCAAGCTCATCTCAATGAGCTTCGACTCATCAGTCCTCCTGCATGTGCAGCCCATGTTCAAATTAAAAAAATTGAATATTGAGCTCATAATATATCTAATAATTATTAATATTTGAATTTCAAGAACTACTTTCTACGGTGCCATATACACCACCAAATGCCAATCTAAGCGGCATTCAATTGACTTGGCATAGTAGACCTATTCTTCTTTGTGGACATGTGGGACTAAAGAACTCTGTATCAAAAAACTGGTAAGGAAAGCGATCGGTTATTTGCTGTCTGCATTTACATGTGACAATGCTACGATATTATCTGCTTAGTTGGAACCGAGATCGGCGAGAACCCAACTTGATATTGTACATAATTGCTTGTATTTACATTTTTCTTAACAACCGTGTGAGCTGAGATAACGAGCTGAGCATCGTTACGAGCTCAGCTTGTAAAGTCTATTGAGCTGAGATTTTGGCTCAAGTTTGACCTATTAGCTTCGTGCGGCGAATCCCACAAATCTCACGATATCCCACTCCAACACACAGCACCCCATTAGCTTGAAAGATGTACAACTAGAATATCCCACTGATATAGTAACTAAAGCAGCAAATGCAACAATCACAAGGAGAGAACTCACAGGGGAAGTGGGGAACAGCTCCGGGGAACCGAGCAGCCCCGCGGGGCTCAGTCCGGGGGGCACCGTGAAGAGCGATGACAGCGACGGCACCTTGGAACCATCCATTTCCCCACGACCGGCAACAGGAGACGACGCGATGACCCCCGCAAGCAGCTGGGAGAAAGACTGGTAGTCAGAGTCTGCATCCTCGGAGAAAAGCCTGGAGATCAGAGTCATGGGCCCCGGGCTGACGGCAGCAGCGAAGTTGAAGGCCGGGCGGGGCGGGAGCGATATCGTGGGGCGCTGCGGGCGGATCAGGTGCTGGGACTGGGAGTGGTCTGCGCCCCCAACTTCTTGGTTGTCGGCGGCCATCCTGAAGCTTCAATTTGTGATGCAGGTGTCACATGTTCATGAAGATGTCGATGATGATGAGATGAGATCTGGTGGAGGAGAGCCGGGAGGGAGATGGGAAGTTATGTGGTGATGGGTGTGGGATGCGGTAGCTGTGGTGGGGGTGTCAGAGAGAGGGGGGGTGTGGACAGTGGAGATGGCGGCGGCGGGAGGGGGATGGGGGAGGAGATACAGGAGAAGATGGGATTGATAAGTTGAACTCCCAACTTTGTGTGTGATATTGGGAGGTAAGCGTTGACCTTCTTGTCTTTTGCTTTCTTTGTCTTCCTTCTCTTTTATGGGATATTTACCCTCATGACTCTGAGTACTTCTTAACTTTGTATTTATTAACTTAATCAGATGATTGAGTTAATCTAACCAAGCTGTATTCTAACTGTTGGGATCAACCAAAAGTTGAAAAAAAGAAATATATCGTGTCCCTCCTCTCTCGGTCCAGTACCTGCATGCGAGTCTGGAGGGCAAGTGTTACAAGGTGGCAACGTGCGATGGTGGAGAATGAGTGCTGCAGGAGTAGCGGCGTGCTGTGGTCGACTCAAATTTCAAAAATAATGCGGAAGTTTTTTCCCTTTATTTTGTAAAGGATGGAGGGTACTATTTACATAATTTTTTAAAATTGAGACGTGATTTATTTTATGCTGACTAATCAGTAATTAAATAAGAAAACACTCAAAAATAAGGAAGTGGTCCCCACTTTAAAGGACTAAGGTCGAATCGTACAAATAAAAAAATACTCAAAAATAAAATATGATTTTTTAGTTAAGATAGAAAGTGAATGAAATATAATAAAACTAAGAAATATGATATACAATTAAAATGATAGGCTCACTACAACAAAATTGAGCTATAGTGACGGTTTTTTTAAATCCATCACTAAATTAGCCGTTGTTAAATATACAACGACAATATTATTCATTGTGAAATGATTTTTCGTACTCAAAATTTGTGACGAATATCATATATATCATTATATCATTAACAACGGTCCATATAGCGACGCATATCTGTTATTATTTTTCAAACTTCTAATTAATCGTCACTAATTTGAACTAAAAAAATAGCGATTATTAGTTGATATTTTGAAAAATGACAGCAGCTAAGAGTCGTTATATGGACCATTGCGAATGATATAATGACAGATATGATATTCGTTGCTAATTTTGAGTACGAAAACTCATTTCGCAACGAATAATATCGTCATTATATATTTAACAATTGTGAATTTAATGAGAGATTTTGAGTACTATAACTCAATTTTGTTGTAATAGTCAAATGTAAAAGAATAATATCCTTTACTTTCCATTATTTTGGTCAAGCGCTACAGTACTAAGATACTTAAATAGTTTTTGGCCTTAAATATCTTAAATTGTGATATAAAACTATGCTTTGATAACCTGAATTATGATATACTTTATTTTGAGAGTTTTTTACTTAATTACATTACAGAGAATATTTTTGGTTGGTGGAGAAATTTTTTGCATGTGCAATTATAGCTGCACACATGAAAACCATGCTAAGCAAAATTTGTAATGAAAATAACATCAAGTAATATATATTTTTTCCTTTATATAAAATTTTAACGTTAATAGTTTCAACATGGGAGTTGACTACTTTTTATTTAAAGTTTATAAGGTGAAATATAGTAAGCATGATTACTTACATCGAGAAGGATATATCAGAAGAAGTTATTATAGAAGAAGCTATTGATGATGTCTAAATGATGAAAAGTCTAAATGATGAAAAATCATTGAGTGCATCTTCAATAAATTATGTATGTTTCTCTTTGACTTTATCCATCAATTCTAAATTCTAAAACACAGTAAGCATGCACAATAATAGTAGTATCTTTTATATCTACATATGTATTTTTGTTGACTAAATATTGGCCCCACATATATCAATTTTCTGGCTCCGCTTTTGCTCACCACCATTTCCATGTAAATAGACCCATTTAATTAAGAGACTTCCATTTGCCTTTAATTTGGTCTTTCCTCCACCTTAAAGAAGAAGACAGTCTCCAAGCATAGGAGGAAGTGTCTTGAGCATGGTTACCATATATAGCCTTCATCCAAGACAAAAGGTAAGCATCCTTCACCCTCACTATTTTTGTGTTCAGGATGAATTGTTGTTTGTAAAGGAGAATAGCTTTAATGCATAAGATTGATGGGAGAATATTAGGTTTGTAGCTAAGGGATCTTAAGGGAAAAGTTCTAATTCAAGAGGATAATTGATTTGAGGTTGAGTGTTCTTAACCTCCTTCGATTGTATCCCTCGAGTTTTCTTGAAGCATTGTTACATTTTGGGTGTGTTAAAGCCCTATATGGCCAATAGAATTGAGGTTGGTAACATAAAATAATATATTTATGATGATATGTACAATTGGTCGTCCTATCTCCCCATACTTTATTTCTTATCGACAAAGTCATCATGATGAGCAAGTCTTGGATATTAGGGTCACTCAACACCCATGATGTGTCATTTCTTTTTTCTTTTCGTCCTTTATTACTTAATTTTGTAATTAAATACAATAAATATACAGTATTTTATACAGTATTTTATATAAATTAAAGATTGTTCTTTTTGATAATTAATGATACATACTAAGTCATCATGATGATCGAGTCTCGGATATTAGGGTCACTCAACATCCATGGTGTCTCATTTCTTTTTCTTTTCTTCCTTTATTCTTTAATTTTAGAATTAAATACAATAAATATACAATATTTTATACAGTATTTTATATAAATTAAAGACTGTTTATTTTGATAAATTAATGATAAATACATGCATTAGCTAGGACTTAAGGCCAATATAAATGAATAAACTTATATTCAACTAATTAAACTTATCAATTCCCACATAATTTCATAAATATATTCCTAGTACATGAAGTTTTCGGGTTTTTTTAGAAATCCGCAGTAACTTTTCAACATTTTTTGTTATAAAACTAAAACTTAAATTGCATATTTAGTTATATGCTAATGGGTATTATTATCACCTTCCAATTAAAAGCCCGTGCACAAGTATACATGATGGTAGCAATAAAACTTATTTAATTGCATGTTTGAATAATGGCACACACCTTATTGTTGGGGATAATTGACTTAAATGTCATTGTAACTTGCAAAATAACCTCAAAAGGATATGTCAAAATCTTCAATTTACTTACTGTAATTTAATCTTGTACAATCTCATTTATAACATGTATATATGACTATTTAAGCATGTTATGACTTCATGTTTAGCTTCGTTTATCTTAGGCTCATAATCAGTTACTATGGATTGATGCGTTGAGTTAGAGTAAAGTTAATATGTGATTTTTATCGTGTTTAAATTTGTGTTTATTTTTACAATCAAAGGCAAGTGTATGCAAGTCAATCCTATGTTGACAACTTTTAATTTGTTTTATACTTTTGCATTTTGTGCTTAGACTTTAAAATTATACTTTTATAACGTGTTGTATTTATTATTTTAAGGTTTATAATGTTTAATTTTAAATTTTAACATTATTTAGGGTATTGTATTCTTAATTTTTGATAGTAGAATATCATAAAATTCATTATGTTTATTGATATTTTTTCGATTTTATTATTTTGTATTTAATTTAATTAGACTTTTATGTTCTTTTATTTTATATTGTATTTAGTGTTTACTAAATAATAGAAATAATTTTAGTATTAACTTTAAAAATCAAAATCTAAGTCTTTATTATCTATAGTTTTTGTGGCTCATTTTTCATATTTTATAATTTGTTTAATCTTTCAAATGAATATTGATATTTGTAATATATAAAATGATTATAGTACTTTAGGTTTTATTTTTATTATATATTTTTCTTCCTAGTTAAGTACTAAGCATGCTTAACATAAAAAAATCATAATTTTTATTTTTATATTTTATCTACTATGAATAGTTAAGCACGTAATAAAGGGTAACATGTTTTTGCATTTATTATATATAGTAAATTATGTTAATAAAATATGGGTTAATATATGTCTATCGAAAATTAAGTGTTCTACATAATACCTATTGATATTGTTTCCGTGATTTTTTCATGCATGTGCAATAAGTAAAATATTTACAAAATATATGTGGCTTAATCTACAACCATAAAAGTTTGACATAAAATTTCTAGCTTTGCTTAAATCTAAAACGCACATCAAACATGTACAATATCTTCACAACAACCTATATGTCCATAAAAATGTTCCAAGGCTTTGAGAAAGACAATTTTGCTCAAGCGATCACTTTGAAGATTATATGTTGTCTATAAGGCACTTAATTTTCAAATTTCTGTAAGAGTTTCAAAGGCATATAAATCGATATTATAGGCATAGAAACTCGATGATGCCATTAAATTGTATGGAAGGATAGATTTGTTGATGAATCTTTCAAGTCATGCTGATAGATTTGTCTTGCTGTATTAAATACGTTTGTATTATTCCTCTTGCTATATTAAATACGTTTGTGTCAATATATACATTAGCTGGCAACATATCACTTTTAATTGTTGCACGTACCATATAGATAACTTCACAACACTGGCTTTTTGTAATAGTTGGTTGTACATATCTTGTGTTAAGGTGTCATATGGGATACTTCCTAGTATACAGTCCGGCTGAGCAGAGGTCCAACCATCTCCACTCGAGGGGCATCATAGAGTGAGGTAGTGACATGTACTTTGGAGAACTTCAGTTGGATGTTGCGAGCATAGCACCATAAAGATCCATAATTTGTGGTCACTTGTTTTAGGATAAGCGAGACTCCCTTGCCAGACTCGATTGACAGAGTTGTGACTCCCCGAGCTTGTGCACAATGTCTTGAGTGTTAGAATACTACATGTCAAAGTAGTTGAAGGAACGTGCTTGCGTACATGTTTTGGGCTATACTCTGATTGAATCAATGCATTGTTTCACTCTTAGTGTAGACTTTCTCCTTTAGTGGACGAGTCCAGGATAAATAAATGAAAATAAGGATTAAGTGATTTCGATGGATTAATTAAATTTCATAAGGTATATTAGAATCTATTAGAGGTCTGGAACATAACTGCAGGTATATTACTTTATTTTATTAAAATGAATTTTCATTACACATGTTCAATTAATTTTGTTCTATCACTGTACAACCTTTTATTATATAAATTATTTATATTTGTACTGGATCATTTGACTCACAAGTTAGCTCTCTTGGGAATCCAACATGAAGAATATAGCAAAAGACAGAGGCTAGATTTTTGGTGTTGCATCTCCAGGATATTGTCGAGTTTGAGGTCTAGTTCAGTAGTTGTTTATGTTTCTCTCTTTTCAACTTCTAAAGATGTAATAAAGATATTTATTTTTGGGATTTCCATTGTTATCATTATGTGGGAATTATATTATGAATGGAAAGTTTTAAATTTTGCCATATTTCTATGTGAATTCATGCATGTTGTTTGTGATTATTGTCGGGTAATATTTGTGAATGGGTGTTGAGATGTGCTCTCATAGAGGTGAAGCATTCACGATATGAGTCTTTGATGAGCTCGAAATATGCTCCAAATCTCGTCGATCTTCATTGCAAAGTAAAGAAGTTATTATCCCAATACAAACAAGAAATAAAGGTACATGATAATCGACTGACAAACAATGGAGATCTGACGGCTAAATATGATAATAGAAATTTGGATTCTAATAAAATGAGATCAATTAGACATGGATTCGGTCACGGAATGATTTAGCATCAGGCAAAGTTTCTAAGATTGAAAAGGATTAAGCTTGATTAAAATATACAAGCCTTAAATGGAGCTTAACAAAATGGAGATGTTCGAACTTGGAATAACGAAAGAAGGGGAACGGACTCCTTGCTTGAACCAAAATGTCCAAGAGAATCTTTAAGTAATTGCCAAGAGTTAATTGCCTAAAAGGGGATCATAAAGTATAAGTTGCTGTAGATATCATCAATCTTCACTACGAAGTACTTGGGTTTGTCTCAAAACAAGTAAGAAATATGGAGAGAGAGAGAGAGAGATATGGTAATCAAATAACCTTGATGTCAATCAATGAAGCTAACAATTAGAGATGATATTGTAGGGGTAATTGAATCTCTCCAACTTCTCTCCTTTATCAAAAGTTGTTTATGTTGTCGATTTTATTCTGTGAACAATGTTCGTGTTGCCATTTATTCTTCCGTGGATCCTTCTCAAAGATTTTAGAATGGCATGGCCAGAGAGACAACATGGAGATCGAGGAGTTGATCATTGTTGTTTTAAGACTTCCATATGTGCACTTGTTGTGAATGTGATGATCGATCATTCTGGCTCAAAGTGATCCATCATGTATTCCTAGATGATCGATCATTCTCGAATTGTGGACCCATTTGGACCCTAAAAATGATGGAAATCAATTCTGAAAAAACGTATATCCCGAATGACATGATTATAAATGATAAATATGTGGAATTATTATAGTGGATTGATAAATTAATGAAATAGGTCACATGTAATCTAATTTGAAATGAAAATGGATGTAGTGAGCATCGATGAGTGACAACATTTTGAGCATCATTAGAACAGTCAAGGGGGGTCCATATCTGATATATATCCTTGTGGTCAATGGACTTTCTTCCGGTGTATTTATTCTTTGCATGCCGTTGTGGTTATTCTTAAGTGGCAGCATGTAGTGGAGTAGATGTCACCAAGGAAAGGGCATGCACCCTCAGGGTCTCGGGTAGAAACTTAGAGGCCACGAACCTAATAGTTGCATTGGTTGGGGGACATGTTGCTTGCCACACCTTGAGGTGTCAATCTGATGGTGTTTGCCCTAGTACTTAGCATGCCATATAGCCCAATACTTAGTGTATAGACCAAGTTGTCATGGTTTATGGTTTATGCTTCCCCATTTCACTTAAGGTTAGCACTCGTGTACTTGCTGGTGTAGACTACATGGGTTAGTATTCCGGATGGGAGCATTAAGAGGAGAGTTTCGGGGTTTGTCGTTATTGAAGTTGGGAATGAAACAACCTCTCCTATGCATAAGGAGGAGTTATGGATAGTCTAAGCCCAGGAAATATCTTAGGGCGCCAAGATCTTTGGTTACGAATTGATTGCCCAGAATTTTTTTCCCTTTTTATTCCTTGAATATATCATCTCATGTAACCAGTATGTCGTCAATATATATCATAATAGCCACTGAAACTCTGGAGGTTTTCTGTACAAAGAGAGAATGATATGCGTTCGACCTTCTGAACTCCTGCTTTTCTAACAAATCTGAAAGCTTCTGAAACCAAGCTCTTGGGCTCTATTTAAGGCCATATATCGCCTTATGGAGTCTACATACATGTTGACACTCCCCCTCAACAGCAAACCCCGGAGGCTACTACATGTAGATCTCTTCCTAAATATCACTATATGAGAAAGCATTTTTAACATCAAACTGGAACAACGACCAATCATATACCCTACAACGACAAGGAGAACCCGTAGGGTAGAATGCCGGGAAACATGAGAGAAGGTGCATAGATAATCCACCCCATACGTCTGAGTAAAACCTCGTGCTCCTAGTTTGTCCTTGTACCTATCAAGGCTCCCATCTGCATGATACTTCACAGTAATGATCCACTTGCAGCTCATAAAAGATGGCCCACGGGACAGGTACCAAGGACCAAGTACCTCGAGACTGTAAAGCAACCATCTCCTCCTCGATTGCCTTGCACCACTTATTCGACAGCTCGTGATAATTTCGTCGGATGTCCACATTACACATAGTAAGAAAAAATCGTCTGAATTCTCATGTAAGACGATCGAACGTCACTTTAGAAGCAATAGGATATGATGTACAAAAATGCCTTTGCTTCCGAATAACAATAGGCACATCAAGGTCGATGGTTGTATCCCAATAGTCTCATGAACTTCACCCTATTGCAAAAGTTCCTGCTGAGACACATCTCCATATCCATCATTAATATACTCAGGACATACCTTAGTCGCACCAGATGACGTGCCATGAACATGAGCAGGGGGTCGTCGTTGACTACAATAAAGTTACAATGGTGGAATAGGGATAATAGGTGGCAGGACAAGGGATGATGGTGGTGATAAGGTAGGAGACTGAGATGGAGATGATGATGGTGAATATGGAGAAGATGGTAAAGGTGGTGGTGGGATGTATATTTCATTATCAGAGTCTGAGGGAGTCAACCGATAATAGGTCGGGGAAAATACATTACGGACTCAAAAAATGTAACATCTGCACTGATATAGTATTTCCTGTGTATGGGATAAAAACACCTTTATCCCTTCTATTTCCTAGAATATCCCACAAATACACATTTGACGGCTCGATGAGAGAGCTTGCCAACTCTAGGAGAAAAGATGTGGACAAAGGTGACAGATCCACACACATGAGGACCGAGAGCGAGCATCTATATCCAAATACGATTGAGAAGGGAACTTTCTCTCCCAAAATAGACGATGGCACATCATTATTAAGGTAATACGCTATAAGAACAGCATCCCCCCAGAACGAGTGAGGAGCATGACTCTGGATGAGAAGGGTACGAGCAATATCAAGGATATGATGATGTTTTCTTTCACGACACCATTTTTGTTGAGATGTGTAAGCACATATTCTTTAATGAATTATACCATGTAAGGAGAAGTACTGAGCAAGAAGATGAGTACAAAATTCTAAAGCAATATCAATCCTCACAATCTTGATATTACAAGAAAAAACATTATGAACTTCATCGAAAAAAGTTTGAATCAAGTTCCCAACTTCAGACTTATTTTTCATTAGAAACACCCATGACAAATGAGAAAAATCATCCACAACAACTAAATAAAATCGGTGTCCCTGGTGATCAGGAACCCGACTCGAACCTCAAATGTCAGGAATAACTCAAAAGGGGAGCGAGTGCTCCGACTCTGACGACTAGGAAAGACAGATCATTGATGCTTTCCCAACTGACATTCTTCACAATTGAAGAATGCTTGAGGCGAGATCTAAGGAAAAACATGAGGTAACTTCTGGAAGGGAAGATGACCAAAACGCAGATGCCATGTGAACGGAGAAGCAGAGCTAGTGGATTGAGCTGATAGTCCAGCACAAGGAGTTTGAACTAGTTTGTAGAGGCCTTCTTCTTACAGCCATAATCAATCACCCTGGCAGTTAGAATGTCCTGAAAAACAAGAGACGGTGGATCAAATATAGCATGACAGTTCAATCTCTTGTAATCTAACGGATAGACAATAAGTTCATAGAAAATTTTGGGCATGTAACACATTCTGAAGATGTATAGATGGCGTCAAACTACTCTCCCTTGGTCTTAGGATTGAGGGATGAGTCCCATCAGCTATGACAACAGTTCGTCCTGGAGGAATATGTCTATATGTTGTAAGAATATCTCTATTACCACACAATTTATGTGTTGCCCCAAGATCCATAATCCACTTTGTAATATCAAGACTGTGACAAGAAGTAGATGCAATAATGCTACATGAGGTGCTGGCTCCAGCAGAGGTCGCCACATCGAGAGTAGATGTGTCACCAGAATTGGCAAGAGGTATAATATTCCTCAAATGAGAAACAAACTCATCATATCTCTGCTCAAAGGAGGATGAAAGTGTTGGAGCTGTACCTTGTTCCGCAACGCGTACGGATGCTGGAAATTCATGCTTGGAATAGCATGTATCCTCTACATGCTCAGAGCAGTAATTGTAGGTGCAAGGTGGACGAACACAACCTCCTCTACCATGCGGAAGGCTTCCTCCATGAGAGGAATAGTAGTGTCTGCCAAAATCTGGGAAGACGTTGCCTCATACAATGAATATAGAGATGCCAGGAAAACACCAACCATTGTGGCATTCTGACATGTCTTCCGTTGTTCAAGAGTTATTGTGAGAGGCATAAAACTGTGAAGCCTCTCAAACATCCCTCTCAGGGCCGTGTAATGTGCATGAAGTGGTCATCCATTCTGCTTTATAGTAAAAATGTCATGCTAGAATTGTATAATCTTCGTATCATTCTTTTCCTACGAATAAGTTGCGACAAGAATATCCTACATTGTCTTTGCAATGGGATGATGTAGAATATCATTGGCTATATCTAGTGTTAATATTGTTAGACATGTGAGCCCACTGTGAGCTATTTATGCAGTAAATGTTATTACAAATCATTCTTGTACCTGAAACGAAAAATAACTAATTTGCATTATAGATCCCTTAGAACAACTAGGGTTATGTACCATTTACATATTAATAATCATACAACTATCGATTCAATGGTTGAATCATAGATGCTGGTGCTTGGATGATATCTAAATAGCAAGATTGAGGACTCATAAAACGTTGTCAAATGATTATTAAGAGATGATCTCCAGCTTGAGAAGGAGATGGCAATCCTTTCTCTATAGGTTGATATCTAACGCCCTCTTGATGCAGGTCATATGCAGAGGAATAAAGATTCGGAGGTGTCAGATAAGTTAAGTCAAAGAGTTGATTTAATGAGATTGAGATAACTAAGACCTATGTCATATATTGTAGCGATATATGCATGCACCCTCTAACCGGAGACAAATGTGTTGTTATATGTCTGAGTATGTACATTTGGCAGACTGATAGGTCGATGATCTAATCAAGGTCCATACACTGGTGAATTGGTGTACATACACAAGGGCATATGAATACAACGATCTCTCAAAGAGATCATACGGGTCCACTTGTGAATTGGAAGACATGATCTCACTCTTGAGGTATCGGGACCGATCAAATTCCATGCACGGTCATCTTGATTTGGAAGCATGACAAGAATTTGTTGGTACGATATATGCTTTTGGAAAGTATACGATCGATACCAACTCCCAATGACCAATTGAGAAACTTAATGATCAAACCATGAAGGAGACAGTATAAAATAGATATTAAACTTTGGGTTTATTTTATGTCTTCCAATATATAGTATGTACATGTATTAGGAATATATGAGGGAAAAGTAATTATAAACTATTGTAAAACCATGAAACTTCCATTCCGAGGAAGTGATGAAACTTGTTTGGATTTTAGTGACTCCTTGTAGTAGAGAAGTAATCTAATCTTAGTCCAAATGTTGGACATTGATCTGGATACGACACATATGCAATGAGAAGATTAGATCTACATTTTTGATTCAATCAAACATCTATGAGAGGTCCCCGAGATTTGTATTTAAAATATGACCTCAATATCCAATTCGCTATACATGGAACATACAATCACATGATCCTTATCTCCAAGTATCCGTGAAGAAAGCGCATTATTCTTAAAAGAGTTCAGCAATAATTTCATTGAAGACTTATGTATCTGAGTATTGAGAAATAGATAATTAAATATTATTTAATTATCATGAATAATGTGAATATGATTCATATTATTTAGATGCATATAAAAGATGATCTAATATAATTAAATGTGATTTAATTAACAAAGATATGAATATTGTGGATAAGACTATCCACACTAATCAAATATATTATAAATGAGATTTATAATATATTAGGGAGAAGTTATAGAAAATAGTATTTACAAAATAATTGTTGATGTGAATTGGATTGACATTGGATAATTATCTGAAAATACAATTTACATTTTATTTTGGATGTGTGAATATGATTCACATTATTTAATGTCAGATTGAAATATTCAAAAAAATAATTTGAAATTATTTTTGTGAATCAATTTACAACAAAAGGTTATTGTACACAAATAAAGGATTGTGTAAGATGTAGTTATCTTACATAATTGGAAAGGGAACCACTTTCCTAATATGGAGGGGTGGACAGTCATCCTTGACTAGTTCAAGGTGGCCATTCCCTCCATATATGGAAGGTGGTTGGTCACCTTCCTTATCCTTTATTGAAAGTTGATTTAGTCAAATTAAATTATATTGATAATATCTTGATATATTATTAATTTCATTTTAATTAATTATTGTTATATTTTTATACAATGAAATCATGGCCATTAAGTAGAAATGCACATCAAGCTTAACCATTAAATTTGTATTTCACATAGATTATGATCCATGAACTCCCAAAATAATATAAAAGAAGAGGCAATCCTAGCTCTTACTTTGCAACATTTGGCAAGTCTCTCTCTCTCTCATTCTCATCACATGCCTCCCCCTCAAGTGTGGTTGTCCAACCCTTGTGCTAGAGAGAATTGTCGTCGTTGTTACGTCGCCGTGTCACCGCTTCGATTGCTCATGGATCTCAACTTCTTCGATGCTCTTTGCTCGAGAAGAAGATGTTCGATTTCGTGAGATGAAACTAGGAGATTCGAGGCTCGAATAATCATCTTGGATTGCGAGAAGCCATCGTCTCATCAACATGCTCTCAAGCGTCTCCTCTATAGGGTCGGACTTGAGACAAGCGGTCTCTTCCTTCAAAGAATTTGATCGCAACCACTCTTCAAGAAGTATTCCTTAATCTTATTTGTGCTTTGATGAAATGATTTGAGAAGTGTTCTCAAATCATTTGGTTTAATTTATTTAATTTTTTAAAATTTCATTGCATCGAGCGACTAGTATGACTAGTCGCTCCCGATCGTATCGAATATGATCTTCACGCTTCTGTGATGCGCTTGAAAATCTTACCATAGACTTTAAGTGGTATTAAAGACTTTTCAAGATCTTGGATATGATCCAAAATCCTAGGTGACCAAGGTTCATATTTTGGATGCGTGGGACTCAATATTTTTTGCATTGGAAGCAAGATTCGAATTAATTTTTCGCTAAAATAAAAACCTATTGATTGTGAACTATTTGGATATATATTGTTATTAAATTGTATTTAAGATTTTTTAAATATATTCCAAAAATAGTATCCTAATATTGGTACCAAAAATGTATGAAAATGATTTGAAGAGTTCCCGCCACGAAAATTATTTTTGCACGTAGTCACGGATCTGTAAGAAAATTAATTGTTATTACTATTTTACATCATAAAATATGAAATAAACTTGGATTAAGTAGTAAATCAAACCAGAAACCGCTCGAATTTATTTCATGTGATTTTGACTCTATTTGCTCCAGATATTCCATATTTAGTGGAGATGGATCAGATCATCAATCTCCTTGCTTAATGTGTTTATTATTCAGTGGAAATCATAAAAATTATGAATTTACCTTGAATAATTATAATTCCTATGTGAGAATAGTTGACTACGCATCATTAATCATTAAATGAATGTTTCATGAAAACCCTAGTTTATCTTATAATAGTTGTAGGACAATCTTTACATGCAAAACATGGTTGCTTGATATGTTTAGAAATTTTATGATCTCAAAATTATTTTTTTAATTCCTGATATTCCTAAGAGATTATTATATAGTATAATGCTGGTCATCAAAGTTGATCGATAGAACCACAAGTACATTGGCATTATTTTGTGTTGTTCTCAATTGGAATGTTGAAGATGTCTAGTCCAGATATGTTGGCTTGGTTTACTAATTAGCCCCTTTCATGACAAGGAAATGCTCCCTCCCAACATAACTTGAGTGTACTAGCCGGATCCATTTTTGAGGAAAGAATATATGAGTAAGTCAAGTTGTACTCTAATTTTTAAAATACAAAATTAATGCGTACTTTCGAGGGTGTATACTATAAAGTAATATCAATAAAACCCTAATTATTTTGTTAGTTGATTGAATTGAATTGATAATTGATTTAATATGATTAAATAAATTAAGATCCAATTGATTACTCTATTATGAATGGAGTTTCATTTCCCTTGGAAGAATTAATTATGTGATATGATTCATAATAATTAATTAAAATTTGAATATGATATGGAGGACCATAAGTGACATCCTGGTCTCCCGTCAAGGTGAAGGGTTCCGTTGCCATGGATTGTGCATAGGAGAAGCTTGTCCGAAGTGACAACTCTTGCATACAAGCGCATATGGATTGGTCTCTTTGCTTCTCGAAAGAGTAAGGTTGTATGCGTAGTGACCCCAATATCGAGTCCTCATATTATTGGGAACATATTAGATTGTGCATAGCGAGTGTTATTCCTATTGATGGTTGGTTCAATTAACATTGGTTCAACATCGACTTAGGGGTGGTGGGCCCAAGTGTAGACCGAATTTGGAAATGCAAGTTGGACTTGCAAGGTGGAATGAGTTCCCACTTTTTTTGTCCTAGTTACAAGATCTCGTATAATTGGGATGTGACAAAGGTAAAAAGAAGATCATGATTCTTGCTAGAGATATATTTATAAGTATATCTCTTACTTTGAAATGATCAAGGGAAAGAACTTTCGGAGTTAAAAAAGGCAGGAAAACTTTGATATAAAATCATTAATCAAAGCAAAATATGCATTTATGTAAATATTTCTTATTTCATATAACCAGCCTTAAACCCTATAAAAAACTATACTCAATAATAAACAATACAACATCATGGATTAAATCCACGATCAAGATATTGTACTTACAATTGAACAAATAATACATATGATGGTAATATGCAAGTTTCCCCGTAATAATGAGAAATGACAATTAAATATACAATAGGACAACACCCTAGGGTTTGTATGTCTCTATAGTCTTGATTTTTCATCGAGTGTGCGTTGGAAGTAACATGTCAATGATAATCGCAATTGTCAAATAATCCTTATAAAACCAAAGAAGATATTTTGACAAACATACGTGCTCACAATATTTAATCATGAATGATATGATTTGTTGCATTGTGCAGAATGGTGGCTCAATAATAGATGATGTACTCAAAATGTTTGAGTATCACCTTGAACCTAAGTCTTGTTTTGAGTTAAGATGAGTGTGGATAAGATGAATGCCATCATTTTGTTATTTCTACTCAAGTCTTTCAAGATGCATCATATTAGTGATATTGTATGAGTGGGATGAAGCAAGAATAAATGTTGAAATACTCTTATATTGAAGTCCTTGAGAACATGTTCAATTTAAGGGATCCTTTATCTTAGGTAATGGTTGTTTGAGTGTTAAGGAAGCGCAATGGAAGCATAGGTCTGATACAAGTAAGAAGGAAAGTCAAAGATTTGAGTGTACTTCTGTGAGTTCCATAAGACATCCAAAGAGTTGGATGAATGCCAATAGTGTAATAAGCCGATGTATGACTATCTAGGCTATCTAAGATCCTTATATAAGGACCCAGATATTGCACCGGGATATTCTACATCTACATATCATCATTGAAAATGACTTACCTATAAGATAAGATCGAAGTCGGGTAATTGTATCTCATTCTTCTACTATCAATTGCAATTGGTTGCATATGTTTAGAAGATTAGAAAACTTGATCTTAAGTTTTAATAGTCATCCACATGGGAGTTGAAGAAATTGTTTCAACAATCTCCATTGGATAGATAGATTTCATATTTTTAGTTGGAGAGCCATTAATCTTAGAGAATGTCTCTATGACCTAGATATTTGAAAATATTAATTGTTTATTTCTAAATGTTGGAAATAAACATGCATTCTGGAATAAGCCTATCATAAAGAGTTGTGATGGATATATTTCAGATAGCAATCTAATATCTAGAGGACTATACTAAATTAGAATATTGATGAATGGTTCATTAACATGTCTAAGACTAAAAATTTAAAACTTAAAAGATTAATAGGAGGATTAAGATCATTTGACAATGATATGGCATCAAGCTATGGACATATGCGAATATGTGTTTCATCATCTTAATTCATTTATTTTAGCTTAAATCCCTTATAAAACAAGTGTATATATATTAATGAATCCATATTCTTACTAACTTGTATCTGTATGAAAATATTGTCATACACTATTATTTTAACATAAAATAAATAAAGAAAGAAAAAATAAAGAAAATAAGATTGTATATATGCAATAGATACAAGCTAACCCAAACCCCTAGAGAAGGTCGAGACTTGATGTGATCGACTAGGAATAAAGTAGGGGAAGGTAGGGTCTTTAATCAGAAATTCCAAAAAAAATATTTTGTAAATACTTTTAATTTATTTTGTGTATATTTCTATAAAACTTACACTATTTTATTTGTCCATAAATTGATCTTAAATTAATTATTTTTTAAAAAGTTGAAAATAAAAATGTTTTATAAATAATAAAAATATTTGCAAAAAATTCAAGTATAGAATAAAAGTAACCACATTCACAAAAAGGTCATAAAGCGATAACTGAAAGACCAATTCCGGCTCCATATGAACTTAAATTGAATCAAACTCACTTCCATCGTATTATAAATTAAATTATATTTAAAATGGTAGTGGTTTCATAATTTTTGGAGTTACGATTTGAAAGATGATTTTTTGACGTGGTTTTTACAATTTTACGATTTATTTATTATATATTATCCATATTTATTTTTATAAATAATGAATTTGTAAATAATTGTAAATATTTTTTTAATAATTATTAAAAAAATAAAAAATTAAACATAAAATAAGCTAATTCCTTATTTGACTATGTTATAATGTACCATATGTATATATTATATGTATATAATTGATTTCCTTAAATAGCCAGACTAAAGAAATTAAATAATTAACATTTACTTTTTAAATAGAATACCCTATGTATATAATGTAATTAATTCCTTAATTAATCCACCATTAAGCTGACTCTTTAAGTTGTTAATATTTATTATTATTTTAATACTTTTAAAACTAATTAATTTAATTTAATTTAATTCCACCACTAACTTCCTTCCTTATTTTTATCTCCATTCAAATTTTTAAATTCAAATTCATTTTTGTCTATTTATTTGGCTCCTTCTCCATCATTCTAACTTGATCAATCCTTTGGTGAGAGGAGCCTAATCTCCAAGAGATATCTTGTGGTAGAAAGGTACTTACCCTCCGAGTCGTCCGGTGACAGCAAGACGTTCTTCGTCGAGGCCATTACGACATTTGGTGAGATCTAAATCTTTTAATTTCATTTTTTATCTAGATTAATCTTAGTGTAATTTTATATTCACAGTCATTTCGCTGTTAAATTTTTAATCATAGTTAATTGTCGATCATTGTTCATCACGACCTTGGTTTTGATTCGATCTCACATCCACATCTTAATCCCCACACGTTCACATTCTACCTCACACAACCACTCACCTTGGTCACCTCCAGCCATGTACGGTGGCTGGAGATCCGGATCCAGAAAAAGATTCCAACTTTTGTTTGCTAAAAAAATATTGTTAGCAGCGGTCGTCGCCCAGTTCTGTCGTGACCACCGTTGCTCATGGCAGCCACTCCACCACCACCTGCACGTCAAATGTCGTCGCCCCACTCGTCGTCGTCTGGAGCCATGTCGTCCATCGTATGGAAGCATTGCGCTCTTCCTCGACACCACCTGGCTGGAGCTAGAAGCCACCGCACTGTCAGCACCCCTCCGCTTGACTCCGCACTGGAGAACCTTCACTGCAAGTACGTCGCCAGGGGACGTGTGTCGCCCCTAATCTCTAGTTGCCTCCTCCGACGCAGCCACCTGGAGCCTCTTCGCCATCCACTGCTATTGGAGCAGAACCCCATCACCACCGTTCACGAACCTCTCCATCTCTCCTCTGCTTGGAGCTCGAAGTTTCCCCTTCATCGTCGATCCTCTTCACCAACCATCGGAGCAGCATCACGTCGCTGCTCCTGTAGTTAAACCTCTGCCATCAAAGATCCTCGATTTGCTAGCCTTCTTCGCCGACCATCGGCGAGTCCTGCAGCTTTGCGTCCCTACATCCATCACAATCACGAGAGACATTGCACCATCACCATCCGCAAAACTAGGTCCACCGCTAGTCGTTGGCCTGAGACCAACCATCGCCACCGCCCTTCGTCGTGCCGATCACAAACCTCAGCCGCCCTTGTGGATTGGGGGAGAAGAGAGGGAAGACATCCCCTTTAATTTCAAGAAGAAGGAACGAAGCCACTGTTGAACCCTAATTATTTTGGGCAAATTGCATATCAATCCTCGAGTTTCCAAAATTGTACAGAAGCCCTCGCCAGATTCAATCACGTGTGTCGCACATTTTCTTTGTGTATTATGCGATTTTCCCCCGCATTTTATTATGTGCTATATTTTAATACAAAATATTAAATAATTACATTTCAATCATGTATTTACATACTTATATTCTCTAGCTTTTATTGTTCAAATAAATCTTTTTCGTACTTGATAAATTCTCGAAAATTCATTTTATACTCCTGTTGGTTATCTCTTTATAGTGTAATTTTCTCATTGCATTTTATTATCATGTGATATTCTTAAAAATAAAAAAGCATCGTATTTTTCACTGTTTGAAATTTAAAAAAATCATAAAAATTCAAATATTATGTAGAAACTCTAAATAACAGAGTAGTTTTATTTTTGTGTATTTTATTTTTTGTGCAAGTTTCATGCATTAATTATTTTTAAAACCTAAAAAAATTCAAAATACTAAAAATCCTTCAAAATTCATATAAATTTGTAGAAATGTCCAAAAATAGTGATTTTACTTCCTACTTGTAGATAATTCATTCAATTTTAGGAAAAATAAATGCAGTAATCTTTTTCTTGTTTGACATTTTTTGAATTGAAAATATTCATGTCTACTCATTGTTTGCTTTATTCATTATTTTTATTCATTTTGAAAATACTAAAAAATTCTAAAAATCTCTGAAAAATAAAAAACAGTAAAAAACATCAAAACACAAAAATATTTTCTTTAGGCATTTTTTTATCATTTTTACTTTGTTTTGAAAAATCTAAAAAGTTGTATTTCTTTCTTGTATAAATTTACTTGAAAAAATAATTATTTTAGGAATAAAAAATATGCAAAACTAAAAATAATAAAAGATAAATTTTATAAAATAAAAAAATATGAAAATAAAAAAGATAAAAAAAACTCATAGAAATCAAGATAGTTTGCATTTGAAATTCCTTATTCTTATCATAGATTTTTTTCGATTATTAGAATAACCCTCGAGATTTTTAGCCTCCCTTAATTAGATCTTGTTTTTATACTGGTAAATTAAATAGCAAAATTCTCTTTCTACATTTTTCTGTAATTATTGGCTTGTGAAGAAATAAATTTTTTTGTTGAGGGTTTTTAGGGTTACGACATACACAACACTTATATTTCATAAAAAATCTGGAAATCCCGAACTACAATATGTCTAGTGATAAGATTAATAGACTAGTAATAAATGGATCTTGAGATTCGAATCTTACATAGCTACGAATATTTGTATTTAAAGTAAAATGTTCAATATACCCTTCTCTGAGAATAGTTTAAGTTGTCAAGGTATTTAAGGACTCATACATATTGATGTTTCTGGAGCCTCTATACTATATTGAACATTAATGATATGCGATGTCCATTAATGATCGTTCATGGTATGAGATCTCTTCTTTTACCTATTAGAAAACTTTGAAATGTTCAAAGACTTCATAATTTTGGTTGAAAACCAAAGCTATAAGGAAGATGAAATGAATTTGATCTAACCTAGGTAGCCAGTACTTATTAGATGAATTCAAGGAATACCATATGGAGAAGATATCCCTATCTCACTCCTCTTAATACACCTCAACTGTATAGAGTTGAAAAGAGATGCATTTGGATCATGTTAGACATGATTTGATTAATGATAACTCTTATCATAATTTGCTCTTAGTTTCCAGATATATATGTAGTAGAGACTACAATATATATCCTTAATAATATTCCCTGAAAATCTAAATCCCAAAACCCTCATAAGATATGGTTTGGAACGTATCCCAGTGTTGGACACTTGAGGATTTAGAGTTGCTTGATCCATAACCATATCATGGATGCAAGAATGTTGGAATCTAGCACTAGAAAGTGCTACTTCATTAGAAATATAAAGGTTGGTATTTGATACCAACTTTATGACTTTAAGATTCTTAAAAGATTTCATCTCTAAGAATATGATTCTAAGAGGATGACTATCTTGAGAATCGAGATAAGAATAAAGTAAAGGGACTCATTGAATCCTAAGAGGAAAACGAGGCTCCTAGAATCGAAAACTAAAAGGACAATAAAAAATGAAACACTCACACCTCTTCAAATCAGTTTGAGGATGGTAAGACCACCTAGACATTATGGATTCCATGTGTCAAAGAGATCTAACAATGATCGAACTTCATATGATGAAGCTTCTGTAGATCATGATATGAAAAGATGGATGTTAACAATAAAGTATAAAGTAGAATCCATACACAAGTGTTGTGTATGGACCATCGAGGATCCACTGATGGGGTCAAACCCATTATGTGTAAATGGATCTTCAAGAGAAAGGGGGAACCTGGTGAGAAGGTATGGACCTTCAAAGAACGTCTCGTAACCAAGAGCTACACACAGAAGAGAAGACATCACTTGCGATGAGACATGCTCTCCAGTGACAATGCTTAAACTCATCAGAATATTGCTAATTGTATCTACACAACTTGATTGTGATATCTACGAGATGGAAGTCAATATTGCGTTCCTCAATGAATACCTCAACGAGGATATAAATATGAAGTGACCCCATGGCTTTATTGTTGAAAAATGCAAGGTGTGAAAACTAAGGAACTCCATCTGTGGACTTAAATAAGCTTCTTGTAACTGGAAAATCAGATTTGATAAAATTATAAAGGTTATAATTTCAGATAGAATCTTGATAAGCCATGTGAATCTTAGTAGGAGTGTTATTATGTCCATCATACTAAATGTAAATTAAATTCTAATCATTTGGAATTATATAAGGATGACGATAAGTATTTTATAATCTAGTTGCTACTGTATCTTGAGATGAAAGATCTCAAAGTTACATCTTAGATCTTAGTCTGAAGTTGTTCAGGAGCAAAGACAAGAGAGCATTGGGACTGTCACATTGGTGGTACATCTTGGACATGTTCTATTTTGGAAAAAACAAGGAAGGATTCTTTCCCTTAAGATATATCACTGACCTATCTGAAGGGATAACATCTCAAAGTGTTTGATGATATGAATACCAAAGCTGCATGGCCTTGGGCATCAGTTATAGGGAGCCCGGTGTATGCTAGATGTGTACAAAAGTCAGATGTATGCCATGCAGTGGGAGAAGTAAATTGTTACCAATCCTGTTATGGAGATAAAACACTTAGTTACAGTAACGACAATATCTTCAAAGAGGATAATACTTTAAGTCTTATTCTTAAAAGGTTCAAGAATAAAAACCCTAAACATTTTATAGATAGTGATATAAAAGGTCTTAATTGCAGATACCTTATATGACTTAAAACCGGGTTTTAGGCTTAGGAGATAGAGATCTCCAAGAATAAGGGTATTCTGATAATGATAATGGAAATTACATACTAGTTATAATGATTATTGAGTTGTAGTGTCAAAGACACTAGAACTGCTTTAACAAGATTGAGTATTGGTTGCATACGATGCAACATTGCATGGGATACGAGCACTATTACTAGGAGATATGCAAGTACTGTAAAAGGACTTGGCATAGTCTCTCGAGAACAGAGTGACTGGTCAGCTTACCAAGCTTATTTTTCTAAATAGCTTATGATTAGCACAAAAGTGTGAGTTTAAATATTAGCCCATTAATGGCTCTATGGGCTAGTGGGAGATTATTGGACATGCAAGCTCACGATGAGATATTATGCAGTAAATGTTATTGCAAAGATTAGCCCATTAATGGCTCTATGGCCTGGTGAGAAATCTTAGTCCAAACGTTGGACATTGATTTGGATACTATTCAGATGCAATGAGAAGATCAGATCTACGATTTTGATTCAATCAAACATCCATGAGAGGTACCCAAGAGATGGATTTAAGATATGATCTCAATATAGAAGTCATTATACATGGAAAATCACCATGTCCTTATCTCCCAGTATCCGTAGAGAAAGCATGTTATTCTTAAAAGAGTTCAAGAATATTTCATTGATGAATTGTGTATCTGTGCATTGAGAAATTGATAATTAAATGTGATTTAGTTATCATGAATAATGTGAACATGATTCGTATTATTTAGATGCATGAGAATGACGATTTAAGATAATTAAATGTGATTTAATTATCAAGGATATGACAAATGTGGATATCACTATGTACACTAATCAAATATAATATAAATGTCATTTATAATATATTAGAGAGAGAGCTTATTGTAAATTTATTTACAAAATAATTATTGAAGTGAACTGGATTCACATTGGATAATTAGCTAAAAATACAATTTACATTTTCTTTTGGATGTGTGAATATGATTCACATTATTTAATGACATGATTGAAATATTCAAAAAATTAATTTGGAATTATTTTTGTGAATCAATTACAACAAAAATTTTTGTAAATAAAAAATAAATGATTATGTGAGATATAATCATCTCACATAGTTGGAAAGGTGATAAATATCATGTTCGTCAGGCTAAAAAATTCAAATTAAGTGAAATTAATGTAAATTTCTTTGTTAATGTATCCGTTTTTTACCCATGTTTACTTCATTTTTACCTTGCTCAAATTGCATTCGAAACACTATAGGGATGCTATAAATATTACCTTAATCTTTGAGAACCTTCATTATACATGTTAGCATTTTATAATGAAATGCATTCTTTAAAATATATGTCTTGGCCTCTTATATATGATATTATACAATTACCATTTGGTTGTATTCTTTATTATCTATATATGATCAATACTCATAGGAAATCCTGATATCCATCTTTATAATATACAATTATAACATTATCTTAAATACAAAGTTATATACAATTAATTTTGACATTCAACTACAACACTAATATAATTCAAAACAAATATGGAGGATTCTATAATAATATGCGTGTATGCTCTCTTTAACTTCCACTCCCTTGACCTTGATTCTTTGAAAAAAGATATAAAATACAATACATTTATTTGATGAACTAAACATTTCCACCCTTAACAAATATCTCATTTTATTAAGGGATTTTTACCCAGACCATGTAATCTTTGTCAATGATCTTTACGACATTTGAAATATCGTAATTCCTCCCTCAGCCCCGTAAACTTGCTCTGTCTTACCCCACGAACCCTACCGTTAAATTGACACATCTAGAGTTAACTTCCTTGAGTTAGAAACGAGTTAATCTAACCAATCCATGATCGGGCGACTATAATTAAACAAGAAAAGTAAAAAATAATCCAAACATCTAAAGTTACCTTCCCCTCCCACTGCCCGCCGAGGGGGGGGGGGGCTCGACTGGAGGAGGTTGGCGGGGGGTCGAGGGAGCCAGCCGGCCAGCGCTGGAGAAGAGCAGGAGCTTGAAGCAGCGGGCAGGCTGGGGGGTTGGGGCTTTGCAGGGGGAGGCGGCGGGGGCGCCTTCCGCAGGGAAAGAAGGCGGACAAGGGGAGGCAGGGGGCTTTGAAGGGAGAGTCGAAGGGAACGGGGGAGCTTCTGTAGGGGAAGAAGGTCGGGGGGGCTTTGCAAGGGGAGGCGGTGGGACGGGGGGGGGTCTTCCGTAGGGGAAGGAGGCGGTCGGGGGGCGCTTCCACAAGGGGGAGGCAGCAGGGGATAGGGCGAGGTGATATGCGCGGGCTTCGATCAGCGAGGCGTGGGAGGGGCTTTGAGCGGCAGTTGCGGCTTCGAGCAGGAATGTGATGAGCGGGTGAGGGACTTCGAGCAGGGGAGGGGGGTTTTCGAGTAGGGGCGGCGACGAACCGGGGGAGGGGATGCTGAAGGGAGGTGACGTGTTCAGCTGGAGGTGGACGGTGGTAGGGAGGGGCCACTAGAGGTGGAGGGTGGGAGGGAATGACACTTCTAGTAAATTTGATAAATAAATTGGATATAGTATAAAAGAAGATAATAGAATCTGGTTGGTTTTAAGGGTTAAATGGTGTGAGTTAACCACATGGTCTATATGATAAATGTTAACAAGTTTGCAGGGTGAAAGAGGAATTACGATGTTTCAAATGTCGTAAAGATCATTGACAAAGATTACACGATCTACCGGGTAAAAATCCATTTTGTTAATCTCTACAGTATCTGCATGTACTGGGTAATGGGTCCGTTTGAAAAAGAAGCAACAAATCTCAGATTCAGCTTTCAAATCCATGTCAGCACAAAAATGTTATTCGAAACATTTATTTCTTGTTTATTACAGAGCAAAGAACCCATCAATTCTACTTTTCATCTGCTGCCGCAGGTGCTTCATGTACACGACCCCCAGCACCATATCTTCTTTCCACCTCATCGTCTTCCTCAAGGGCATTGCTGCAACACGATACTGCAGCGACCCAACACACCTGGGATGTCTCGACTTCAAGCAATGTGCCTCACGCACACGCCAAACATCCCGGTGGGGTTCAGACTTTGAAGGCTCGGCATCAACACCATCTTTGCCTGTAAAAGAAAGGGGGATCATCATCTTCCAGGGGAGGGGACTTGATACCTTGAAGAGAAGAGAAAGAGAAGACCCATCTTCTTTAGCGTCATGCGCACGCCCTTGGGTCGTCGGCTCCAATCCGTGCACGTCCTCGCGCCCTCGGCTCCTGCCCACGCGCCACCGCGCCACCTAGCATCCAGCCGCGCCGTCTCGCGTGCAGCCCTGAACTGTCTAGCTCTTAACCTGTGCATGCCCTTGCGTCGTCGGCTCCAGCCCGTGCACGTCCTCGTATCAAGCTCCAGCACGCACAGCTCTGTGCTTCCGCACCTGCTGTGTGTCCGCACCTGCTGGCTCCAACTCATCCTTCGCCCGCTGCCGCCTTCCCCCAAGGGTTCCCCTTCCGTCGAAGAGCAGAGAAGAGACTCGTCATTCTTTTTCAATTTTTTATATTGGTTCCATTCTGTTTTATTGGAGGCTATCCTCACAAATATTTTGAGAAATCAGAAAGTAACGTTAATTTGTTGACCAGTTTCCTACCCAATTTGTCCATTTCTTTTTATTTATTCTACAAAGTTTGCATCATATCCTTGCCTACTTATTTTACTAAGATCGTTAAAGTGATTATGTTTAGTTGCACTGCAACCCCTAATTTTGTTTAAAATTTTATGCGTTAGCCCCTACAACTTTCTTTTGATCTTCTAAAAATACCAAAGTTATAAAATGTCTAAAAAAACCTCTTAAAAATACCTTGAAATATTTAAACCATTTTGACCTTACTAGTTTCATATTTTGAGCCTTAGAACTTCAGATGTTGAAAGCAATTGCATCATTGCAATCAAATTGTACGTCAAGAACATCCCAAATGAAATTGCAAATCTACCCGATCCTTGTGGATTAGAATCTCTACTTGTGCTCAATATTCCGCATGTCCTTATTTCGCTAGTAGTTGTATCTTTATTTGTCTTAATTTTTTGTGGAACAACATCGACGTGATAAAATCATCATTTAAATTGCGAAAAAAAATCTTTTCAACATTTTGGCCCTGTTGCTGGAGATTAGGCAACATTTGCAATTTTTCCTTCAATTTTTGACTTACTTTTGATATTCTAATCCGTGTATTTTTTTCTTTCAGGTACTTAAACTTTGAAAAGACAAAAAACTTGTATTTTAACCATCTTTTTCATAAGTAGTGAAGTTGTACTTTTTCTTACTAGAAAAATTGTAATTTAATTTCTCCCTCCTTTCTCGAATCGCACGCCATCAAGAGGACGAAAAATTACGGATATAGCGTCAGAAGTGCAGGCACTGAGAGCATCCTTTTCATTTAGGTATTTTAAGTTTTAATTTTCTTGCATTTGTCTGCGTTGCAAATTAAACTGAAAATTTTTAAGAAAGAGTTTTTCATTGCATCATTTTTGTGACCCCTCTCATTGTGACAATCTAATTTAAAGATCACCAAAATTGCTTGTGATCACATAAGAAGATAAGTTTGAAAGATCATCACATTGATCCAAGCAAAAGCGGACAAAATTAAATGATTATTTGATTGCATCGCGGTGATTGACACATATTCACTTGCACATAAAATCCTAGGATAGAGACATAAAATCCTTAGTGCTACGTATGAGTGTAGGAAGAAGTCGTAATTTCTTGACGCGTTGGACACAAGTTCTCACGGGAAGAGAAGATCACTTGTGATCTGAGTACCCACCCTGGATCACCCGTCGGATGAGAATGTCGATTTTTCACAATCCATCACAAGCACCTCTCTCAACTTTAGGATCAATAACTCTGTGATAACATTTATTTATGCAACCAAAATTAAAATCGAAAAGATAACTGCATCAACATGAACTTGAGTCGCGTTGGTGAATCAACAATTGTCTTGTGTTTGTGGTGTTTATGCTTGGTCGTCGTCTCTAAAAAATCATTACATGAACCACTTGATTACGGTCTGATTTATCAATCAAAATCCCACCCATCCCATTCTAGTGAGAAGTATGATTCTAAATCTAACATAAGCGACATGGGAGAATAGAACCGACCCAATCCTATGGACATCGTATTACAATAACTGCAATTAACGATAGAAGAGAATGATATAATCGTTCAAACCATTGCTCCACTAAACTGGCCACCACCCATTAGCACACATTATAATCTTGTGATTGAAGATTTGGTTCATTGGGTCCAAATTCCACCAGAAGTAGGAAACTTTGAAATAAAACCGACATCCATCTTCGCAATGCCCAAATTCTATGGAAATGAGAGTGAGGACCCTTTCCTACATGTTCAAGATTTTTGGTCCGCATGTGACACAATTAGAATTGTGGGATAGAAAAGGAATACATTTATATGAAGGCCTTCACATTTTCTCTAAAAGAACGAGCACTTCAATGGTTTTAAAATTATGGAACTTCACTCACATCATGGGATGCCTTGAGAGAAGCCTTCATAAAAAAATACTTTCCCGTGGGAAAAACAAATGCCTTGATACAAGATATCTCATCATTCACCCATCAGAACAAGGAACCCATTCACAAAACTTGGGAGCGCTTCAAAGAGTTACTCGGAAAATGCCCTCATCATGCAATCCCAAGTGGATATTAGTTTAAGTATTTTATGAGGGCATGTAAACTTCATTCAAGAGAGTTATCGAAGGTGGGAACTACATTAGCCATGATGAACACTTCGTGTGGGATTTATTTTAGAATATGGTGAATAATTCAGTAAACAACTTCTCCATTGAGCAATACAAAGGGTATATGAGACCAGTTAGTGCAATTGATTCTGAAAACCCCATCAGTGGCTCGCCCAAACAAAAACCTTATAAATAGAAAATACTCTCCAAACAAACAGACCACAAGACTCAAGCCATAAGTAACTTGGCTCTGAATAAAGGCCAGAACAATATTTGTGGGGCTACTTATAACCCTTATGTTCAGGACTTTAGCCAGTTATCATTTTTTCATGATCAAGAACAAATTCCTGAGACTGTTAATTGGGTACACAGAAATTCAAGATGGAGAGATCAACCCACTTTTAGATGGAATTGTCAGCATAACAACCATCACTTTTAAAATCAGTCACAACCCCAACGACTGATTGAACCTTCAATAACTCCACCAACCACGTCTGTGAACTTTGATGCTTTGACTTTGGCTATCCAACAACTTGCTGCAACTCAACAACAAGCCAACCATGAACAACAACAAGCCAATACCAAGAATGCTCAATAATTTGTCGAGATCCAATCTCACATTCCATCATTATCACCTCAACATTTGTCCAATCCTGATACCAACAAAGCTAGCTCCTCCGGATCATTCCACACTGCCACCAATCAAATCTTTCACTTCACCACTTGGATTTCAAGCTCAAAATCAAGGATTTCCTACCCCCAAATCATAAGATCAATAATTCCAGTCAGGGACTCATCCCCAAGGTTTCTTTACATCTACCCAAGGATCCAACCTACAACAGCCTAAGAATCAAGTAACTTTCAAAACACCAAATCACTCCAACCAGTCAGCCAATGACGTGACTCTTGGAAATGGGAAAAACACATCTACACCATACCACAAACTAATACACCGGTGAGACTCAAACTGAGGATAAAGAGGAAATTGAGAATGAAGAAGGTGAGACTGAGACCATCACACCTCCTCCTTCCTCCCCTACCATAGCCATCCCCTTTCCTTAAGCTTTCGTAGGAAAGATGCCAAATAACCCATCCTCGATCCTGAGTTAGAGAAACTCTTCTCTGGCATTGTCATTGATATCCCACTTCAAAAAGTCAATGAACAAGTCCCAGCTTTATCTCGCTTTTTAAAGGAGAAATGCACACCGAAGTGGAAATCAAAGGGAAAGAATGAGAAGAATCACAAGGACATTGAAAAATATTTTCTACCTCAAGCAACAACCAATGCCATTTCAAAACTCCTACCCACAAAGAAGAGAGATCCAGGGGCATCGTTAGTGAAATACACTATCGGAAAATTGACCTTTGAGCGCACATTATTAAATAATGGTTCCTCAATTAACCTCCTCCCTATTGCTATTCTAGAGCAGTTTGAATTGAGAAAACTAAAACCTGTCTCAATGATTTTGCAGATGGCCGATCGTTCTGCAAAAAGACCAAAAGGATTATTTGAGGATGTAATAGTCACAGTTCATGGACACCAATTCTCTGTAGATTTTGTCGTTATAGATATAGACCTGGCTAATATACTAGGTGAAACTCCCATCATACTTGGACGACCCTTCTTGGCCACTACCAAGGCACGATTTGCTTATGTGGACGGGGGAGTAGAGTCAAAGTCTACAGTAAGGTCATTCCCGCTGATCTTATCATCCCCACTTTTGTTGGCTTCAAGATCGAAGACCATGGTTGGATAGAAAATTGTGCTATGTTAGAAATACAAAATGATTTTGCCCCTATCCACCTTACGAAAGATCCTTTAGAGTTTAGTCTGCATATCTCGTGCTCCACCTATAAAGATATGTCGCATCAAATTGCCATATATAATATGAACTCTGCACTTGAAGAACCACTATGTCCTCTCTCTGGTCAGGAAATATTTGACTTAGATGAGGCTTGGGATAAACTAGATACTGAACTCATAGTTACCTCATCCATAATCATGACAATGATGGAACCGCCATTCGAGACCATATGCTCATCTAAAGAATCACTTTTGCCTCATTTTAACCAATCCCATTCTTATACTATTGCATTGGTAGATACACCAATGGAAACCATCACTCTGACCCCACCGACCGCCCTTGTTGAATTCAAAATCTTATTACAAGACATGAAATGTGCTTTTCTTGATGATGCTCACACTCTACCAATCATCATTAATGCCAACTTTGAACAAGCTTAGGAAAATCAACTGATGGATGTATTAAAGAGGAATTCTCAAGTTATTGGATGGAAAATTACTGATTTGAAAGGAAATCCAACATTCTGCACACACCACATATACTTGGAAAATGATAGCTAACCCACTCATGAAATTCAAAGATGGTTGAATCCTATTCTGAGAGAGGTTGTAAAAATGAGATATATAAGTGGTCGAGTGTTGACATAATTTATCCAAAAGCAGATAGTCCATGAATCATTCCTCTCCAAATCGTCTCAAAGAAAGTTAGTTTGACAATTGTAAAAAATGAAAAAGGAGAGGACATATTAACTCAAGTGGCAACATCCTGGAGATTATGTGTCGATTATAGAAAAATCAATAAGACTACGCATAAAGACCACTTTCCGCTATCATTTATCGATTAAATCATTGAGAGATTAGAAGGAAAAGAATACTTTTTCTTTTTGGATGGATAGCCCAGCTATAACTAAGTTGCCATAACATAAGAGGATCAAGAAAAACCACATTCACATGCCCTTTTAGAACTTATGCATTTTGACACATACCTTTTGGATTATGCAATGCCTTTGCTACTTTTCAAAGATGTATGATGGGTATCTTTACTGATATGGTCGATCAATATATGGAGGTGTTTATCGATGATTTTTCAATATTTGGAGACTCTTTTGAGGAAATACTTGGATTTTTGGATAGAATCTTCATGCATTGAGGCGAATTTAAAAATATCTTGGGATAAATTACATTTCATGGTGAAACATGGAATTGTGTTGGGGCATATCGTATCGAAGAAAGGGTTGGAGTTAGATCCCTCCAAAATTGAAATCAACACCCACTTGATTCCACCCATCAATATAAAAGGTATCTGGTCTTTTCTAGGGCACGATTGTTTCTACTGACACTTTATATATGATTTCTCAAAACATGCTATCGCTCACCAAACTACTTGAGAAGGATCAAGACTTTACATTCACCAAGGAAGCCTTCAACTCATTTGTTCTTCTAAGAAGTATCATCACTGACGCACCAATATTGCAACCTTTTGATTGGATCATTGAGTTTGAAATAATGTGTAATGCTTTTGAATATATTGTTGAAGCATTTTTGGGACAAAGTAAGGATGGAAAATCATATGCCTTCCACTATGCTAACAATATACTTGATGATACACAAATGAATTATACTATGACTGAGAAAGAGTTGCTAGATGTGGTGTTCTCACTAGAAAAATTTCGATCTTACATCCTAGGATCTCAAATCATAATTTACACAGATCGCTCTGAAGTCCTATTCACAAAGAAAGATGCCAAGCCTAGTCTCATTAGGTGGGTTCTACTCCTCTAAGAATTTGACTTGGAAAGTTGAGATAAGGTCAGAGAAAAGAACATCAATGCCGATCACTTATAAAGACCCCCTTCACCTCTTCCATCTGACGGCTTGATCAAAAATATGGTCCCCATATCTGACATTTTCCCAAATGAAAATATAATGATTGTATCTCAACTTCCTTGGTATGTGGATATCGTCAATTACCTCATCACTTCTAAGTTACCTGATGATTGGTCAAGACATAAGAATGATAAAATCAAAGCCCAAGCTCGATACTATCACTGGGATGACCATTACTTTTCAAAGAGGGTACTGACTTGATATGGAGACATTGTATTCCAGAGTCTGAAGTCTCTAGTGTCCAATTGATGAATCTCCATTTCATCATCTGTATTCTATCATTTTGACCTTAAAAACCCTAGTAAGTGCATGTAAATAGCCTTAATTCATGCATTTTATCATTCATGCATTATTGAGTAAATAGTGTATAAAATATAGTTTTTAAAGCCAAAATTATAGAATAAAGAAAAGAAAAGAATAAGAATAAAATAATGAAAATATTTTATGATCTGAAACCCCGAGACCTAGGCAGCTCGATGACTAGATCGACATGGAATAAAGTAGGGGAAGATAAGGTCCAAAAATACAATAAAATCCCTTTTATTTCATTCATTTTTATTCATTTTGGGACTATTTTTAGTTCCACTTTTTATACATCAAATAAAGAAACTTTGAACTGAAAGTTGTAGATAATTAAATATAGAAAAATACAAAATTGATTTCATACAAAAATAATATACATTGTACAAAATACAGTCTCAATAAGTTTCCAAAATCCCAAATTTCTAGACCCATATCTGTCAAATAAAAACTCAAAACATATCAAAATCATCTTTAACTATATATAATTTTTAATAAGCTATTTAATGAAGGTAGTTTCATATTTTTTTTGAGTTACGGTTTGAAAGTTAGATTTTGGACCCCTATTGTATACTTATACTGATTAAAATATTCATTTTATTCATTATCCATTATTTTTATAATTTTATAATATTGTAAATATTACTTATAATGTATGTACATATTAAAATAGGAATAAAAATATAAAGAAAACCTTAAAATAAAATACTTGTATCAAACATATAGATGAAATACCTATATCTATACTTATAGAATTAATATAAATATTAATTTGATTGTATATAGTACATCAGAAAAAATAAAATAAAATAAAAATATATTCAAGTGTATAAAATTAAGTTATAAATATATAACATAAAACTAAATTAAAAATATAAAATGAAAATAAAATATTAAATAAATAAATAAATAAATGTATGAATATACCTATATAGACCTCAAAAGGTAACTTGTAATTATTTACCTCGAAAAATAAATAAAAATCATAATAAAATAGTTTAGAAAATAATAATTTTTTTCATTTTATAACATAAAATTAATAAATCATTTAATATTATAATTGATTTTTTTTAAATATTTTCCTTGATGCTTTTTCCTGGTTGGTCCATGTGGACCAACCAGGAGCCTCGGTCAGTTGACCTCGGTTAGCTGACTGGCCTATGTCCTGTACCCCGTGTCAGACCTACTTCCTAGCCTTACTTCTCAAATTTTTTCCATTGATCCATTCCTCGAGAAGGATGGACTCCTTCAGAAGATTTATTCCCTGTATCATCTTGATCCACACCGACCCTATTTCTTAGGCAGATCAACTTCTTTCCACTTGTGATCTCACCTCTAATGTCGTCGCCTCATCTCCCTGTACAAAAACCCAATCTGTCTTCCTTCATTTTTTGAACCATGTTTTCCTTAGTTGAGAGTTCCTCTAAGTTGGTTTGGACTCCCGTGTGTGACAGGAACTCCCCCAGCTAATTGGAGGGAGCTTCAACAAAGGCTTTGGTGGTCTCCACCACCTCCGCCGGCCACCGGTGTTGAGGTCCCTATCTCCTAGTTTCCTGGCCAATCGAGGTCCATTTTTATTGCATTTATAGATAGATTTAGTCCTAGGTTTATTGAGTATCATTATTTTGTTGTTAAATCTCGTAATCTAGTTGTTAATCCCCCATTCGAAGTTTGCCAGAGCTGAGCTCCGACGAAACTTCTCTCGCGCTATTCCATGTCCCATCCACCCTCGTTTGCTCTAGGAACCATCTCTCATCATGCTTTATCTTTCCTTTCAGGTCCCAGGCACCTAAGGACCCTCCGGAGGGTCGTTTTTGCAAAAATCGAAGCTTCCTGGAGCCTTTCTCCTTCTCCGACCTTGCGACTGCACTCCGGTCGATCTCTCACCATTTTGGCGCTGCTTGCCGCTCGAGGACCCGTCCAAGAACCTTGCCGACCATTTTAGAGCTTCTACAATCATCGGAGGAGACGGATTTTTCCTGGAGAGAGTTGCCTCAGCGCTAGCTCCTCCCTGTTCTTCAAGACAGCTTCTCCACCGCTCGATCTCCGTTGTTCTTCCAGCACATCCAGTGTCTGTTGGATGGACCATGCATGAGCCATCCGATCGACCATCACCGTCTAATCGCATCAGTTTGAGGACAAATGGGTATCATGCATTTTGGGCTCAATACGTGTCAAGTGGAGCGCGACGGTCTATCTGATCCGTGCAGTTAGTGGGTATTTTGCATCTTGAACCCATTACATTTTTATATTTAACAATCCAGTCTGAAGCTTTTATCTGTCGTTGTTACATTTTCGTATATTTTGCAAAAACACCCATGAACTCCTAATATTTACATTTCAGTCCTAGCCACATTACCTCATGTGACGTTTCAGGGGAGGAGGTAATTTTGTGCTTGGACACTTAGGCTTTTAGTTATTTGTGTTTAGTCCAAGAACTATTTTATGCAATTATAACTTTTTGGACGTTTTGCGGCTTAGACCTGGGAATTTTTTATTTATATTTGGTCTAGAAACCATTTTGGCTAGTTACATATTTTTGAGATATTTGCAGAATGGTCCCTGGATGTTTGGTAATTACAAACGGGTCCCCGCTAGGGGAGCACATGTTCAGACATGTGATTTTGGTGCATTTGCAGGAGCGCCCTCGAGGCTTTATCTATTTGTAATTGGTCCTGGAACTTTTAAATTAGGTTAAATATTTATGTGAAATTTACACTCAAGCCCCTACAATTTAAGATATTTACAAAAATATCCCTATCAGAAGTGTAGTTTCTCTTTGTTGATTTTATTTATTTCATGAATATATAAACCTCTAACAAATCCACAAAAATGGGCATAGCATCCTGTTGCATTGTACTTTAACACCATATTTTTATTTTACAGATTTCAGACTTTTTATTATTTATAAAAAATTAAAAAACATCACTTTTTGTCCCTGTTTGCAAAAGGAAATACATAAAAATTACAAACCTTTTTGAAAAGTTCCAAAAAATATTTTGTATTTATTTAAATATTTTACAACTTCAAACAAAAAATCACTAAAAAATAAAAGAAAACTAAAAAAATAGAAAACCCCTAAAACCTTTATAAAAATATAAAAAAATAGTAAAAATCACAAAAAATAGTTTATGTTTGTGAATTTTATTTATATTATTATCTTTATATAAAAATTACTTTTTAGAATTTGATTACTGTTTGATATTTTTTATCTCCAATTTAATTTCGGGTATTTAGCTTATTCCCATTTTTGAATATTTTTGTGTTTAAAATATATAAAGATTAGCAAACTTTTTTGGAAAAATCACAAAAATAGTAAAAAATATAAAATTCAAAAATATTTTATTTTCTACATTTTGGATATTTTTACCCACTTTTATCTCTCTCTTACCTGTCTTGCATATATACTCTTTATATAGTTTTTTATTAAAAGAAAAAGAAAATATAAAAATATAAATGTATAAAAAGAAAATACAAAATCAGAAAATTAAAAATCAAAATAGAAAAAAATAAAAAAAATCAAATAAAAAAATTTAAATGAAAACCCACAAAAAATAGCACTTATAGACAAATACATCGCATTCAATTGTGTGCTTCATTTCCCCGATCTATCTGTTTGTTCCCTGCGTTCGATACTCTACGCATACTTGCACCTATACACATCTTTGTTATAGAGTTATAATAAATTTTAACTCTGCACATTTACTTTCATTGCATGATTTATATGTTGTGGATTAATTATTGTTTTAATCCATATTTCGTGTTGTCGATTCGATGACTGTATTCTCGCCTTGTGTAGAACATAAGACCGCTTGATTTTTGGGTTAAACAAATGATGACGTTGTAGGGGAGCAACATCATATAGATCGAATTTTTACTTGATTGTGATATTTGTCTATATTTTTGCTTCATTATTTTCTCCTTTATTTAATATATCTTGTTGAGTTGTCTAGCCTCCTCTCTTTGTTGACTTTGTGCGAGGTATCGCGGATCGAGGGAGGAGCTTTACTCAAGGCGCCTGCGCACCCACGTGAAGCCAGCTTCAGCTTGCCAACCTAGCACCAAGGGGACTTAGAGATTTTTTGAAGACTTGGCTCCATTTATTTTATTGTATTTATTTGTTGTGTAATTTAAGTGAGAGAAAGACCCTTACTATTTGTAATAATACATGTCCTCAGGACTTTGAACTATCGGACCCAATTTCCAAGTGTTTATTCACTTGAGGGCTCACCGCGGTTTTGTCGGGTTTCATCGCATTTTTATTTTGTTTCCTGGTTTTGATTTATTTATTTTGTGTGATTGAGCCCTTAGTTTTAGGATTGCTTGCGATAGATTAAGGCCAAACACCTAGTTATATTTGCATGTAACTATAGATACTTTTGGACTTAGTCAAATCAAACTGCTTCTCACTTAGTCTCGGAACCCCCGCATCGCAAGATTTCTCCATACAATGCTTGCAGAGTCCATTGTTGTGGGCACTGGGGAGACTCCAAGATCAGACACTTCAATTCCATTCTTATCATTATCACTGGTTCTTCACGATAATAACAACTTCTGAATTTAAGGCGATTTCATCGGCTTGCATTTGTATGTAGATAGGTTTCAATTCTGCTGAGCATCTTTGCATGTAGAGTGCTAGAGACAAGGTGAGCATTTACGCTTTAGCATACATCATTGTTTTGTCGCTTGCATTGCTTTTCCGACTCTCCCTCTGATTTTGCCAACCTAGGTGCTTAAAGGAATTGACTCCTCGATAAACTCGTGCATTCTTACTAAAAATCCAAAAAAATGATAACAAATAAAATTGGGCCTACTAATATAACTTGACCCTAAAATTGACCAAAAAATTGTCTAGAGGTGAGTAATCTCCTCATTGTCTTCGCTTTTACTTGCTCGTGTACACCTTAAGGACTAGTGCCCAAATCTCATTCATCCTCCTGAGTGTTTGCGCAACTTTTGTACCTCTCTCCTAACTTTAAAATAGACAAGAGATAAAAAGACCGACTTTTTCAATCTCTATCGATTTGAGTAGGTGAATTGAGGGTTTATTTTGTGTGTGTTTAGCTTGGGATTGCTTGTGTGCATTCGAGATCATCTCTGCGCACTTGCGCCTTTTTCTTCATTACTCTTGTCTTGACCATCGTGCTCTCCCGATCATTTTCTCTTGATTCGAGATGGCCGACTGAAGCACATTTTATACGAACTCTGTGGACCCCTCATTCACTCCAGTCGATACACCTCCCTTTTTCCAGGAGGAGTTTGCTCCTGATTTTTTTACATATCCGACCAACCCACTATTTCAGGATTTGGATTTTGACCTTCACCAATCATTTCCACCACTATATCCTTTACATTTTGACAACCCTCTCTTCCTTGAGTATCCCAACCTAGAATATGATTTTTATCCACACCCACCACCCACATGCGACTCAACCGATCTTGAGATTTTGGAGCCACCTCTGATGATTTCTACACTTGAGACCTTAAATCAGATGATGGAGCATGTGAGCTCGAGGATGAATGATTTAGTTGGTATAAATAAGATCCAAAATGTTGCTCCATTCTTTGAGGATTTCGATTCATTTGAGGATTATCATGAGAGCTTACAATCGCTCAAAACACCAAAAATGAGAAAATTTTAAAAATCCAAAAAGATTTCGGGAGACATATGGTTGAGTCATACTTTGAGGAGAGGGACCATCTGCCACATCATTCACCCACACATCCATTCACACTTTGTCCCACCTTTGACCCTGAGAATGCCGCTGTACAAACTACTCTTGGCATGCCTCGTGTATATGTTGATTATGACTTCCTCCCTTGTATAGAGGAGGTCTAAATTTTCAAAAAAAAAGGAACCTGAAGTGGTGGCTGCTACTCATGAGATCATTGATGCCCCACTTCTACAGGCCATGAATCAATTATCTGCTCCTCATCATAAGAAGAGAAAGCGGAGGAGCAGATCTGAGCATCACATTCTGACCATGTCCAGTGACCATGCCATCACACACCGTCACATTCCTAGGAAAAAGAACATTACCATACCTTTCATTAGTTGTACCATCTCTGACCACACATGTGATCACACTCTTCCGATGATGGTGCTTCAATTGGTATATTACCCTTCTCGCGGATACAGACTCTTCACTTAGGGCCTCTAAAGAAAACTAGGATGATCATTTAGTTTGCTGATGGATCTATTAAGAGGCTGAAAGGTATCCTTGAAAACATTATCATTTAGATTCAGGGCATGAGGTACACTGTTGATTTTGTCGTATTGCCCATGGAGACCTCCACCGGGGAGCACTCTCCAATCATCTTGAGACGAACATTCCTCGCCTCTGCGAGGGTCGTTATTGATTATAGATCAGGAGAGATTTGCTTACATCTTATTTATGATAGAGAGGTGGTCATCAATGCACCCACTACCGATCAGAGACCTGCACCTAATGCATCTTCACCTATCTTGGCTGATCTCGAGGACCATGACCTTGATGAGACGATTTGAGACTTTTGCTGCATGTTGGATTCCACTGAGACCCAAGAATTCCTCTCCAAGGAGGAAGACTTGGAAATCATGGACCTCGGAATTCCTTCTTCTGGGACTTGTCATTGTATTGATGACATATGCGGGATCTACATGATTGACACCATTGAGCGGAGGGCAGATATTGATGAGACCAAGGTCGAATTTGATCTTGTTGCTTTCATTCAAGAAATAGAGCCTTTCTGAATGATGACATGGTTGAGACTCTTGAAGACGAACATAGTTCGACTTCTTCCACTGATGAGTTCATGCCTTTTGGTTTTGACTTAGATGAGACCTCATAGGATGACACCGACTACACTTCTTCCAATGATGGTGAATTCATCCCTTTTCACTTTGATATCAGTGAGACATCCAAGGGTGGACCTAGCCACACTTCTTCCACTAACCCGTCTGTTCCTTCACACTCTAGGACCATTGAGGATCTTTACTGTTTCGACCCTGATCAGTTTGTGTCATCTGAGGACCCCAATGTCGACTTGCACCGTATCATATCTATTCTTGAGCGGTCCCGCAAGAAGGTTCGCTTTCAGCCTTCTTAACCCTCTGTACAACCACTCTATTGTATATTCATATTTTTTACCTCTATCTATCTTCCGTATTGCTCATCCACCCCATTCTCGTGTGTGCCTTGCTGAGGACATACTTAAACCTAAGTATAGGGGGTGGACGAGCTGAGTGTTCTCTCATTGTTCTATTTCATTACTCCTGTTGTTGCATATACTAAGAGCTTCCCTAAGTATAGGGGGAGTGGTGTGTTCATCCTCTTCTCTATCTTCTTCCATCTTATGATCTCTTTTCTTCTTTTCTTCTTTTTCTTTTCTATTTTCTTTATCTACCGAAAAGGTGTCGTCCCTTTTTGTCAGTCTTCTATACTTAGGACGTACTTTATCCTAAGTATAGGGGGGTGTGCACTCCGATTTATTTCATTCTTTGATCCTCTCCATTGTCTCCTCTTCTTGTCTATACTTAGGGATATCTTACCATAAGTATAGGGGGAGACAATCTGAGTATGATATGTTCATTCCCACCCTTGACCCCCCCTGCTTTGTGTACAGTCTGCTATACTTAGAATTATTTGATCCTAAGCATAAGGGGGACGGTCAACTTCCTATTCCTTCATTCATTTCTTCATTCATTTTTTATTCTTTAAGACTTTTTCTATACTCAGTACGAGCTATATCTTCTCTTTTCTCTCTGATCTATGAGGACATAGCTCAAGCTAAGTATAGGAGGTCGTATACACTTCGTATACACTTTATCCATAACTCATACTTTTATATTTTATAATAATATCTAATTATACTATTAAATTCATTAAAACCTTAATAAAAAGATGTCTATTATTCCTCAAGTTCTTTTTGTATTTAATGATGACTAAATCATGTGAAAATGTTGTTTGCAAAATTTTTGAAAAATTGTTGGAAAATATTTTTGAAAAATCTTTTGAAAACTATTTTAAAAATATTTTGTTAGATATTTTCAAACTTCGTCAAATATTTTGTTTTAAAAAATTTATTTTCTTTACATGAAATAAAAATATTTGAAAAACGATTTGCAAATGGGTTGAAAAACAAAAAAATTGAAAAATCTATATATACTATTTGGAAAACCTTTACAAAATAATCTTCAAATGCGTACATGCTTGTAATTTGTAAAAATTATTTTGGATTATAGTTTTCAAAAATTGTGTGAAAATCCTTTTCAAATAAGTTTGAGGAATATATACATCTCACCTAAAACTCTCTCTATATATATATATAAAAGTGACCCCTTACCCCTTGTAAATTCTTAAAAATCTAATTCTTGTAAATAAAAGATGCATCCCGTGTAAATATTTGTACCTAGCTTTTAGCCAAAACCTTTTAATTTCAAAAATCCCAAAAACATTTTCAAAATAGAAAATACCAAAACCATTTGAAGAATCTATATGAAAAATACAAAAAATGCTTACGCATCATCTTGAAAAATTCAAAAAAAGTTCAAAATCTTCAAAAAAATGCATCACAAAAATGTTTTCTTCATTCTGCATAGCATTCGCATTTTCTCGGATTGAGTTTGATAATTGAAAAAGTCGAAGTAAAATCCAAGGATTGGAGCTTAGTTGGACCTTAAATCTACCTAATAACATGAACCTTATAGGAGCTGGAATTGAGATACTTCAGGTCTAGTTGACTTAATTCATTGAGGATCATGAGACTTGGTTCAATGGATTCTTGACTGCCTAAGTAGAGTATTTTGGAGCACACACACGACTCTTGTTGATAATGTCTTAAGTTGGATACCTGCACCTTTCACTTGGCTCAACTCAGTTAGAGTGGTGAGGGGATTGGATTTGTCGGTATGAGACACACACAAGTAGAAACATTTGTCCTCCTCTAAGGAGGGAAGTGCACCCCAACCCGTCTGGTGATGATGAATTTTGAAGGCATGAGAGTGCGGATTGCAATAAAGCTTAAAAAAAGGATAGTCTACTAGCTCAAGAGGAAAAACTCCTTATGTTAATGCTGTTGTATATAGTATTTCAAAAAGAAAAAAAGAGAAAAAGCAAAAAAGCAAAAAAAACTCCTACAAAGTAGACATGTTTGTATAAAAATAAAGTGTCTGCCGGAGTGTACATATTTGTATAGTTAATAAGCAAGCTTGAGTTCCAAAGTCAAATTATGTGAGCATGTAGCTGGATGACTTGACTACATTACTCTTGCATCCTAGGATAGGTAGCTACACTGGCTACCATCCATTCTTCTCTTCACCCCCTCCTATTGAGCTGGTTGTCACTTGAAGTTAGAAGGGAATACCCTGCTCCTTGAGGAAGGAGTTATTGGATTGGGGAATCATTGGGTTGTCATACTCGAGAAGTCAGTCTCTTTGTCATTTCAGTTGGGGAGAGCCATCATCACTTATATTGTACAAGTCAGATTCATAGTCATAAGGGTTTGCGTATGAATTGAAGTATTCTGACCTGGCTATTGAGGGGACTTGAGTAGAGTTTTGAGATTCTTGAAGGCAGTTGGATTTCAAATCCGGTTCCTATTAAGGTTCCGCCTGCAATAAAATTCCAAGGGTTCGACCTAAGCTCCAAACTTTGATTTTGTGAAGACAAGTTTGATAATTAAATTTGATCCATCTTTCTTCTTTTTCTTTTCTTTGTTTTTCTTTTCTGCACTTATTGCATAAGTGTTTGCTAGGGACTAGCAAAGACAAGTTTAGGGGAATGATTAATCTCCATTTCATCATCTTTATTCTATCTTTTTGGCCTTAAAAACCTAGTAAATGCGTGTAAATAGCCTTGATTCATGCATTTTATCATTCATGCATTATTGTGTAAATAGCGTAAAAAATATGATTTTTTAAGCTAAAATTATATAATAAAGAAAAGAAAAGAAAAGGAATAAAATATTGAAAATATTTTATGATCAGAAATCTTGAAACATAGGCATCTCGATGACTAGGTCGACAAGGAATAAAGTAGGGGGAGATAAGGGCCAAAAATACAATAAAAATCCCTTTTATTTCATTCATTTTTATTCATTTTTTGGACCTATTTTTAGTTCCACTTTTTATACTTCAAATAAAGAAACTTTGAATATAAAAGTTGTAGATAATTAAATATAGAAAAATATAAAATTGGTTTCATACAAAAATAATATACAATGTACAAAATACATTCGGAATAAGTTTCTAAAATCTCAATTTTCCAGACCCATATCTCTCAAATAAAAACTCAAAACTTATCAAAATCACTTTAATTGTATATAACTTTTAATAAGCTATTTAAGGAAGGTGGTTTCATATTTTTTTGGAGTTAGGTTTGAAAGTTAGGTTTTGGACCTCTATTGCATACTTATACCGATTAAAATATTCATTTTATTCATTATTTTTATAATTTTATATTTTTATATTTTTTAAATATTATTTATAATATATGTACTTATTAAACATAAATAAAAACATAAAGAAAACCTTAAAATAAAATACTTATATAAAACATATAGATGAAACACCTATATCTATACCTATAGAATTAATATAACTATTTATTTAATTGTATATAATGCATTAAGAAAATAAAATAAAAATATATTTAAGTGTATAAAATTTAGTTATAAACATATAAAGTAATAAACTAAATTAATAAAATTAAAAATACAAAATAAAAATAAAATATTAAAATATAAGATGAATATGCCTATATATAGACCTCAAAAGGTAACTTGTAATTAATCACATTGAAAAAATAAATAAAAATCATAATAAAATACTTTAGAAAATAATAATTTTTTTATTTTATAATCTAAAATTAATAAAATAATTTAGTATTTTTTATAGATTTTTTAAATATTTTCTAGGATGTTTTTGCCTGGTTGGTCCACGTGGACCAACCAGAAGCCTCGGTCAGTTGACCTCGGCCAACTGACTGGCCTACGTCCTGTAGCCCGTGTCAGACCTGCTTCCTATCCTTCCTTCTCGATTTTTTTGTCGTTGATCCGTTGCTCGAGAAGGAAGGGATCCTTCAGAAGATTTGTTCCTTGTATCACCATGATCCACGCCGACCCTATTTCTTCGGTAGATCAACTTCTTTCCACCCGTCATCTCGCCTCTAATGTCATCTCTTCATCACCCTGTACAAAAATCCAATCCGACTTCCTTCATTTTTTGAACCCCCTTTTCCCTAGTCGAGAGTTCCTCTGAGTTGGTTTGGACTCCCGCATGTGACAAGCGTGCCCCCAACTGTTGGAGCGAGCTCTGGTGAAGGCTTTGCGGTCTCCACCACCTTCGTCGGCCACCGGTGTCGAGGTCCCGATCTCCTGGTTTCCCGTCCAGTCGAGGTCCATTTTTATTACATTTATAGTATAGGTTTAGTCCTAGGTTTATTGAGCATCCTTATTTTGTCGTTAAATCTTGTAATCTAGTTGTTAATCCCCCATTCGAAGTTCGCTGGAGCTGAGCTCCGACGAACCTTCTCTCGCGCTATTCTCTGTCCCATCCACCCTCGTTTTCCCTGGGAACCATCTCTCGTTGTGTGTTATCTTTCCTTGCAGGTCTCAGGCCCTAAGGACCTTCCTGAGGGTCGTTTTTGGAAAGTCAAAGCTTCTTGAAGCCTTCCTCCTTCTCCGACCTCGTGGCTGCGTTGCGGCCGATTTCTCACCATTTTGGCACCGTCTGCCACTCGAGGACCCGTCCAGGAACCTTGCCGACCATTTTGGAGCTTCTAGAATCATTAGAGGAGACGGATTTTGCCGTAAGAAAGTTGCCCCAGCTTGCTCCTCCCTGATCTTCCGGAGGGCTTCTACGCTGCTCAATCTCCGTTGTTTTTCCGGCGCATCCAACGTTCGTTGGATGGAGCACGCCTGAGCCATCCGATGACCATTACCGTCTAATCGCAGTCGTTTGAGGATGAAGGGGTATCACACATTTTGTGCTCAACACATGTCAAGTGGAGAGCGGCGGGTCGTTCGATCTAGGCAGTTAGTAGGTATTACTTGAACCCACTATGTTTTTGTATTTAATATTCAGGACTGAAGCTTTCATATTTCATTGTTACATTTTTGTATATCTTGGAACCGTTTTAAAAAAATGCATGAATTTTCCTCAAAATCTTTGACCAAAAACACCATAAAAACTTCTTCCTATTTTATCCTATCTTTTTGAGAATATGAATCTTCAATGCATAGGATATAGATTGGGTTGAGTTGACCCTAGCACACTTAGTTATATCAGAATTTCACTAGACATGAGTTTTAAGTGCTTTTCAGGTCCATATGAACTTTATTCTTTAAGTTCCGCTAACTCTAGTGGCGAATGCACTTATGTATCTAAGTAGATCACGCAAGTAACTAGTAGAACTCTTAAACTCTTCATTGTATATTAAACAACTACACATTCCACATATCTTGATTGAGATGATTTTTCGAGATACGGTTACAATCTTGTTGGGGTGAGGAGTTGTCATGTTGGTTGTGCCAATGCCTCAACCATATCTATGGTTAATAGAGGAACCTGATTCAGGATACAACATAGTCTCTCTAACCCAGGTATGCCAACAAATAAGCCTAGTATAGTGTATCGGAAGCCAATATTATAAACTGATACTACCTTTATGGCAAACCCAAAATAAAAACTCCACAAACACATAAGGGCATACCACAATACAACAGAAATCCAATACCATCAACTATGCAAAAATGTATAAAGCAAAGAAAAGAACGAAGATACACCAAATAACCCTACACCACCAACAAGTCATAGTAGCGTACTAGCAATGCAATGATGCTAATTAATTTTTTAAAAAGAGGCCGAAGAGGTTCATGCTTATGCTCTACAAAACGAAAAGAAAGAGAGAAACAGACCAAAGGTGGTATACGGAAAATCCCAAAGTTAAGTCACACTCTACATATGAATTGCTCCCGATTTTATCCTGACATACGTGGGTAAAATGAGAATATGCCTAAATTCAGGTGAGGACTAAAAAATATAGAGTTAGGGAATCAATGGGTGCTTCATTAGATTGTATTGTTATCTCGCTTCCTCAACTCAAAACTTCACTAACATTGTTTAAATCCATTCAAGGTCAAAGAGCACACTTGTTGATTAGGATGGTATGATTTTATCGAATTTCTGAAGACATTTAGATTTCGTCGGAACTCAATGGCTATTGAAACCTCAAAAATCATGTCTTGTCGATAATTCAAACAAATCTTTAATCTAAGGTTGACTCTACAATTGTCACTGCATCTATGTGCCTCTGATCTAGAATTTCAAAACTTTGTGGGTAAGATCTACTACAAACTCTTACTACCTCTACTTTTCCATTTTAATTTAATTTATTTTTTTCATCTTTATCATGCTCGGGACTAGCAAGATTTAAGTATAGGAGTGTGAATAACCACCTTCCTAATATGAGGGAGGGCGACCACCCTTGACTAGTTCAAGGTGCACGTCCCCTCCATATATGGAAGGTGGCTAGCCACTTTTATTATCCTTTATTGGAAGTTGATTTAGTTAGATTAAAATATAATTATAATATCTCTATCTATCTATATATACACAATTTGATTTAAATCAATTGCTGTTGTATTTTTATACAACAAATCAGGGTCATTGAATAGAAATACAAGTCAATCTTAACCATTGTTTTTGTATTTTACATGGATTGTGATCCATGGACTCCTAGAATACTATAAAGAAGAGGCAATCCTAGCTCTTCTTTCGCAACATTTGCAAGTCTCTCTCTCTTTCTCATTCTCATCACATACCCCCTCTCTCTCAAGTGTGGTTGTCCACCCCTTGTGCTAGAGAGAATTGTCGTCATCGCTACGCCGTGTACACCGCTTAGCAAATTCAAGGCTTAAATAATCATCTTGGATTGCGAGAAACTTGCATCTCATCAATAAGCTCGTAAGTGTCTCCTCCATCGAGTCGGACTTAAGACATGCGGTCTCTTCCTTCAAATTAGATTGCAACCACGCTTCAAGAGGTATTCCTTTGTATTGTTTGTGGTTTAATGAAATGATTCGAGAAGTATTCTTGAATCATGTACTTTCATCTATTTAATTTTTTTAAATTCTACTGCACCGAGCAAATAGCATGACTAGTCACTCCCGGTTGCATTGGACGTGATCTTCACGCTTTCGTGATGCGCTTGAGTCTCTTAACATAGCCTTCAAATGTACCAGATAACTAGATATGTGCATAAACATTGTCCGCCTCCTAGGAGGCATGTGTCCATATGTCTTCTCCACCAGACTTTTTCCTTAAGAATGTGCTTATTACACATAGACTTCATAAGCCTCATGAACTGCATGGCCTGTAACTCGTAGTTTGACCCACCCATCTTAACTTTCAGCATTGGATCACGGAAGGTGCCTATGGCAAGGATATCAACTTTGTTGTCTGACATGTTGCTGGTTAAAGAAGATAGGATTGTAGACTAGAAAACTTTTATCTACATAGACACATGGGAATTTGGTTGCATGTGTAGACTCACGCAACCAATCCCATCAACCAAGAGTTGAAGATGATGACACACATACACATAAAGGAAGAAGGTACAACATCACACCTCAAGGAGGCAAGGTACGGCGATGCACCTGAGGATGGAGGTGCAAATGCACACCTTCTAGAAGGAGGTGCGGTAGCATCCCCACCCCACCCCCAATAGAAAGAGAGGTGCGACAATGCACCTATTGGAAGGAGGTGTGACAACCCACCTCATTGAGGGAGGTGCGGTGGTGCCTCCTCTAAAGAGGGGTGTAACAGCGATACCTCGATGGAGAGGAGGTGCAGTGGCAGAACCCTGATTGAGGGGATCCCTCGATGGGGCGGAGAGAGGTTACGTCAGCGGCGCAGTGAAGCCGAGGAGGGAGGTGCAGTGGGGTTTAGAGTTTCATGGTATGAGAGCTCCAGTCTAGGACCGTCACTCTGATACCATATTGGGAGAAATGAGCAGCTTATTAATTTCAAGGAATCCTAGGCTCTCTTATATACATGAGAAGCCTGTGGGTTAATTACATAAGACAGACGAAAGAAAAGAAGAATAGGAAATAAATATAAAACATAAACATATCTCTACAAATACTATCGCCCAGAGCCTCTTCATCTCTTAATCTTACCACCATCTACAAGAGGCCTACACAGTCAGTGGGGTGTTCTTGGGGAGGGCTCCGACAGATGCCTCAGTGGTGGAGGTTGGGAGGAGGAGGTGTTGACAGAGATGTGTTGGGGGGAAGAGGGAGAAGAGAAGAGAGGGGAAGGACTAGAGGAGAGAATAAAAAAATACCAATCACTAGATCCTTACTTGGTTTTATCAATAAAAGATGATAGCTAGGTTAGTCGAGCCAACTAACAAAGTGTTCTACATTTAAGATAGAGCAACTATTCATGATTCTCCACGTAATTCTCAATTATGGATGATTATGTGGATAATAATGAAAGTATAGAGGGTTATGAATGTAAAAATCTTAAGAAATTTAAAGAATCGACATTGTGTGGATCTACAAGTGTGGATCACTAAATATCTCATTTTATACAGAGTAACTTACACAAAGGTCCTTGAATTTTATACACACGATTTTAATGTCATACTTGAACATTAAAAGCTTACAATGTGATACTCAATCTTTAATATTTATCTCACCGTGATTTTGAGTGTTGTGATTTAAGGTTAAAAAGACAAAATGATCGCCAAGTTTAAATAATCAAGGACTAAATTAAGATAAATACTAAAGATCGGGTACCGAATTGTTACCTTTTAAAAGTATATGTATGATATTGAAGTTAGGTTTACAATTCAACGACTTTTTTCTAATTTACTCTTTTATCTTTGATGTGGATGGTCCACTATATGATAAAGATGTGGAGGAACTCATTCAAGTCGAGGAAGACATTGATGAGTAGTTTAAATTCGCAGTATTTGCGCGATCAAGACACTCCAGTCCCATCACAACCAAACGCCCCAATCTTTAGCTCGTGTATTTGCTTGCACTAGAAGAACGGAAAGCACAAAACAAGATGTGCTGTATCGAGATTAGATTTTAATCCACTTTAGCCGTCCAGGATTAAAAAAACTTAGATCTATAGCAGACGAATTAAAAAGATGTCATAAAGTATGATACCTACTCATCCAGCCACATATCATTAATAACATATTTATTTTGAGCTCTGTCAAAAGTAGAAGGACAGCTATTTTCCTGCATTCGTCGGTGGGCTTTGGTGGTTGTTTTTTGTTATTTGTTCGATGCTATTCTGCACGATGCATATATTATCATGTGATTTCTTTTTAGTTTTTAAGCCTGGGAAAGGATTTCTTTCCATCACCCCCATGCACAACCTTAGCAATGACGCACAGATGGCAATCAGTTATATAGAACTTGGCATCCAACTCCAATGAAAATTTTAAGAAATCCTACTGCTACAAAGTTTACAGAAACGTTCCTCTAGATCGAGGGGGAGAAACACAAAGAAGGAAGGATTCTTCCGGCGTTATTCACTAAACGAAGGTTACATCAACCAACATGACTATCCAGCAATATAGACATCAGCATTTACCATGTCATTCTCACGAGAAGGGGAACATAATATGGTGATCCATCAACATAAATCAGCTTATTTATCTTCTTCGCGCAGGATTTGTGATGTCAGGGACACTTAGGCTTCTTTTTACTGTTGAGCTTGTCTCTGTAGCAAGGGCATTCGTCCTTGTTGCCATAGGTCCCTGACGGAACACACCTACACTCCTCGCAGCATATGCCGCAGTACTTGAGGCACCTGTCTCTCATCCCCGCCTTGGAGCACCTTGCCGCGCACTTGCTGTCGCAGAAAACTGCATGAATTGCATGCAATAACAGAGTGTCACGTGATTAATGGGCTATATCTTGTTTTAAAGTGGGTTTTTTTTCAGGGTTGAAGAAAAAATCATCATTACTGGTGTATACAATTTCATGTAATGTTTCAGTTTCCCCTTCTTCAGATGATAGAATGGCGGAAGCTACTTGAGAGTCAAATATCTGCTACGCCTCATAAGTCTACTTTTGAAAATAGTTTACTATATAAAAACTAAAATAAAATAAAGGGAAAAAAACCAAAGAGATTGCTGTCTGTAACAGAGCCTAGATGAAATTGGGAGGATCAATATGACTTCAAACGGGGCAACTTTTGCAGAAGATGCCAACAAGAATATGTACGTAAGAAGAATATACCTGAGCCAGCAATGGCTTGCTGGAGAAAGGAGGAGAGGAGGAGGAGCATGAAGCCCCAGGTGGCGCACTGAAGCTTTTTCATGATCACCTGTTGACAGAAAGTGGAGCAACGGTGTGAAATATAGGGAATGATGGTAAGAAGATGTCTGAGAGGTGTGGTGCTATTTGTATGGGAGAGGGAGAGGTTGGTTGTTTACTTGCAGATAGAGGTGTCACGTGCTGCCTATCTGATTCCCTCGCTCTGGATTTGTCACGAGAAAGTTATTTCTTTGCTTGGAAGGGATGCCATTTTGAGCTTTTTCCAGCTGTCTTTAGCTCCTCTAGTGGAGTTGGTGATGTAATGTTGTCTACTTGGGGGAGGTTTCTTGTACTTGGAACGAAGCTCTCATTCTCCCTTTGCTTAATGTAAGAAGAAATAAGTTTGCCAACTGGAGTCATGATAGCACCGGAATCTTTTTTTTATGGGTAAATGCGTCATCTGTATTTCATTCATAACAATTAGATTTACAAAAAATGGGCCTCAGGGAGGCACTTAGAGAGTAACCAAAAAACAGTACCGTTACAAAACAACTCTTTTGGTGCGACAAGGAATTATAACCCCTAGGATTGATGTTGCTCAATGCACATTCCAAAAAAATGCTGTGTTGATATCAGCCACGATGGAAGCCGCCACCAGGGAGGGGGAAGAGGAGCGCGATGCAGTCCATCGGAGGTTTCTCTCCTTCCAAATATGCCAGACGCAAGTGGCGATTGCAACGCACCATAACCGCGATTGGCTGCAGGTCTGAATAGAAGCAATCCAGGCAACAATTGTGGGCAGCGACGACGCTGGGGGCCTCAAAAGACCCAGCTCGTAAATTACCAGGGACCAGATATCCCCTGAGAAGGCACAGCAGAAGAAGAGGTGGTCCCGAGTCTCAACGAAAGAATCACAAAGGTAGCAGCGAACCGAGGAAGTAATACCAAACCGCTCCAGCCGATCCATGGTGGCACTACAGGCGGGTGGGTCTAAGGGGACGGTCGTAGACCGTCCCATTTGTCTCTAGAACCGTCCCCTCTGATCAACGGGGACGGTTCCTAAACCGTCCCGTCAGCCACCGTCTCATTTGACTATATGGGACGCTTCTGACAACCGTCTCATGTAATCACCCTTTGGAGACGGTTGTAACCGTCCCTTATACGAAGGCTATTAGGGACGGTTGTGACCGTCCCTACAACCTATATTATTAGAGACGGTTACCAACGTCCCCAATGGTCTTTAACATTTTGAGACGGGTCCAGAAATCCTTTGGGGACGGTTACACCCGTCTCATGCGTTTCGCAGACGCGACGGTTGTAACCGTCCCCTGTAACTTAGCGTATAAAGCGACGCCAACATAAGTATATACGGGACGGTTGCAACCGTCGCGTCTGTCCAACAAGAGGGGACGGGTACAACCGTCCCTAATAGTCTTCTGTTGGCGTCGCAAAAAGACCTTCAGAGTAGAAGGGACGGTTACAACCGTCGCATACATTTGCATTTAGGGACGGTTACAACCGTCCCATCTACACTTTACGTCTTTTCCGACGCCAACAGAAGCCTGGAAAAGTCTATAGCGACGCCAACAGAAGACTATTAGGGACGGTCGTACCCGTCCCCTCTAGTGTAGAATCAATAGCGACGCCAACAGAAGACTATTAGGGACGGTTATAACCGTCCCAAGTGCTCTTCCCTAATGGGGACGGTTAGAACCGTCCCCAATAGACTTTGTGATTTGTTCTGGCTGGAGGGACGTTTCTGTAGCTCCAGAGGGGACGGTTACAACCGTCCCCAATAAACCATGACAGGAAAAAAAATTACATATTCTGATATGTTCCTTACATCATTCAATATTACACCTGAAAACAATATGAACATAATAAAATGTACAACACCAATCATTCTTCTCTTCAAAAGAACAAACTACAACATCCAACAACTAAGCATATCACAACATCCAACAACTAAGCATATCACAACATCCAACAACATAATTATAAAACAACAATAATAAACGATAACAAGTCTACATAATGTTAGATACTAATAAAAAATATTACAATTAAAGGATTAAAATTAACTAGGGTACTAACTCCATGCCACCTACTCTGATGCGTCACTCCCATCACTCTCATCGGTTTCCTCCTCCTCACTCTCCTCGTCGTCGCCGAGATGTGCAGGTTGTACAGGGGGCGTGGCTTGACTTTGAAGACGGCTTACTAAGGACCTGAAATTCGCCATGTCCATACGCATCTGTGCCATCTCCGCAGCTTGTGCATTCATCGTTGCCTTTACTTCGCGCAGCTCCCTCTCCATCTCTCTTTCTCTCTGGCTTCCCTGCGAGGAAGACTGCGACCCACCTGCACCACCCATTCCGTACCATGTACGGATCGTTTCGCCCCGTCCTCCGCAACGGATGCGTCCACTGTGTTCTGGACCAGTGGCTTGACGGAAGGCATCATCAGCCGTCAACGGGGGATTGCTCGTCCCCGTGCTATCCAGCGAGGAGGTGGTAGAGAGCCTAATCATTTCTTCCTGCATATGAGAAATAGAAAATAATTTCAGTATATTACCATAAGTAATCCTTTAAGTAAAAACTGTATTTATACTTACATGTATTGGTGCGTAGGCTTCATCAACCCACTCCACCTCTCATCCTAAGTCTCTGCTCTTTGACCCAGCAAACACCTCTATGCGGGTCATTTCTCGTTCATTTTCCCTCAACTATAAAAAGTTAAACAACTTCTTAAAATTGTTTAAGACTCAAAATTAATCGTTGTAAATATCTTTTAAATACTTACAAAGTCGTCCTTCAATTGGTTGGTGTTCTTCCTTCCCATCTTATGCGTCGACCTAAACCCTTTCGAACGATTCGCCGTATTCTTGGAAGAAATCGACTGAAATTTCACAATGTCAATATAAAAATAAAAGAAAAAACTAAGAAAACTATATACATACCGCAAAATCGTCACTGGACCAAAAATTAATCAGCTCCCTCCATTGCTCTGGTGTAACACCAGGAGGGATATTCTGCACAAGCTGCTCATATGGAATCTGGGGGTTGAAGTACTACAAATGGAGAAAAAAAATATAATCAATATGTAAATATCTCGATATTAATAAAAAAATCTTACCTTAGCTTTTATGCGTCCCTTGTATCGACGCAACATCTCAGCAGCATGGGATAAAATCTGAGAATCGACATGGGTACTGCGTTCCCATGTAAATACAGCCTGATACAACAAATATATTAACGATTACGTCATAAAATGAAAAAACTGTTTTAAGATTTTAGGATACCTCCAGATCAGCAAGTATGGCAGCCTTGACAGCATAAGGCAGCTGTCGGAAGTCGTGGGTGGTGATGGGGACGCGCGCACGGGCAACCTGGCCAAGGTAGCTCTGGAACTCCGTAGAGTTCTCTCCTACCGCATCTCCGCCAACAATACGTACAGGTAACGTCTGCCCTGCTGCAAGTCGGTCTAAGAATCTACATTGAGCCGGTCCACGCCGTCTCGGTGTAGATCCACTACCTGCATCAGAAGAACCGCCCTGTGGCTGCTGGGGAGGTTCAGGGACCTCCCGAATACGTCTAGGTCTAGGAGCCATGTCTGCATTTTTAAATAAACATTTCAAATATATACATTTCGCTAGATGACAACAATTTCAATTAATAGAAATTGAAAATAAAAAAAATTACCTGAAATTGCTAGTTCCAAGTTCCATTGTCGTTGTCTAATACCTCATTCAAAAAATCATTGGAGTTATTTTGATATGCTACATCATTGTCTAGTGCATCTGCCTCTTCGTTTACGTCGAAGAAATCTCTCGGTGTTGTTCTAATTGGTATTATCCATCCACTAACTGAGTTATCTGGAACATAAAAGACCTGTTCGACCTGACTGGCAAGCGTATACGGTTCATTTATTTGTAACCTACCTGTTTGATTTAAAGAAAGAACCCCATTTCTATCTTTTTGTAACCTACTCCAACTCGACCAACATCGAACCAGATGCAATGAAATAGAGCACACCTTGCATCATGTGTAAAACTGATTTCAAGTATATCAATAATCTCGCCATAGTATCCGTCAACTTCAGCATTGAGTTCAGCCTTCACTATTACTCCTGAAAGTTGTGACGCTTTATTTTCATCAATTGACTTCTTTCGAAATCTAAACCCGTTAACGATATAGCCAGAATGTGATATTATCAATGAGTATGGATTCCTGTGAATTATATCGAGATTTGCGCTCCACCGTTCATCTTTGGTAACTTTTAATATTTTAATTTTATCCCCGAGCCATTTCAGGAAGTCTGATTTGCTAGTGGTTGTTGATTGAAACTCTTCGAAGAAAGAATCTACCTCGTCTACTTGCATCAAAATATAATAATGAATAAGATCTCTTTCAATATCTGAAATACTACGACGGGTACTCTTTAGGATAGCTCGACCATTCTGTTGAAATATCCAAAGTTTATTTGGATCTTCTGTCCACAACTCACCATCATTATTTCGTTCGAACCTATCGAATCTAATACTCTTTCCATCACCCATATACATGTCACAAAATGTGATACATTCTTCACATAAATATCCCTCGGCAATACAACCTTCAGGTGAAGCTTTGTTAAATACCATATTCTTTAATTTCCGTAGATATCTTTCAATTGGATACATCCATCGATACTGCACAGGACCACATATCCGGGCTTCGCTAGCAAGATGAATAATGAGATGAACCATTATATCAAAAAATGTAGGTGGAAAGAGCTGCTCCAGCTTACATAAAGTTATAACTATATCTGTCTCTAGTCTGAACAATACTTCCGGGTCTAAAGTCTTCGAACAAATAGCCTTAAAAAACTGACTGACTTCAATCAGTGGCTGCAAAACATCTGGATGTACAACTCCTCTGATTGACAATGGAAAATGTACTTGCATAAGTACGTGACAATCATGACTTTTTAATGACGATATCTTTCTTTCCGTCATATTTATGCATCTGCTAATTTGAGAGGAGAATCCATCAGATACTCTAACGGATTTAATAAAATCCAGTATCTTATCTTTGTCAGCATTGGATAAAGTATACACTGCTTCAGGAATTATTACTTTAGAATTGTCAGACTCAATCGGATGTAATTCGGGTCGGATACCCAATTGTATTAGATCACGTCTAGCTCGCAAACTGTCTTTGGCAGTACTAGAGATATTCAAAATCGAAAGAATATTTTCCATAACATTCTTCTCTATATGCATCACGTCCAAGTTATGACGGACCTGTAAAGTATGCCAGTAGGGCAGCTTCTGAAAGAATATACTTTGTTTTCGCCATCCACCTGTACTCTTCCTCTTTGTTAATCGGCCTAGAGAGAAGTTTCCCAAATTTTTTTGTTCCATCCACACTGTGCTTCCTGATCGGCGAGATAAACTTAAACGACGTCCAAACGGTTGTCCATCGAACTTGTAATTATTTTCACTTCTTAACCATCTATGACTGACCGGTAAGAAACGACGATGTCCCAAATAACAATGTTTCATACTCGCATTCAGCCATGTCGAATGTGTTTTATCCATACAAATCGGACATGCGAGTTTACCTTTCGTACTCCATCCTGATAAATTGGCATATGCTGGAAAATCATTAATTGTCCACAATAAAGAAGCACGCATTGTAAAGAATTCTTTCTTTACCGCATCATACGTACTAACTCCAGAATTCCACAGAATCTTTAGTTCGTCAATCAAAGGTTGCATATATGTATCTATCGCATTACCTGGCCCCTTAGGACCAGGTATCAATAACGACATCATCATAAAGGAAGATGCCATTGACATCCACGGTGGCAGATTATATGTAACAAGAATCACAGGCCAAATAGAGTAACTCGTACTCATATTTCCGAATGGATTAAAGCCGTCAGAAGCAAGACCCAATCGTACGTTTCTTACTTCTTCTGAAAACGATGGATACATTTCATCAAACTTTCTCCACTCCTCTGTATCTGATGGATGTCGCATAACACCGGTTGCATCTTTCCTTTTGATATTACTGTGCCATATCATCATTTTAGCTGTTCTTTCGTATGAATACAATCTCTGTAATCGGGGAATCAAAGGAAAGAACCTTAAAATCTTCTCTGGTTTTTTCCTCTTCGAATCAGTATCATTATTCTTATATCTGCTACTTTTGCAGTCAGGACATTTATCTAAATTTGAGTAATCCTTCCAATATAAAATGCAGTCGTTCGGACATGCGTCAATTTTCTCGTAGTTCAGTCCAAGTGCACGAAATCTAGACTTAGCATCCTTCCAGTCCTTTGGAAAGTTTTCTGGATTATTTAATAATGTCCTAATCAACAGTAAAACATCTGTCATCGTAACCGCTGTACACCGATTCTTCACTTTTATCTTAAACATCTCCAGAAGAAAACGTAATCGAGTCATTTTGACTCCAGAGCATAACGGTTTCTCTGCATCTTCTAATTTTTCATGCAACGTATCCGGAAGCGAATCCATCATTTCATCGGTGTCATGTCCTCGAATATTATCTACCATCTCAAATATAGCATCACGGTCTTGTATTTCTGAGACATCTCTTTCATCATCAACGTGGACATTACTATCTTCTTCTAAATTAACTCCTTCACCATGATATGTCCAATTCGTATAATGTAGACAAAATCCATTTAATATCAAATGCTCGTAAACTGTGGCTCGATTTTGGGTCAAAGTATTTTTACATCTTATGCAAGGACAATGTATCTTATCTCCTTCACCTCCTACAATATGATAGTGCGATTCATATCGAAAAGCCCAGTCTATGAATCCGATAACTCCTTTATTATACGTCTGATAGTCATCGAATCTTTTGTTCATCCAACTTTTATCCATTGCCTAAAGGTAAGATATAAAGTTAATTTCATAAATGTAGGATCGAAGGAAAATGAATCGGCTATACACAAATACTCTACTTAATGATCCAAATATTCTACATCATGCATTTACACCTTTTGGTGTTTGTATAACACCGCATACTATCATCACATTCACATCTATATACCATCATTCACAACAATGCTTATCCATCATATACTATACATACTTATCCATCATACTAACAATACTTTTACATACTTATCCATCATCACAACAATACTTTCACATACTATACATACTTATCCATCATACTATTCACATCATAAGCAAGCATGATAAGATTATAAAAATAAACAATGCTATTACAATAAACAATTCTTTAACAAATGTATATATACAAATTAAGATTATGAAATTAAAACAAGCACAATATATTAATAAATAACCAGAAAATTAAAAATAAAACTTACATCCAAATGAGGACGTGAAGGCCGGTGACGGTGGGCGGAGGCTGGAGTGCCGAGGAGGAGGCCGGACGGCGGAGGAGGAGGTGGAGGCTGGAGGACGGATGCCGGAGGGCAACGGACGAGATGGGGGACGTCGGAGGGTGGAGGCGGATGCCGGAGGACAAGGGGCGTGAGGATGGACGTCGGAGGGTGGAGGAGGAGGCAGGAGGGCGGTGTAGGTCGCCGGAGTAGGAGTGGGATGCAAAGGGCGGAATGAGGAAGAATGAGGAAGATGGGTTCGGCGGGGATGGGTATATTACCATCGGGGACGGTCGTTCGACCGTCCCTTTTACTAAGAATCGGCGACGGTTATAAGTGGACCGTCCCCTCCGATAATTTTTATTTAAAGGGACGGTTCCAACCGTCCCTTATAATCATAATCGGGGACGGTCGCAAGTTGACCGTCCCCTATGGTTTCAAGACGCGCCATTTACAGAGGTTGTAGGGACGGTTATGCAACCGTCCCATAAAAAGAATCCATAAGGGACGGTTACAACCGTCCCCTTTACTTTCAATTATATGCGACGGCCACAGTGAAGTAACAGGGACGGTTATGACCGTCCCCTAAAGGCTTGTTACGGGGACGGTCTTATAACCGTCCCTAATTGTCACGTAAAAAGGGGCGGTCATAACCGACCGTCGCTAAACCTTTACATAGGGGACGGGCAGAACACAACCGTCCCCTAAAGTGGTATAGGGGACGGTCGCTGTTTGACCGTCCCCAATATCCGTCCCCAAAAGCTGTCCAGTTTGTAGTGTGGGGAGCCTGTTAGTGATCGCACGATAGAGGGTGCAAGCATGCTTAGGGACAAGCCCCTTGCGCCACACCACCACAGCCCAAGGAACCAGCGGCCCCCGGTGTCTGACAACCTCGACGGCCTGGGAGAAAGAGAAACCTTTAGGGGAGTGAGTCCAGGAATAGTGGCCGTTAGAGAAGGAAACGCAGCCCTGGTAGGAGCTTCTACAGTGTAGGATGGACTTCCAAAGGAGGGAGTCTCCACTCTTAGGGGAGACCTCCCAGAAGTTAAGAGTATGGAGATATTTCTTGCGCAAAAAAGAGGCCCACAGCGAGTGCTTAGAGGTGAGGATGGACCACCCCCAAGCCACTCTCATTGCATCACGACATGCAGCATAAATGTTTACATGCTCATTTCTTACGGGATATCTAGCCTACTCGTTCCGACCTCATCATTTGGAGAGCGGTCTTGAGGGAAGGGATGCACTGTGTAGGGCTATTACCGGTATTGCACTCCCTTATACACACTCGCCAAAGGGTTTCTCCTTTACCGGTGCTTGTGAACTTGTTTGCCGTAGGGGTGAGGTTATCTCGTTGGCTGCCAACATCGACCAAGGGTATGTCCTTTAAGCTCTCATGCACACTCTAAAGGATGGTCCTGGGTCGCCTTCCTACCACCAACTGGCTCGTCAAATTTGAGATATGCGCTCCTTCTCCCTTGCTACCTTTGCACTGGTTCTCACGAGTCTCGTGCCCATTTACTCTACGATTGTCCCTTCTCTAATGTTTGGTTGGGTGCCTGCTCTGCCATGTGTTTGCCTTCGTTGTTGTCTCTTTCGCTCCTGGATTTCTTGACTTGGATGAGAGACTACCTTGATATTGCTGCTTGAAAGTGCCCGTGCTCGGTTGTCGTCATTGATGTGTGAGGTATCTGGTCCAAAAGGAATATAAGATGGTCCTCGGGTAGCTCTTGTCCGGCCTTGACGACTTCGGACTTTGTTGTTGATATAGTTCGCTTAATGGGGGGATAAGGTTGGACCTGAGTTTTTGCCTTTCTCGGAATCCATCGCAACCTTCCCTCAACCCTCTCTAACTCGATCTTATACTATAATCCCAAGTTTAGATTAGATCATTTGTATACTTTCTTATTTACTTTTGAATATAGTGAAAACTTACGGATAAAAAAGGAGCAAATAGGATGGTTGTGTAGAATTGGACTCGAAACCATATATTCAGATCACTCGGGCCCCATCTAAGTTTTCCTCCTGCTTGAGGAAGTCTTTGTTAGTGGTCCTCCTATGGTTACCACATCCAGCTTGCAACCTTGCTGTCCATTACAATAACTAATGCACACCCTTGTTTTGCACGGGCAAAGTTCGCAATTCATACACACCTAGAAACACAGATATACACAAAATTTTAAAAGAAGCATGTTAACAATATACATAATTGACATAATGCATGTTGATGTAACATTGTGTCGATAGTAAAAACACATGGTTTGCACGAGAAACAAAAATTATTGTCAGTCAAATTTAGAGGGATATGTCTCTGTGTATAGCTCCGATCGAGGATAAGATGCGAGAAAATCGCTTAAGGTGGTTTGGCCATTTGCAAAGGAGGTCAGCTGATGAAGAGATGTGAATTTTGAAATGTTGAGCCGACTAAGAGAGGGTAAGGAAGGCCTAAGAAGTTTTGAAATGAGACTATACTAAAGGATCTTAGTTTTTTGGATCTAAGTCCGAGAATGACCCAAGATAGATCTGAATGGAGGCAAAGAATCCATATAGCAGACCCTACTTAATGTGGGAAAAGACTATTGTTGTTGTTTTTGTGGCTTTTTGACGTGGAATTATTAATAAATAATTTAAGGCCAAACATGATGTAACACCTATACCCTCAAATATAATTCCACATCTAAAACTTACAAAGTGTGATCAGAGTGGATTATAAGTTGTGGAGATTACTACTTCACAACTTGAGCTTAAAAATTTTGGGTGGTTGTCAAAAGGTCCAATTGGACCCGAACAAAATAAGTTGTTAGGGTCAGTTTTTTTCAATAACGAACCCGAAATTTAAGCTTGGGACTTTATACAGAAAATTTTCACGTGGAAAATAAATGGACGGTGAGTTTCGTACAAGCAACTTAGGATTTAACCAACTAAGGGCAAAAACCAGAATTTTCGTGCCAAAATTTATTAGATGAAATTTGTCTGCTGCAAAATTGCTACAGTAGTAGCCCACATGCTTTAATATATAAGATATTCAACCACCCCCCTCGTGTCAAACCAAGTCAGGCCTGTCCAGTTAAGTAGGTTCGTGGCGCAATAAATCTTCGCATCTAATTTGGGCAGATATAAATATCATAGACTGCATTTGTCAAAGGTAGGTAACAATAAGTGGACTTTATTGATATTCCTTCAGATTTGCCTAAATGGTTCCAACACTAGCTCGACCCATTTAAGTTCAATTTGCATTGTATCTAATACAATTTGTAAGTATATTGGCAATAGGAAATACGAGATAAAATATAAAACTATGATTTTAAAAATCGGATCGAATCAGTCAGTTGCACTGATCTTAAAATCCGATTTGATTAGTTGGTTCGATCCGGTTCAATGGACCAGTCGACCCCAAAGCATAGTGGTAGTAGAAAAATGAAGCTGCCTCTTATCATCCCTATTCAGCAGGATGCGATGCAATTGCAACACCACTCCATTATCGCCTCCCCGAGGTATTCTTTTGAATCACTTTCATTTATTATAAGTGTGCAATATTGATTGTAATCAATTTCATTTACTATATGGGCGCAATATTACATGTGTCGTGAAGACAAATATTCTTTTTAATGGAAATATATCTAAGTCTTGAACTCGGAGATATAATATGTAGCATAAATATGAAGCAGCTTCCAAGGCTTAATAATCATCACCCATTTTTAACATATATTAGCAACATAAACTATTTTAGATCGTGTATTTGCAAACGGTAAACATGATATTATCTAGGAAATTGTTAGAATCAGTCGTAAAACTATTTTAGTATGAATGTGTTAAGTTGTACATAAATTACTCTTCTATTCAAAGATTCATAAATGGTATTCTTTACATACATATGCACATATAATATAATATGTGTGTATAGGAAAATGGGGCTGCCTACACTTAGCTCTCCACCCCATTTTTTATATTTTTTATTTTTTTGAAAAATGAATTCATGGAAATTCATCAATATGTTCATGTATTATGTCTTTTTAGTTTCGTGATAAACAAAGATTCTTACGAACTCCATTTAGACAATCATTTTTTAATGGTCGCAACTATGTTTAAATCGACTTCGTCTGGATGGAGGTTGTAGGAGTCTATGTTTCTCACGGAATTTGAATGACGTAATATAAGGATATAGTAATAAAAATCCACTGAAGTATTTTTGAAAAAAATAAAAAAAATATGAGGAAAATGGGGGTAGGGAGCCAAACTAGCTCCCCTTAAGGGCAACCCCATTTTACACGCGCACACACACGCACACCCACATGCACGCACACACACATGCACGCACACACATACACACACGCGCACACACATGCACGCACGCACACACACGCTCACACACACGTACACGCATACTCATACACACACAGATTTGTTAAATGGGGTTTCTTCTCACGGATGAGTTAAAGGGGATTGCCCCTAAGAGGGAGCTAACTTGGCTCCTTAAGCCCCGTTTCCCCCATTTTTTTATTTTTTTGAAAGTTATTTCCGTGTATTTTCATCAATATATTTATATATTATGCCATTCAAATTTCGTGTGAAATAAAGATTCCTACGATCGCCATTCAAACATGGTCGATTTCAGCAATCATGTTAGCGTTAAAAATGATTGCCTAGATGGAGGTCGTATGAGTCCCTGTTTCGCATGAAATTTGAATGATATAATGTAGGGATATAGTAATGAAATTTCATGGAAGCATTTTTCAAAATAAATAAAAATAGAAAAATGGGGGGGGGGAGGGAAGCAAGTTGACTCCCTCTAGGGAACAACCCTATTTAACCATATATATGTGGGTTAAATGGGGTTGTTCCCAAGGGGCAGCCAACATGGTTGCGTCTGCCTCATTTTCAGGTGTGTTTTATTTTTGAAAAATATCACCATCTATATTTATCTATATATCCCTCATTCGAATTTCATTAGAGACAGTGACTCTTACACCCTCCGTATAGAACATGTTGATTACAACAATGTTTAGAATGTTAACATTACATGCTCTAGATGGAGGGCATATGAGTCTTTGTTTATGATGAAATTCGATTGACATATACGAGAGATATATAGATGAATATACAAGATGATATTTTACAAAATAGATAAAAAATGTTGAAAAATGGGAAACCCTATTTTATCTCTCTCTCTCTCTCTATATATATATATATATGAAAAAAATGGGGTTGCCTCTTAGGTGCAACCAATATGGTGTCCCCACCCCTATTTTTGTATTTTTTTTGTTTTTTTTGAAAAATATCATCATGTATATTCATCTATATATCCCTCCAATATGCCATTCAAATTTCGTCAGAAACATAGACTCTCATGTAATTTTAACGGTCTAAACATTGTAGTAATCGACATGTTCTAGATGGAGAGCATAAGAGTCTCTGTTTCTGACAAAATTCGAGTGACATATAGGAGATATATATATATATATGAATATATATATATATATAGGGTGCACTTGAATTGAGGTGGCACCTTTCCTTGATTATGGAAAGGTGCCATCTTAAGCCGTCGGATGATGCGTGTGCGAATGAGATTGAAACTACTAGGTGGTTTTCGTGCCAACTAACATTCCTATTATGGTGCTAGATTAAATTATTGCTAATTTGGTAAATTACACGTCATTGATCATTCTATATTTAGGTATATATCGAGTGACGTACAGAATTTTCCAGAAATATCGGATGAAATAAATGTCCATATTTTGAAATAACCATTAACAATTTACAAATGCTTAAGATATTTTACAATTCTGTGTTATAAATTACAAACGCGTAACCACTAGTATTCGCAAAAATGTCCAAATCTGACGAAGATTTGTATTTTTTGTGTAGATGTGTTTCTTAAAATATAAGGTGCTTTTATTATGTGCTTTTGTATTTACATTTTTTGTAAATTTCGTAATCTTTTTTCTAAACCGTATTATTTATTTTGAAACTTTTTGTAGTCTTATTTGAGAACATTCTGTTAGAGCAATGTTTGTAAACTGTGATACTTTTTTGTAAAATCTGTTTCTGTTTTGTAAAATTCATGTGATGTTCGTAAAATAGATTGCTTATTATTAATGTATAAATTATTTTATATGTCCATCAAATATGTTTCCCAACGTCGTGGGTCCATCAAAATTCGTCAGCCATTTTAAACTTTGTGCATATTTTGTAAAATCCACACTCACATTGTAAAATTTTTATGCTGATCTGCAAAATATAAAGTGAATCAGTAATATTCAATTAGACGCATGGAAATAACTGTAAGAAAATATCAGACAATTGTTTAATAACTGAGTTAAATGTAAAACATAATTTACAATTGTAAAATATGTTAATGAAATGATGTAGCTATGTACCGCGAGTCTTCATTTTGAGCGAGTGTTGGTCATGCGTTAGAATGAACGTAAAACTTTATAAACAGAATGTAAAACAAAGTATATGAAAGTGAAATATGTACTATTTATTTAACATGGATAGCACATAAATATAAAACTTTGTGAAAAAATGTAACATAGATATTCAGATTGGTCCAAAAAATGTATATATCAGGAACAAGTATAACATAAATGAAAGAATTAAAATAGCACAAACGAAACTAAAAATAACATATTTTTTAAATGCAATACATAAAGTAACCGAGAAATCGTCCTCGTCATTTAAAACTTGACATTAAAAGGTATCAAAATATATAAAGATTGTAATGGAAAAAATAAAGATTTCCAGTAGCGAGACGATTCTTCCTCTCTTCTTCTTCCTCTTCTACACCCACTCTCTCTCCTCGATTCATCTTCTTCCGATCACAGAATCACCAAACAAATCACACTTTCACGGATAAATCATACGTTGCGAACGCAACGGTGATTTTTCTTGAATTTTTTGGCGAACTTTTATCAACCGATTAATCACTTATTCGCGCACACTAAACAAATGCATGCAAAACAGGGGATTTTGTGAAATCCCCTGTTCTGCCCTCCCCCACATCTCTCTCTCCCTCTCTCTTCTTCTTTCTCCACCTTAGCACCCGACCACCTCTCGCCGTCGCCGCGCCGCCTCCTCTGCCTCGACGACTTGGTCGTGTGTCGGCCAACCTCTCGCCGTCGCCGCGCCACCTCCTTGCCTTCAGTCGCGCACCACCAAGTCGCGCAACATATAAATGAATGACGGAATTGAATTGTATCTATTAAAACGAATTAGAACTGAATCAGAGTGACTTTTTAAACAAAAATCATGATAGAAACAAAAAAATATGAATGATTTCGTAAAAAATGATATGTACCTCTATAATATCAAGATCAAGCAATGGTGTTGGACGTGTCATCGATGTTTGTATAAAGAAACGTGAACATCTCTTGAAAATCACCAGAAAAACAACGACGGATATTTCCGAGTAAAGAATAATCTCGATCGTGAGAGCCACTACTTTTAGTATGGTCATTTTAGTAATTAATTGAATGCGCTATTATATAGCGTGAAATCTGGGATTCAAATTGAAAGAGAGAGACATGTTACTAAATTTGGCAGATAGACTCCGATTAGATAAGTGGTTTTGGGAGAGAATTAGTGGTTTTGATGAGGGACGTTGATCATTATCGGACGGCTAAACAGAGGTGTCGCACCATCTTTGTGGAAAGGTGCCACCTCAATTCAAGTTTTCCCTATATATATATATTATATATATATATATATGAATATACATAGTGATGTTTAAAAGAAAGGTCAAAAATGAGGTGGGGACAACCATATTGGTTGTCCCAAGGGGGCAACCCCATTAAACCATATGTGTATGTGTGTCTATACATGCATACATACATACATACATACATATACATAGAGAGAGAGAAGAGTGATCCTGTGAGAGCATGAGAGGATCACTCCTATATGTATATATATGTGGGGGGGGGGGGGGATTGGGGAGCCCACACTCATGTGTAGGTAACTTTCCTACACCCTCCTCTTTTCTCATTTTTTGTTTTTTTTGAAATAGATCCTTAGGAGATTTACTTAGAATATTAAATGAAATATGTATTTCAAATCGTGTAAAAAGACATTTCTAAAATCTTCATCGAAAGAGGTCGGTTTCAGCAAATATAAGAGCATTGAAATTTGACTGTCATGATGGGTGAATTAGAAGTCTTGAAATAAGTTGAAATTTGAATGACGCGATGGTGATATATTGTGATCTAAATCTCCCAATAATTCAATTCAATAAAAATAAAAAAATGGCTGGAAAAGGAGTGGGTGAAGAAAAGTTACGTACAGTGTGTATGTGTATATATGGGGAGGCCCTTCCAATATGACTCAATCCTTCCTGAGTTCTCAAATGTCGCCCTCTTTTTGTGGAAAACATGAACACTCTAGGCTGCATTATAAATGCACATTATAAAAACAAAACTGCATACAAAATTGCATATTGTAATATAAACATTAAAGCTACACATTGTAATACAAACTGTTTACGTATTATACTAAAGTCATCGTGTTTTGTACAAAAAAGGGAGCGATCTTCCTGAACTAAAGAAGAACCGCGTCCTATTGGAAGGAAATCATATAAATAGAGAGAGTGAGACAGGAGTGATCCTGTGAGAGCAAAAAGTTGTGAGAGCATAAGAGGAGTAATTCTGTACCACTAAATTCAACCAGGAGAGAGAACATGAGGAGAGAGAAGACAAAATTTAGTGGTCTAGAATCACTCCTATCATGCTCTCACATGATCACTCTTATATGTGTGTGTATGTATGAGGTTGTCCCCTTGGGGCAACCAATATGGTTGTCGCCGCCTCATTTCTAGCGTTTTTTTTATTTTTTATTTAAAATATCACCATGTATACTCATATATATACAAACACACACACACACACCACTCCTATAAGCTAATTTCATCAGAAATAGAGACTCATATACCCTCAATCTAGAATAGATCGATTACAGCAATGTTTAGACAATTAAAATTAGTTGTTCTAGATGGAAGGCATAAGAGTCTTTGTTTATAATGAAATTTGAATTACATATTGAAGCAATATATTGATGAATATACATGGTGAAATTTTTCAAAAACATAAAAAAATAGCAGAAAAATAGGGGTAGGGGCAACCCCATTTATCACACACACACAGGGGACCCTTCTAATGATGTGGGCCTTTCCTGAAATTTAAAAAGCTGCTATCAAATTTGTGAATTGTGTCGTAATTTTGTAAAACATAAACTAAATATTGTAAAATAATGACGATCATATTGTTTTGTAAAATATAGTATCTATATTATAACTAACATTTCTTGTTCAATATAATAATATTTTCATAAATCTTTCTCGATATAAGTATTATGTTAACATTTATTATTGAATTTATGGAGTTAGAAATTGTAAAATAAATAGAAAAAATATCTAAATTGGTGTGGCTTTCCATGCATCCTAGAAAGACCCACCTCATTGGAAGTTCCCCATACATACATACATACATATAGAGAGAGAGATAGAGAGAGTGAGAGAGGAAAGAGAGCCTACTTCATGAAGTAACCTAACCTACTTTATGCTCATTTTTTGGTTAATTATTTTATTTTTTGGAAAACACAACTAAAGGTTTTCATAACTATATCCCTCTAATATGTCATCCAATTTCATCAGAAATAGAGACTCCTATGCCCTCCATCTAGAACAGGTCGATTACAATAATTCTAAGAACATTAAAATTAGATGGAGGTGAGCAGCATATGCCTTCGGATATTGCTGCGTCAGCTTCTGCCAGTACTTCTGCCACGACGAGCACCTCAGGTAGTGCTTGTGCTTTTACCACATGTTATAGTTCAGATGTCTCAGATTGGATCATGGACTCTGGTGCCACGCACCATCTCTGTCAAGCCAAAGACAGACTTGTGTCATACAGGGAGATTCCACCAGGGCGGTTAGTGGTAATAGCTAATGGGACTCATTCACACATTGTTGGACAGGGGGAGATTACTTTGTCCCCTTTCATGCATCTACAAAATGTTTTACATGCCCCCTATTTCTCGATGAACTTACTCTCTATTAGTCAGATTATAAAGTATTTGCACTGTCGTTTTATATTTGACCCATCTTCTCTTATATTTCAGGACATTCTAATGGGCAGGGTGATTGGTTGTGGTTCTGAGCAGGATGGTCTTTACCATCTGAACCATAGTTTACATACTGGAGTCTCTTCTCATGTAGCTAGACCCGTCTCTCCCTATACATGACATCTACATTTTGGTCACCTTCCCCTTCAGAAGATGCGTCATCTCTTCCCTCAGATCTCTCTGAGTTCTTCCTTCCAGTGTGAAGCCTATCAGTTGAGAAAACACCACAGAGCTAGCTTCCCTAGTCATCAATGTAGGGGCAGTAGCTCCCCTTTTGAATTAATTCATGTCGATATTTGGGGTCCCAGTTGTGTCCCTGATCACCAGGGACACATGTTTTATCTTGTCATGGTTGATGATTTCTCTCATTTGTCGTGGGCTTTTCTATTAAAGAATAAATCTGAAGCATGTGATGTTATCAGAAATCTTATTAATGAAGTGCAAAATGTTTTTTCATCCCATGTGATATATGTTCGTATTGATAATGCTTTGGAATTTTGTACTCATTCTCTGTCACAATATTTTTCGTCAAGAGGCATTAGTCATCAAACCACATGTGCATACACCTCTCAACAAAATGGAGTCGCTGAGAAAAAAATATTGTCATCTTCTTGACATTACTCGAACTTTGGTTATCTAAAGTTATGCTCCTATTTCTTTTGGGGGAGATGTCATTCTTACAACTTGTTATCTGGTCAATCATATATCGTCCTCAGTCCTTGGTGAGAAAATTCCCCTTTCTGTTGTTTTTCCTGATAAGGAATTATTCTCACTTACTTCTCGTGTTTTTGGTGTTGTTGCTTTTGTTCATCAGTTGTCTCCCCATCTTGACAAGCTCTCGCTTAGATCTGTCAAATGTGTCTTTGTGGGTTACTCTCGAACTCAGAAGGGATACCGTTGCTATGATCCTGTAAACAAGAAATATTTTGTTAGTGCTGATGTTACATTCTTTGAGTCCATTATGTTCTTTTCTCCTGCAGGTGACAGATTGGCCTCAAACACCTCTAATGATGAGGTCTATGTTCCTCCTCCTCCTCTTATTGTGAATCCATCAATGTCCATTCCAGTTCCTAGGGTCACGCCAATATCACCACCACCACCACCACCAAAACCACATGTCTTGCCATTACCAAAATTTTATACACGTCGATCGGGTCCTGCTCATGCTACATGTCACTCATCCAGCACGCCTCAGGTATGTCTAGATGTTAATACTAATGATGGGTCGGATAGTGTGCATGTGCATGGTTCATTATTGCAGGAGGAATATGAACCGGTGATGACTGTGGTTAATGATCTGGATGTCCCTATTGCTATAAGAAAGCAGAAATGCACTTGTGCTTCGTATCCTCTTGCCTCCCAGGCCTCCTTTCATCTCCTCACAGGGTACTTTCAGAGGTTTGCGTGGCTTTGTCTTCTGTGAAAGTACCACGGAATTATTAGGATGCTTTGAAAATTGATTGCTGACGTTCTGGCATGGAGGAGGAGATGGATGCCTTACAGTCACGGGGTACATGGAACTTGGTTCCCGCTCCCTCAGGAGCATCTGTTGTTAGCTGCAAATGGGTATTCACTGTCAAGTATCACACAGATGGTAGCCTTGATCATTGCAAGGTAAGGCTAGTGGCGTGAGGTTTTACTCAGACATATGGCGTGGACTATATGGATATCTTCTCTCTAGTTTCTCGTCACTCCACTTTTCATATTCTTCTGTCAATTGTTGTGGTACGTTATTGGCCACTGTTTCAACTTGATGTTAAGAATGCATTCTTGTATGGAGATATACAGGAAGAAGTCTACATGCAGCAACCTTCGGGGTTTGCTACTGAGGGGGAGAATCATATGGTGTGTAGACTTCATAAAGCAATATATGACCTTAAACAGAGCCCAAGGGCGTGGTTTCAGAAGCTTTCCCATCTAATTGAACAACAATGATTCAAGAGATCCAATGCATATCACTCGTTGTTCGTTCAGCAGAGTCCTAGAGGTACGGTTGTCATCATGGTATATGTTGATCATATTTTGGTTATAGGAGATGATACTCAGGGGGTAAGATGGCAAAAGCATTTTTGAGCTGTCAATTTGTTACGAAGGATCTTGGTACTCTATGATACTTTCTGGGGTTGGAGTTTTTCAGGAATGCACATGGTCTTGTGATGACCCAAAGGAAATATATTACAGATATGCTTATTGAAACGAGACTGGTTGGATGCAGACCCTCTACTACTCCTATGGACCTCAGCATGAAATTATATGATAATGATACAGAGGAAGTTGATAGGATAAGGTATAGAGAAATGGTGGGTAAGCTTCTTTACATCACTATAACTCGACCTGATATTGCCTTTGCAGTCAGTCGGGTAAGGCAGTTTATGGAACAATCGAGACGGGTACATATGGATGCCATATATATGGTACTCAGGTATCTAAAGTCGTCTCCAGGTACAGGGTTGTTGTTTAGAAAGAAAATAAATTTATCTATCTCGGCATGTGTAGATACTAATTATGCAGGATGCCCTAAGGATCAGAAGTCTACTTCAAGCTTTGCAGTGTTTGTGGGTAGCTCTCTTATTTCTTGGAAAAGCAAGAAACAAACAATTGTGGCTAGATCCAGTGTTGAATCTGAATATAGGGCCATGTCACAAGCAAGTACGGAGATGATGTGGGTTCGAGCTATACTAGAAGAATTGCATATAGATGAACCTCTACACATACATCTACAGCGTGATAATCAAGCCACATTGTTCATTGTCAATAATCTTACCTTTCATTAAAGAACTAAACTTATTGAAGTAGACTGTCACTACACTAGAGATATGATCCAGAAGGGCCTGATTTCTACTTCACATGTTAGTTCAGGGGAGCAGACTGCCGACATATTCACCAAGCCATTGCTCAGCGGATCATTGCAGAAGTGTACTTCCAAGCTGAGCATGATTGATACTTATGCTCCATCTTGAGGGAGAGTGTAGAGATAATTATGTAGTCGATGTATCTTTTATGCTTTTTTTTATTTTCTCCGTTCCATCTTATGTAATTTACCCTTGGGTCGTCTCTATATAAGAGACCCTAGGGTTCCTTGGAATAATATACAACGCTTTTCTCCCAACTATTGACAATCACTCTTTTTCAATAAATCGATAGTTTAACTTAAAAAATTATCCAATTCGTATCTATGTGTCGACCTTGGGACTTGCCCGAGCTAAATAAAAAATTAGTCATACCTCTTCCTAGAGACCAAATTTATATGCATAGACATCACTCTTCACTCATACTACAATAATGAAAAATTATTATAAGGATTAGTGAGTCAATCACATGATAGAGATTTCAAACAAAGAAGTGAAGTGTGTTCTTCAAAAGTTAGTGCACCGTGATAGGAAGAATTGGTTCCTATTATTATACCAAGTTTTGTGGGCCTGCAGGATCGTCGATAAGACACCACTTTAAACTTCACCTTTTAGGATGATCTATAGAAAGCCATGTCATTTGTCTGTTGAATTAGTACACAAATCTAATTGGATAATCAAAAAGATAAATTGGAGTGATCATCAAGTGAAGCTCTATAGAGACTTGAATATGAATGAGCTCATAGAGATCCAAAATCACATGTATGACAATGATGAATCCGCGATTCATCATCTCAATATCTTGATCTTAGCAAATTCCCCGAGAAAATTCTCAAATAAATGTACATAAAATCAATAAATTAACAAAATGACTCTTGTAAATAAAACACACTAATTATTGTATATTAGATTGTACAAAATAAATTAACAATAAAAGGCTGCAAAAATAAAGGAGTTTTTCACCAGTAAATAGTTCAAAACTTCATCTATTTTTAATAATTTCATTTCAACTCCTTTTTGGCTAATTCTTTCTCCAACTTGTTCATAAAAATGTATATAAAAATACAAAAATACAAAATAAATTTTATCTCAAATAAATGCTCCTGGATCCTAAAGAGAAAAGGTCGTAAAGTCCAACTTCCAAGCCAAATTCTCGCTCCGTATGAACTTCAAATTCACCAAACTCACTTTTAAAGTTCAAGTTAGAAAATTATCTATCCCAAGAAGTAGTTTCATTAAAATCGGAGCTCATTTGCAAAAGTTGAGTTTTGGGACCTAGATGTACATTGTATATTATGTATATATTCATTATTTCTTAATTTTTTATTTTATCTTTCTTAATTATTAAAAATACAAAAAAATCATGATGGTGTTGTATTTTGATTGAAGTATTTTATTGTATTTTCCTGTTATACATAACTACTATTAAAAAGACCAAAAAAATATAAAAAGAAAAGCAAACAAAAAAATGTACATGTTGTATGTATTCCTTTGTAAATTCCCCACCATTTTCCCTTGTTTATATTTTTTGTTGTATTTTAATAGCCTACTTTATATCATTATTTATTATTTATTTTCCATTCTCTACAATAACTTCTCTTTTACCACCAACTTTCATTCAACTGCACCATTTTTAATAACTCCCATTCTACTCCATATTCTTCCACCAACCTCCCATTCAACTCCATCAATAATACAACTTCTCATTCAACACCACCACCATTCTAACCTCCTTTTCTCTTCTCTTTATATTCATTTGTACATCCTCATTTTTTCGCCATCCGCCCTTCTAATAGAATAAGGAGAGAGCTTGGAGTGTTTTGTTGGTGACAGCGGCGAAGCGTCTTCCTCAAGCGACGACCTCCTTCAGGCGAGATCCACGGAGCTCCGCTCCACGTCACGAGTTTATTTACCCAATCGGATCGAAGCGACGACTAGAGTCCAGCGTAGCTGCTCTGCAAATCTGGCGAACACCAGGTAAGTTGTCTCTCTACTTTTCCTTGTTATTTATTTTATCTCACATTTTGTTTACTTAGTTCACGACAATCGTTTTTTTCCATACATCACCACCACCAATTCGTTCTCTGCCCATTTTGTATATATTCACATTTGTTTCCTGTTTTAAAAAAATTAAAAAAAAATCTAAAACAAAAAATAGTACAGCAGCATTTTTTTCAGAAAAAAGGTAACAGCGGCGGGGGGAAAGTAGCTCCAGCGTCGCCACCCCCCACCCCTTCTCCTCCGCGCCTAGCAGCGCCGCCAGCCTTCTCCCCCACCGTGGGCGGCCGCTCCTCCAGCGCGACCGTGGCCGCCCTCCGCCGCGTCACGCGCCGCCCAGCTCAATCCCAAGCGGCCGCCAGGGCCGCCGCCTCCACACCCGCCACCGACCCCCTTCCGCGGCCCTCCAACGCCGCCGCGCAGCGCCGCTTGGCCGCGCCTCCGCCACCCTCCTTTCCTCAGGCTCCGCGCACAGCGGCCCGCTGCCCTCGCGACCACGCACGGCCTCCCCCGTTGGGGTCCACCTGCAAAGAACGAAGGAAGAAGAAGGTAAACTTCTTTATTTTTTTATTGCAAAAATTGTGTAAATTTTTTGTATAGTTTCAATAATTGCAAAATGGTCCCTGTATATGTTTTTATTGTAAATATTATTTTCTGAATTTGTAAAGATAACCTTATGTTCGCTTTTTAATTTGGACATCAATCTTAAACATCATTTTATTCAATGAAAGATGTTTGGATGTTGAACAACTAGTTCTCTACCATGTGGATCTTTATTTACTTATTTATAATCTTTGGGTAATTAATTAAAATAGTCTAACTAAAATTCTACATATTTTACCCATTTTGTGCTATTAAATTTATACCTCACACATAGTTTCTCTAAAAACTCCACAAAAATTAGACATGATACCTTGTGTGATTGAAATACTATCTAAATTTCACCCAAAAAGGAGTTGTCTTGTGCCTGAAATAAATTGTAGAGTGATTTTAGTATTTGATTTTTAATTAAATCCACGTACGCCATTTTTGCAAAATTCAAGTCTCCTGAATGCCATATGAAACTACCTATTTGAGATAATTTTCTCTCTGCCAAAACATGGATTTATTAGGAATTAATCACTCACTGTCACTCTGTTTTCACTAAAAAATCCATAAAATTTTCATACTTTGTCAAAAAATTCCAAAAATATTATTGTAGTTTCTTTGCATCATTTTTTCATTCCAATAAAATTTTCATAATTTTTGCTTACTGTTTATGTGAAAATTGCGAAAAAAACCCATAAAAAGTGTTCATTTTTAGTTGTTGCATTTTAATTCCTAAAAATTCAAAAAAATGTGTCTTGCATTAATCACTGGATTAGGATTCTAGGAAAAATATAATTTGGCTGAATTGTATTAATTTTTCATTAAAATTAATTTGGCTAAGTTGTATGCTTTCTTAGTGTATTAATTCAACCGCATTTGCATTTGCATTTGTTTTTGCATTAAAAAAATCTAAAAAAAATCCGTACTGAAAAACTAGATCTAAATTTTGGAATTAACCCCCCAAAGTTGTTCCTTTGCCTCCCTGTGTTCGACCCCGGACTTGCCCGGGATATAAATTAAAGCCAAGAGACTCTTCACGGAGATCTTCTCTCGGTTCTGACTGAATCGCTAAGTACACGTACTACAACGTGCCCAATTAAACATTGTATTTAGCGACTCATTAGATGGCGCCGTTGCCGGGGAGGCAAATGACTTAGTGATTAATTTATGAATCTGTGTTTAGATTTTCATTTACTCGGGTAGTCTGACCCCCGAGCCACTTGTAATTATTTCATTTTTTCGCAATTATTTTTCTGCACACTTTTGTATATATATTTTATTTTCAATCTCTCTAATATAAATCTTATTTTCCTTGCAAGGGCCCGTTGGACTCGGAGTGCAACGGAGGTCGACAGACGCGACGCGCGCCGACTGCTGAAGATATAGGAGAATTATTTTATTTTTGAAAGAGTTTTTATAATTATTGTAATAATTTAGGTAATTCCTACTTTCCAGCAGCTCTTGTTTGAGAGATCGTGCTTGTATCCGGGCTGGACATTGGACCCGCTCGTGGTCGTGTGGTTGATTGACATAGAATAGGACTTGCACTCGCGGCTCTTTGAACATATTTTATTAGAATATCTTTATTGCTTGTGCTCGTAAATTTTAGGACCACACATCACATTTAACGAGACGCACTTAGATCACAAGGCTGTTACTCAAATTTAACTCTTTCATCACTCGCTAATAGAACTGTCTGTCTAGGAACAGTTTTCTTGTTTGCATTCGTATAGTATAAAATTTCAATTCTGCCTTGCATCCCACATGTAGAGTGAGAGGATCACTGTAAGTTTTCTAAACTGGGCATGCATCATTGATTTCACTATTTGCATCGATTTTTCTCGACTCCCTCCCCTTGGTTTTTGAAACTTAGGTTAAAAGGAAATTAAGACTGATCGTTAGGCGTGCTTTGTTTGGTGGACTAATGAAGTGATAACCAACTTAAAATCGGGACTGCTAATCAGAGTTGACACAAAAAAATTGACTAAAACTAACACTTGTTTTGGGAGAGCAAAACCCTCATTGTATGCTTTGCTATTGTGATTGTTGAGAGGTGACGACGCATCCCTAGGATAGTGCCCAAAACCTACTTTTAAGCCTTGCGTAATTGGACTTATATGTTGATTTATCACCTAGTTAAAACTGAAAAGATAAACGATCGGATTTCTACAACCATCACTGTGTTGAGTAGGTGAACTCAGGTTTGCTCTTGTGTTTGTTTGTTTTGTGTGTTATTCGGTGCACTTGCACGCTTTCTTCCTCGATCCGCTTCATTCTCCCATCTCCCTTACAAAATGTCAGAATATTGGTCATCATATCCACGTCACTCTTCTTCGACCATATTTCGACCATCTCCACCTTCTTATTCCTCGTCATACCTACGTCTCGACCGCGAAGTCAGAACTCCGACTGATTTCTCCACTTCTTCATCTTTCTCACCTATCCCACATTCTTACCCCCCTGATCCTCAACCACCCTGGATTGACTCACCATATTCTTGTCCGCTTGCTAAAATTAAGGAACAAACCAAAGAACAAGCGACTGCTGAGATGAATGACTGGCAGACTCGGTTGCTTCCACGGACATCATTCTCACCTCGAGTTGGGACCGGACAACATTTGACCTATACACATCCCGACTTGACTTTTGGGTACAACACAGTTAACAAAACAAACCGAATGGAGAGATCTACACTACATGATCTTCCTGACATGATTGACCTAAGTGATCAAGCCAACATTGACCAACCTTCATATCACCCATTTGGAGAGCTGACATATACAGGGGATTGGACTCATGAGACCAATCTACATACCCCCTGTCTACTGACTCCACCTTATGAGGCTCCAACCAACATCTGCCATACAGATGGCCCATACTCAACCCAACATTACACGCCTGAATCAAGGTGTGTTGAGTATAAGAGTCCGAGTTCTCAGCAGCATCCTCCAATTGCGCAGATTTCTCTCATGAGGTGTCATTAGAACTTATTGGAGGATGACATTTGTAGACCGATCAAGAGTCCAGGTAGGAATGTGGATCATGAAATTTGCGGATTGAATTTTAAAAAGTTGGAAGACATCGGATTGACCACACGTCATGTACAGTTGGAGTCCCTTCTACCTCCCTCTTATACTAACCACTTTCCCTCCAAACCAGAGTCTGCACATTCTCCTAGTCCTCCTTCATTTATCAAAAAGACCAAAAAATGAAAAAAAAACAGAAAATACCATAAAAATTGAAAATGGAAAAGACTTACAAAAATTGGATCCTATAATTAGGGAAGCATTGGATAGAAAGTTGATTTTCGAGCTTCTATTAATAATGTCCATTGAACACTTCTCCGACCTTAAAAGATTTATGAGAAGTAAATTGATGCCTAAAAGGTCGGGCAATAACAAAACAAGGACTGAGATACATATAGTGTCTATGGCCACATCTTTAATGATAGGGAGAAAAACCAAGAGCCGCAGAGTAAAGCGGTTGCCTAGGTTTGATTGTGAAATCAAAGATACCACATTCACCCATGCAAGAATCGATGATGACTTACCGATTAATATCCTCCCGTCCTCAGTGTTTTCCAAGCTCAAACTCAGATCTGCTAAGAAGTCAAGAGAGATCATTCAGTTGGCAGATCGGTCCATTAAATGGTCGAGAGGAACCATTTCAGGCATCGTTACTTTCCAAGGTGCTCTTATGGAAATAGACTTCATGATCATTGACATTGAGCACCGAGGAGAGTTCACCCCATCTCCAATCATTCCCGGAAAGGCGTTCTTAGCTTTGGCTAAGGCAACTATAGATTGCGAGACCAAGGATATCGATTTCACTGCATTGGGAGCACTTCGACCTCACCCGATCTTTGAGGACGCACAATATTCCAAGGTAACCCATAAAGTCGCAGACAGTCGTGACCTTCGAGAGACAGTTGAGTCCTGTCTCTCTACTACACCTGAGATACCGACTGTTCAGACGACCATTGGTTCAGAGACTCCCCACACCTCCACTTCATCAACTGCTTGCACCACCACCGTGACAGCTTCTAAGGAGGACTCACGACCAGAAGCTATCATTGAGTCGGACACGACCTTTGTGGATTGCCTTGATCATTTGGATGATCCGACACAAGAACCCAACAATGTCAAGCCAACTGAGAGCACTGTGCCTTACCAGAGATGTGTGTTGACCCTGCAGGAGTATTACAACGCATATGGTGACTCATCTGATGATGAACCTCTGGTCAAAACCTCACACTCACTACATCTAGGATCTACACCAAAAGAGACAACTGAGACCAAATTGACCAATCTTGATAAATCAGTTGCTCCATCCTCTAGTCAGTCATCTGGTAAGAAGAAGAAGAAGAGTATTGATTCCTTGAGGTATTTCCCTAAAGTCTTTACGACGTATCAAGCTCCTCTTCCTCTTGATGCTTCAGGTTCTAGAAAACCGACTAAGAAAGTTACCTTCGATGTACCAGAGAAGGAACGTTCTGAGAGTCCTCGTCAGGTCCGGATGAGGTGATCTATATGAGTGAGCTCAGTTCGGCTATTCTGAAGCCATATTTGAGCAAGCAGCCGTGTGTCGACCCTCGTGGATATTCCCCACACTTCACTATTATTCCTCTGCGGATGACTCTAACAACGATACATATGTATACTACCTACCCCCTCGCTCCCGTAAGAAGGTCCGTCACAAACCTTCTTGATCCTTGTATATTCTCACTCTTCCTTGTACATATTTTCCTTCCTTTATTCCCCTCCCTCCCCTGTGATTCGCATCACTCGTCCCAGTTCCGTATCGTTTTCATTTTGTGGTTATACTTAGGATGACTAGATCCTAAGTATGGGGGGGGGTGACCCGATTTGCTCCGTCTCTTCTTTTTATTTTCTTGTTGTATATTCTTTCCAATTCTCATCGGTCCTCCATTCTTGTGTTCTTTCCAATACTTAGGCTGACCAGAGCCTAAGTATAGGGGGGCCGATGCCCGTTGTGTATTATCCACACTCTTATTTTCTTCTATTCTTTTCACCCACTTATACTTAGTTCGAGCTATGGCTTGGTGTCACCTAGTGCCATGAGAACATAGCACATGCTAAGTATAGGGGGCGTGTATATATTACATATATACTTTACCCATAGCTCGTACTTTCACGTATTTTTGTATATATTATACAATAATTACAGGGTGGGTAAAATTGAAAAAAAATCTTTTAAAAAAATTAAACTAAAAGAAACTCGTAAAAAAACTTTTCGAAAAAAAATCTCTTAAAAAACTTTTCAAAAAAATTCCTTATTTGTTTTTTTAAAACTTTTTCAGAAAAATGTGTCCTTTCTTATTTAAAAAAAAAACACTTGAGAAAAAAAGAGCAAAACTTTTCTAAAAAAATTCTTCTTTTCCTTTGTTTGTCAAAAAAAACTTTTTGAAAAAAAACTTTTTCTAAATCTTAAGAAAACTAACTAATAAATTGGTTTAATCCCTGACACATTCACCTTCACTTTCACAAGACTAGTGATATTCAAGAACACTTGGTTTATGAGGTCTTAAGATTTTGAGTTAACCAGCTTTAATCATTAGGGTCCTTGACTTAATTATTCACATTTCCCTAGTTTGAAAGATTTATGTGCTATATTGCATGCTTAGTCTCTATCTTAAGAATATGATCAGCACCTCACATACACAACTGCAGTTACCATGAGATGAGTTGAAATTTCACTTGAGGAATTGGGATGAGAGATTTGAGTTTGAACTTGATTTGATGATGCTCGAGGATGGGATCAAATCAATGAAGGCTTCATGAGACCTGAGTGTCAGCATCTTTAGCCAGTATGAGAACATGGTTCTTGTACTATCTCTTGACATTTACCAATGTGTCAGGGTGTGATAAAATAAAAAATATCGATCAGTGTGCGCCAACTCTCGGTAAAAGCAACGAAGCTAGCCAAAAATACTACAAAGCAATGAAATGTTAAAGAAAAGCTCTCATTCCACAAAGTCAATTATCAAAAGAGCTTCCACCCAAGGGGAGCGCTCCCAACCATTTCAAAGTGTCCACTTGAACCATCGCTATTAAGACCAGGAGTCGGGCTTGCACCAAAAAAGGGCTTTGCATCGTAAATGCTACAAGTCTGGGTGTAGAAGGTATAATAGATACTCAAAAAAGACACACTCCGATGTACTCCCAGGAAAACAAGTGCAAACGGCTCCAACTTCTCTTGACGGACGCACTGATCAACGTCAAAAATATGCATTGCGTAATAAGGCACTTGAGAGAATCCTTATTCCAATTAGAGGGAGAGAAGAAATGACACAATCCTATGCCCTCCATCAACTGACCTTCAATCTACACTTTTAAGTCTGACAACTAAAGAGACGATGGATTGAATACAAGAAAAGATTTATTCCCTAGTGTTGAGGATCAAGTTCTTAGGAGAGTCTCTTGGACTGGAACCTTGGGTGACGTTGTGACTCTAATCTTGTAACTGCAGTCAACACTTAAGTCATATCCCTACTATATATGTATACAAAGAGAGTATGGTGATTAGGGAAATTGGATACCTTTTGACTAGAGCTTGGTTCATCTTAGAATTTTAGGATCTCTGAAACTGAGAGTTCTTGAACGGATCAAGTCTTGTATTCACATGCACAGTCAGGGGTTAATCCAACTTATTCATTCTTTATTTGCTCGAGGACTAGCAAAGTTTAAGTATAGGGGGTGATGAATCCGCGATTCGTCATCTCAATATCTTGATCTTAGCAAATTCCCCGAGCAAATTCTCAAATAAATGTACATAAAATCAATAAATTAACAAAATGACTCTTGTAAATAAAATACACTAATTATTGTATATTAGATTGTACAAAATAAATTAACAATAAAAAGCCACAAAAATAAAGGAGTTTTTCACCTGTAAATAGTTCAAATCTTCATCTATTTTTAATAATTTCATTTCAACTCCTTTTTGGCTAATTCTTTCTCCAACTTGTTCATAAAAATGTATATAAAAATACAAAAATAAAAACAAATTTTATCTCAAATAAATGCTCCTAGATCCTAAAGAGAAAAGGTCGTAAAGTCCAACTTCCAAGCCAAATTCCCGCTCTGTATGAACTCTAAATTCACCAAACTCACTTTTAAAGTTCAAGTTAGAAAATTATCTATCCAAGGAAGTAGTTTCATTAAAATCAGAGCTCATTTGCAAAAGTTGAGTTTTGGGACCTAGATGTACATTGTATATTACGTATATATTCATTATTTTTTCATTTTTTATTTTATCTTTCTTAATTATTAAAAATACAAAAAAATCATGGTGGTGTTATATTTTGATTGAAGTATTTTATTGTATTTTCCTATTATACATAACTACTATTAAAAAGCCTAAAAAAATATAAAAAGAAAAGAAAACAAAAAAATGTACATGTTGTGTGTATTCCTTTGTAAATTCCCCACCATTTTTCCTTGTTTATATTTTTATTGTATTTTAGTAGCCTACTTTATATCATTATTTATTATTTATTTTCCATTCTCTACAATAACTTCTCTTCTACCACCAACTTTCATTCAACTGCACCATTTTTAATAACTCCCATTCTACTCCATATTCTTCCACCAACCTCCCATTCAACTCCATCAATAATACAATTTCCCATTCAACACCGCCACCATTCTAACCTCTTTTTCTCTTCTCTTTATATTCATTTGTACATCCTCATTTTTCGCCATCCGTCCTTCTAATAGAATAAGGAGAGAGCTTGGAGTGTTTTGTTGGTGACAGCGGCGAAGCGTCTTCCTCAAGCGATGACTTCCTTCAGGCGAGATCCGCGGAGCTCCGCTCCGCGTCACGAGTTCCCCATCGAGCTCGCGTAGCTTCTCCGATTTTTATTTACCCAATCGGATCGAAGCGACGACACGAGTCCAGCGTAGCTGCTCCGCAAATCCGACGAACACCAGGTAAGTTGTCTCTCTACTCTTCCTTGTTATTTATTTTATCTCACATTTTGTTTACTTAGTTCACCACAATCATTTTTTTTTCATATCATCACCACCACCAATTCGTCCTCATCCCATTTTGTATATATTCACATTTGTTTCCTATTTTAAAAAAAATTGAAAAAATAAAAACTCTAAAATAAAAAAATAGTACATCAACATTTTTTTCAGAAAAAAGGTAACGATGGTGGGGGGGGAGGGGGGGGGGGAAGCAGCTCCAGCGCCGCCAACCCCCCACCCCTTCTCCTCCGCGCCTAGCGGCGCCGCCGACCTTCTCCCCCACCGCGGGCGGCCGCTCCTCCAGCGTGGCCGTCGTCGCCCTCCGCCGCCTTACACGCCGCCCAGCTCAGCCCCAAGCAGCCGCCAGGGCCGCCGCCTCCACACTCGCCACCGGCCCCCTTCCGTAGCCCTCCAACGCCGCCGCACGGCGCGCTTGGCCGCGCCTCCGCCGCCCTCCTTTCCTCAGGCTCCGTGCACGGCGGCCCACTGCCCTCGCGGCCACGCGCGGCCTCCCCTATTGGGTTCCACCTGCAAAGAACGAAGGAAGAAGAAGGTAAACTTCTTTATTTTTTATTGCAAAAAATGTGTAATTTTTTTGTATAGTTTCAATAATTGCAAAATGGTCCCTATATATGTTTTTATTGTAAATATTATTTTCTTAATTTGTAAAGATAACCTTATGTTCGCTTTTTAATTTGGACATCAATCTTACATCGTTTTATTTAATGAAAGATGTTTGGATGTTGAGAAACTAGTTCTCTACCATGTGGATATTTATTTATTTATTTATAATCTTTGGGTAATTAATTAAAATAGTCTAACTAAAACTCTACATATTTTACCCATTCTGTGCTATTAAATTTATATCTCACACATAATTACTCTAAAATTCCACAAAAATTAGACATGATTTCTTGATAAGTGATTGAAATACTAACCAAATTTCATCCAAAACGCAGTAGTCTTGTGCCTGAAATAAATTGTAGAGTGATTTTAGTATTTGATTTTTAATTAAATCCACGTACGTCATTTTTGCAAAATTTCAAGTCTTCTGAATGCCATATGAAACTACCTATATGAGATAATTTTCTCTCTATCTAGTTTGAAAACTTGGATTTATTAGGAATTAATTACTCACTGTCACTCTATTTTCACTAAAAAATCCATAAAAAATTTGTACTTTGTCAAAAATTCCAAAAATATTACTGTAGCTTCCTTGCATCATTTTTTCATTCCAGTAAAATTTTCATAATTTTTTATTACTGTTTGTGTGAAAAATTGCGAAAAAACCCATAAAAAGTGTTCATTTTTTAATTGTTTCATTTTAATTCCTAAAAATCTAAAAAATGTGTCCTGCATTTATTACTGGATTAAGATTCTAGGAAAAATATAATTTGGCTGAATTGGATTAATTTTTCATTAAAATTAATTTGGTTAAGTTGTATGCTTTCTTAGTGTATTAATTCTGCCGCATTTGCATTTGCATTTTTTTTGCATTAAAAAATCTAAAAAATCTGCACTGAAAATCTAGATCTAAATTTTCGAATTAATCCCCAAAGTTGTTCCTCTGCCTCCCTGTGTTCGACCCCGAACTTGCCCGGGATATAAATTAAAGCCGAGAGACTCTTCACGAAGATCTTCTCTCGGTTCTGACTGAATCGCTAAGTACACGTACTACAACGTGCCTAATTAAACATTGTATTTAGGGACTCGTCAGACAACAATGTGATTTACAAGGATAAAGTCAAAAAAATGGCACGATCACCACGTTAAGTGCAAGAACTTTGTCCCAGGATAAAAGGTATGGTTGTTCAGTGCGAAATTAAAGATCTTTTATGGGAAATTAAAGTCAAATGGACTGGTCCCTGTATAGTAAAGAATTATATAAAGAAAGTGCATAGTAATGGAAGTGTATAGATATCTGATCTCACAGATGGTGCATGGTCTTTCTTGGTGAATAGACAATTGTTGAAGAACTTTATTGAATCAAATGATTAGTTAGTCCAAGTTGAGCAGATTGACTTCTTGTCAAGCGATTATCAAGATGACATCTCGAGCCACTCTACATGAGGTTGTAGCAGAAAGATTCATATCAAAAAAGATTTAGCATCTTTTTATATTTACATATGCTTTCTTTCTAACATTAATTATTCACTTGATTTTTCCTATTATTTCCACCAGTTTCGATTCTTTCTTCTTTAGATCTTTACTCCTTACTTAGTCAATTTAAAGCCTAAGTATAGGGGAGGTTGAGCCATGTTATGTATATCCCCTTTGTTTCTTCAGTCCTCTCTCAGTTCCACCTCTTTTCAACTCTTTCATATTTAGGTTATTTTCAGCCTAAGTACGAGGGGTTGAACCCCTGTCTTTATATTCTACTTGATTCTTTTATCCGTTGATACCCTATTCTTTTGCACTTCATTCATACACTTAGACTATTTAAATCCTAAGTACGGGGTTGTACCTATTTCAACTCTCGTACTTTCCTTCCTCTTTATGCTTAATACGGGTCAAGCTCTTCATTTCACTTTGTGCCATGAGGACATATCACAAGCTAAGTATACGAGGGTGCACTTATATTTTCCATATATCATTTATTCATAGTTCATACTTTAAAATGTTTTCATATATTATCATGGGCCAAGGGTATGGGGATTTGAAACTGATTTTGTAAAATAATTTGTAAAATATTTTGAAAATCATTATACATATGTGACATTGTTGTGTAAAAATGTTTTACATATTATTTGCAAAAGGGCACAAATTGTTTTGACACGTTATTTTTGTATATACTTACAAAATTTTTTGAAAAAAAACTCTAAAAATCTATAAATACTAACTGATAAGTGGGTTTGTCTATGATATTTCACTGCACACAAGACGTGCTAGTTTAATACTTGATTTAGAGTGACACTTGACTCAGAGTTTAAACCATTCATTAGGGTTTTAAGACTTAATAACTTAAACTCCTTGGTTTGAAATATATACATGCTATATTGCATATAGAGTCCTCTGTTCTGAAAAAAGAATATGACCAACACTTCACATGTACAATTACATAGATATTGTGATGAGTCAATGTTTTGTCAGAGGAATTAGGATGAGAGGTTTGAGTTTGGACATGATTTAATGATGCTCGAGGATGGTATAAGATTCGAGATTGCTTCATGAAACCTGAGTGTCGGTACTTTAGGCCAATATGAGAATAAGGTTCTAATACTATCTTGATTCAAACCTAAGTGTCGGTATGTATAAAATTATAAAAAAAGTTGATCAATATGTGCTAACTTGGTAAAATCAGTCGAACTATACAAAAAGAAAAGAGAAAAGAAAAATATTGAAAAGAAAACTCATATATTCCAAGAAAAATTCAAATAGCTTATGTCAACGGTGAGCACTCCAACCTTTCCAAAGTGTCTACTTGGATCAAATCAATTAGGCTTTATGAGTGGAGCAAGCATGATAAATGGGCTCTACATTGTCAGCATTATAAATATGGGTGTTGAAGGTGTAATAGATACGCAAAAGAGACACACCCTGCGTATCCTAGGAAAACAAGCACAAACAACTCAGAATTCTCGATGGACATACTGATTAACACCAAAAAATATGTGTGTTAACAAGAGACTCAAGATATCCTTAGTCCTATGAGAGGAGAAAAGAAATGACACAAACCTATATCCTCCATAGCTGGTCATTTCATCTGACATTTTTCAGTCTGACAATTTAAGAGGCGGTGGAATGAAGTGGAACTCCATTTATTCCCTAGATTTGAGGGTTGGGTCCTAAGAAAGATCTTTTGGACTGGAACCTCGGACAAAGATTCGACTCTATACTTGTATATGCGATCCACACTAAAGGTCGTACTCCTCATACATGTATATACAAAGAGTATGAAATATAGGGAAGTTTAGTTCCTTTTGAATAGAACTTTGGTACATCAAATTCGTGTCCTGAATGTCAAGTCTTGTATTTCACATTTACAGTCAGGGATTCAACTAACTTATTCCTTCTTTATTTGCTTGAGGACGAGTAAAGTTTAAGTATAGGATGGCGATGAATCCCAAATTTATCATCATTATTTAGATTAATTATCCCTCTATCTTAAACTAACAACTAACATAATAACTAATTTACTTGATTTAACATTTAACATCTTGTAAATAACTAAGGCTAATTAATGTACAAAAAGAACTGCATATTATCAGTGTTAAAGATTTCCTTTATTTTATGTGTTTTTAATTATTAAAAATCCCATAAAAATAAATGTAATATTATTTATAATATATTTTACATTATTCCTTATATAATAATACAAAAAAATAAAATAAACAAATGAAGTATTTTTATTCATTAAAAAATACTTACGAAAATAATAAGTACATCCACATGTGACTTTGAGTGATATACAACTTTCACGTTGGATATTTTTTTAATTTTACATAATTTACTATTTTATATTTATTTTACAAAGATTTTCTTATTTATCATTATTTTTATTGGATCACATGGCTCAATCAGAGCACTACACATGACCCGACCCTTCTTTACAACTCGTGCATCCTATAAATGATCAGATGGCTCTGATCAGCCCCAAGCCTGCTCTCTTATGTGCCGCTTGATCTTTTGATCAAGGGTTCATGTCAACCCTCCGTGACTTAGCCACAATAGTTGGATCATCTGATCCAACGGTGGACCTCCATCGTCAACCTCTACTTGGTGCTCCTCCGAAGGTCGCAACCTTTCATTGAGGGTAACTTCTCTCATTTCTTCACGCTGACCTACGTGTTTTTAGCCCTTGGGATCAGCTCCTAGACAAAGCTTCTTCAACCCTCTCCTTTGCCATAACCTCCGGCTCCTCCATCTCCCTCACTGCATTTGCAGTGAATGGTTGAAACTACCTTCTTCAGCCGTCCATCTTCGAACAAAAACTCATTTCCAACCACATTCTCCGATTATCCACCTTCACGAGAGTTTTCCCTCGAGCTTTCTCCCAACTGTTTGTGACCAATGGAGGGTGAGAGATCAAGAGAAGCAAGGGCTTGACTCCGACAAGATCCAAATCCACGTTTGTCCACGTCGCACCGTGGTCATCGCTGCATGAGTTTCATGCTTGAGCCGAGCTTGTCAAGCGAGGACTCTGCGACTGTCCAAGCCTTGATTCAGGCTCTATCCATCGCCTCCATTCTTCTTCTTCCTCCCAATCACATCTCAATTCATTTAATCTATGATTTCTTTGATTTAACTTGTCACACACATATTTGTTCTTCCCCAATTGATCACACCATCACGTTTACCAATATACCCCCATCCTTATGCAAGGTTCTAATCAACACCTTCCTTTCTCCACAATCCCCTCCGTTTTGACCAAGGTCTCCTCTTTACTCAAGAGGAGAACCCATTTAGGGCTCCTTCTGGTCAATTGATAAGCGATCATATTATAATGAATACACATTAATTTAGCCTTTTACCAATTCATCACTACTCCGATTACTCCAATATGTTGAAGCTCTTGAAGTCAACATTCGCTCCATGTTCTCAAACCCCTCTGTAACTAGTCAAAAATATTTTATATAGTCAATAACACAATTATTGATATTTTCCAAGTGATGCTATTTTATTCACATGTGTTTTTTGTCAGAGTTATTATTATTGCTTGTGCTTACATTGACACAACTACTTAGCATTATATCTCTATTATCAATATAATAAAAGACATTATACTACTTTTCTACATGACAATATTTACATGAAATCATGATGTTAGATTTATGTGTGCATGTTCCTTTTAGACGGTTGGAGTCTTCCCAATCCGAGCAGGTCATAGGATTCCATATTGTGGCCAGGTCGGTCTGCTAATGTTGACTTTGGTATCTTTATACAAAGATATAAAGCATATTGGCATGTAATATCTAAAGCTTTGTAAATGATTGAGTTATTTGTGCAAAGAACTAGACATATTGAAGTAGTTGATCGGCTCCAATCCCAAGTCAATGGATCTTGGTCATGGTTTTCACCTGCTTGGGTTTCCATGCAAACATTTATGTTATTGTAGTTGATTATCTGCTTTGCTTGTTTTATACTCCTTAAATTCTGCAAGTTATTTTAAACTACCATAAAAGTTAGTTACTATTATCCATCCAATCCCCTTCGTAGTATTGCGACCCGCATGCACTCTCAGATCTATCCTCTATTTGCTCCATCGTGTGTATGGAGGTGCTTGATTGTTGTTAAGTTGCTCTTATCACCCGCTTCTCAAAGGGGAGCACCATTCTTCATACTAGTTCGTGGGATTACCTCCAATATTATGGTTGGAAAAATATATTTTGGGTTTGGACTGGTGATAGTAGGTGTTGATTGAGGGGGGTATCAATTGGAAAAGTTCTAATGGAAAACACAGATTTGATTAACGATTATTTCAAGTTGAAGATGAAGTGTGGATGTCATGGGACTGGTGGGAAGGTCGGGATGACGATGTCAGGACATAAATTGATTAACAGAGGGCATAGGTTGAAGATAAACTTTGGTGGCACCACATGGTCCCAACACAATCGTCTAGAAAATGTTAAAGAAGAACTCATGGAAGGAGTCAGGATTGAATTGAACGAAAACTTTCGAAATGAAAGTTTTAGGAAATAAATATCTTAAGTATCAATAACTGTATGATATCAAGATGGTCATGGTGCATAGCTCTAGTTGTACGAAGGAACCTATTATGCAAACTTGGTTATTCTTCATTTCTGATTAAAGAGTGATTTGCAATAACTTTTTATTTCGTAATGGCTTATCATGGGCTCATATGTCCAACACTTTTATCTTCAAACACAACTTTATTCCACGATTTTGAGACTAAATACATATATGTGTTTTCGAAGGCACAAGATGATAATTCATGTAATAGATTTGCATGGTGTTAGGACCAGTCTCATCCTTGAACATATTCATCCCTATAATCCCAACCCTTAAACATATTCATCCCTATAACACCAATTATTTTAATCTTCTACAACATCTCCACTATGAAATCTCAATGTCTTATCATACACATAAAACCACATAGAAATGCACTCATCAACATAGATATGTACAACCATAGAAGCAAATATAGTATTGATGCAAGTGGGTTTTCCAAAAAAACAAGCAATAGGGGTTGCAAGTCCCTCGAACATGCATGGCATCAATTCATATATCAAGGAAGTGAAAATAGGAAACAAACTCCATTATCTTAAGACATAGATGCATCTACATCTAGTTTTCCCACAATGCACAACTTCTCCTCACTGATCCGAGCATTAGCATTAACTTTTCATAGAACACTATTTTGGTGAGAGGAAGCTAATAACATCAAAAACCGATTCTAAAAATATGATACAAGAAGAAGGTCTTACCTCCAAACTCAAAACCAAAGGGATCTTCTTGTTCCCCATTTGCTCTTCATGAATATGACACCAACCACACGATCCTTTGATCTCTAGCGAGACCTTGATGAGCAAGGTGGTGGCTATGAATTTGGAGGATGATTGCAGGAAGACGACGGTGGGTTAGGACATTCATGACCGTTCAAATGATTCTTTTAAAGGGGCTTGGGCTATTCCATTTCCATAAGTGGCATCAACATATTTGGGTTTGATACCCATTACTAAATGACCATATCTTCCTCATCCAAAGTTGGCCAAAACATTTTATATGTATTGAAATTCCCTGGTCGAGAGCTTCTAACAAGTCATATATTGCAATGATTCGATAAAATTGAATTTTGAACTCGATCGGATCTTTGAGTCGAAAAGTCAAGGTTTTATATTCTCCGATCATAAATTGTTAAAATTAAACATAAATTCATAATGAAACCTTCAAGATTCATCCATATGAAATGATGTTGTAAAAATAAATGCGCAAGGATAAAAATTCTGAAACGAAAGTTGTAAAATAAATACATAGATGTGAAATGTAGCAAATAATCTAATAATAAAAAGCGAAGTTTTAAAATGTACGCAAAGAATCACGATAACTAATTATTCCATATATAATCATGATATTCTTAAAAAGATGCGTGTAGATTACCTAGTTGCAAACATGTAAACTTGAGAAGAAATGAAAATACCATTTTTTTAATTATGGAGTGATTATTGTGCAATAAATGATGATGGCTATTAAAAATGATTGGTTGAAATAACACACTTATCAATTCATTAATGAACTCCGTGCTCATTGGAAACACTATTTACAGTAAACACAAGCACGTATATAAACACGTATAATTACGAACGAAGATGTAAATGATTCAGAGTTTAACTGTGCTGAAATTCATGCTATTTATTGTAGGGTTTTTCGTTGGATCTCTACTAGTTAAAATGATAAATATTTTATTTATCATAAGTATCATTCCATTATTAGTTCTCGTAGCTAGAACATGTTTAATTAAGGTATTTTTCGGACACACTAATAAATTTTTTTAAAACTATATCACCACTATAGAAAACCGCCGTTTATGAATATTAATGATATGTGTGTCATTTTGTAAATATGAAAGCTATAACCGTACGATGCTATTCAACAACTCGAAGGCACACATTTAGAAGTTACCAATAGGATAAGATACGAGATTAGTAAGGTGGATGTTTGGAGGAGGGTGGGGGTGTGAATTAAAGAAGACACCATCATAAATGAAGAGAAGAAAAATGAAAAATACTAAAGCAAATAGATATATGCCAAATTTCTCTCTCTCTCTCTCTCTCATGGCTCCCTCTCTATTTCATAAACATGTATTGGTTACATGCCTATCTCCTTCAATTTTTATGATGTTTGAGATCTGTAAAATAAAAAATCAATTTCGACCTTGTATATTGAATTTTATTACTGATTACACTGATAAAATTTCATAAAAAAACAGAATTATAGGCTAATAATATTTCACACAACATTATGAATTCAAAAATCAGAATTATTCTATTGAAAAAAATTCTTTTTTAATAATGCATTTAAAAATATCTGCAATAAAACATATATAAAAACGTTCACACAAAAACACATATATGAGCAAAATGGGTTTGTCCCTCAGGGGAGCTAACTTGGCTCACTGCCTCATTTTTCTCCATTTTTTTGAAAAATGAATCCGTAGAAATCCATCACTATATCCCTATATTATGTCATTCAAGTGTCATGTGAAACATAGACTACTACGACATCCATCCAGATTGGGTTAATTCAACAATTCTATGACCGTTAAAAAATGACCGTCTAGGTGGATGCCGTATGAGACTGTTTTCGTAGGAAACCTAAATGACATAATATAAGGATATAGTGAAAAATTTATAAGTATTTATTTTTAAAAAATAAAAAATGAGGTAGGGGATCTAAGTTAGCTCTCCCCGAGGGTAACCTCATTTTACCCACATATATAATGGGTAAAATGTGTATACCCTCATGAGAGAGCTAACTCAGCTTCTCCGGTCTTTTCTTTTTAAACTTTTTTGTGTTATTTCTTCGAAACACACATGGGGTTTTAAATCACATAATATCAACATATTCTCATTAAAATTCAATTCATTTCGAGATTCTTATCCCACACCCTATCACATTTTAACAATCTCAGAATTGTTTGTTTTTCACGACATTTGAATCACATGTTCCTCTTATTATTATAATTTAATCTCCCAAGTATTTTAAAAAATATCACATTTTTTTTTAAAAAATAGACGAGGGAAGCTGATTTGGCTCCCTCTGGGAGTAGCCCCATTTTACCTATATATAATAGTAATTTTAAAAATTAGATTGATTAAATATTGATTATTCAAGAAAATTTTGAGATTATATGAAATATGTTTAATGACACTTGCACATCTGAATTTCTATTAATTTTTTTGAATAATTAATTCTTAATATAATTATAAGATTATAGTAAACAAATCCCCAATCCTAATATTATTTGATATGCTACATTGCATCATTGTTAGAGTACACTCGTAATTTACATTGTATGTAGCAGAATACTGAACAACAGAATGACATCTTTGTACACGACGCTAATGTTATTTCAAAATTTCTAGGGAACACATTTAGAAAAAGATATATTGAATTAAGAAAGATAGGAGCGGAAACTTGAAATTGAGAACATTATCTTTTAAACTGATTTGGTAAAAGGTACCATACCATCAAATATGCATACAATCGAAATAAATTTAGATTACGATGCTACGTCGCTAGGAAATTGTGCAGATTATAAGGGTGATGTAAACTTTGAAAGTATATGGATCTATATGTAAATACCTGGAATTTAAAAACATCAGTCATTACATATAAATTGATGGGAGACATGCAACAAATTGCGCCGCCAATCTCTTTTGGATGACAAATCCAATCCTTCGAAATACAACATTCATAGATCTAGGTAATCATAGCATTGCTATGCATAATTTTTTGGGATTCTCTCAAGGAGCCCCACTACTTCACTTGCCAATAACCCAAATGTATCTAAACCAAAGGGGATGCATACATATTGATTGTTAATACATGCCTTCTCATGCTTAGTCACTTTAGGTGAGGCAGCTTTTTGTGCAGTGTATCTCGCAACAAAATCACTATTTATCGAACCAACCATGGAGAAACTCCAGTCAAATCAACACACGCATGTTTTCCTCCAACCCATCCAAATATTAAAACATCTGCTGGTCTAAGTGTCGATCTCTCCTCCTGTGAATTAGTCAAAAAATTCACCGGTGCTTCTTTTTTTGATGCAACCCCCGCATGTCTGAGAACATTAAAAAGGACATCCCTTACAAAATCATGTCTATGTTTAAAACCTGTAAGTTCGCGACAATGAATAGCATGCTCCCCAAAAGCATCTAAGCAGGATTTGTGGCATACTGGACAAGCATTATCTGTTGGGAATAAAGGAATCATGAGGCGGTACTTGAGAATTGTATGATATTCAATGAGTAACATATGCATTGCAAGCCCCTCAATGGGAATGACAAGAAGGAAATCTTGAACATGTCCATCTTGTAAATATCAGAAATTTTACTTTTTGTCTAGCAGTCATGTCAAACTCAACTTCCATATCTTTTACGATTTTGATAAAATGGGAACTCGTCAAAATATTCTCGACTTTAAGAAGAACGGTATCCTTACTAGTAAAATAATAAGATCAAGAGAGATGGAAGTGCGACATATAAACCTTCCACAATATTAAAAAAAATCAGAATTCATCTCATGTAAAACGAGTATGAGATGAGGGGAAATCTTCGTATTAACTATTATTGCAAAATTTCTCGTCCTTATCCTCTTCATATATACTGTAAACAGAAAAGACGACACTGTCCATCTCCAACAACCCGAGAGGCCTATAGTGCCCCCACTCAATAGTTATGGCGGGTATTGAACTGTAAACGGAACTAAATATTATTATTATCGCGCGCCGGATAAACAAAGGCGAGACCGAGTGTTCCACGTGCGTCTGCGTCCCCCGCGAAGGCTCCCTTCCGGCCTTCGGACCACTGTTAAACCTCTTCGCTCCTTTCTCTCCCGATCCCCTCCCTTTTTACCTTCCGACCATTCTACCAAACCATGATCGTCTCTGCCCTACTGACGTCCGTGGGCATCAACCTCGCCGTCTCCGCGCTCCTCTTCGCCCTTTACTCCGTCCTCCGCAAGCAACCTGGCAACGCCCGCGTCTATTTCTCCCGCCACATCGCCCAAGCCAACCTCAAATCCAAGGATGCCCAATCCTCCAGCACCGCCTCTGGAGGCCTCACCCTCGACCGCTTTCTCCCATCCGCCTACTGGCTCCGTGGTGCCTGGCTCCCCTCCGAGGATGACCTCCTCCGCACCGCCGGCCTTGATGCCGTCGTCTTCATGCGGATCTTCGTCTTCAGGTGCTGTTCAAGGAATAATAGATCTTAACAAATTACAAATTGTTTTGTCAATTAAGACGCTCCTTAGACTATTTAAATTAGCTGGGCCTGATGTCTACTTGGGATGCAGCTTGAGAGTGTTTGTTGCCGCGGGAATCATTGGAGTGTTCATTCTTCTTCCGGTGAACTATGAGGGAAATCAGCTGCAAAATTTCGACATCTTCGATATTCCAAACGAGTCATTAGATAGATTCAGTATCTCGAATGTGAAGGATGGTTCCAAATGGTAAAAGACCTCCTCTTTCCTTGTTCTCGATTTTCTATGTCGCTTTTCGATATGCTGCTTCTGTCTATCTGCGTCGAAACTCATGGACCTCTATTTATAATGTTCGATTGTTTTGGCCCTTTCACCGATCGGATAAAATGCAATGGGGCACACTGTATAGGACTGGAGCCTTGTGAAGTGTGAATAGAATCAACGACCAATCTTAGGTTCTCATAAAATTTGACTAGCTTGTTCAGACACAACACTTTCTGTTTTGTCCTTAATGAACAGAAACGATAAGTTCATCATATCGTCCATGAGCTAAATTGATAAACATGAAGGGTGAGCTCAAAGGATGCACTCAAGTCGTGGGAAGTATTTATGGGAATTGTCTCACATACCCTTTTAAGATATGCCCTGCCTCAGTCCTTGGATTCAAGTTTTAACTGCTAGTTCGTCTATTTATATTCCGATTTGAGTACCAGGAAATGTCTGGCCTTCCAATATAGTCCTTTTTGTTGCCTTCATTTGGGTGCTTCTATCCTTTTTGATGGAATCGGAGTCAAAGTGAGGTTGTTGTTAGTTTCAATTTTTTTAATAAACACAGGTAAGATCATTTTACCATTGTGGCGAGCCTCTTTTGCACTCCTCATTGAGGGTAGGACTTTTAGATCTTAAATAGAAAGTTGGTAATTCTGCCTTGTCTTCCCATTTTCTTTATCCAATTTGTCAATAAAAATATTTTCTGGTTCCAGAGTTACAGGTGTGAGCGATTCCCCTATCTTTCTCTGCTTTTCTGTCTTTAGTTTGAGTTTCTCTGGGATTTGTCTCATATTAGTTTCTGCTGCATTTGTCTATTTATTAGTTTCTGCTGCATTTGTCTATTTTTACCATTGGAGAAATACCCACCTACAAAAAGGAAGAGTAGCGGACATGTGGGTGCGATGCAGCTTATTTGATGCAGGCCTCATGTGGGGATGGGGGTAGAAAAATCGCGATGAGCATTGTGGAATAAGGGCGAAACAAGGATGGCGGGCTAGTAGAAATCCATAGAATAAGATAAAGGATAGGAGATGAGGAGGCGACTTCACATTTCTATTTCTTATGACTTATTGTTTACAAAAACATACCAGCCCACCCTTAGCTTATGAAGAAAAGGTCATACATCGAGAATGATGCTCATTCCCATATATATTAACAAATAACACATACCAACTTACAAAATTTCGGACTCAAAAAGAGCATTGGCATGGTGTACAACATTATCTAATAGAATTCTTCGCATGAAATATAACCTCATTACACATGAACAAAATGGCCTACACAAGAACAAGAAGCATCAACTATACATCAATTGGTCTATGTTGAGTAACATAGGGAAGTCCATGTCTCTCCAAAGATGAAGAGTCAAGCCAAGAAATGGATGTCTTCCTTCAAATCCTATTAGTTCCTTTATATAGTGAGGTGACATGTTACAAAAGAAATAATAATTTAATATATATGTGAAAGGACTAAATGAAAGACTTTTTTGTAAGCTAGGGTTACACCAAAGAGACATCACAAACATACTAAACAAAGATACCCCTTGAGGGTTTTACAATTAATATCTCTCAACACGCTTGGTCTGTGACTGGTCTGTTGCTTAGTTGTTTCATGGTGTGGTCGGGGTATCGATTTGTGATACCTTCCGATCTTGTTTGTGCTCTTTTTCTCCCCCTTCCTCTCTGCGTTTTCCCGCTGTAAGTCTCTCTTTTTTTCTTTGTTTACTATTAATAAATATGGGGTGAGCACCATCGAGTGCGTCCCCCGTTTTTGAGCTTCAAAAAAAAAAAAACTCTCAACACTCCCCGTGAAGGTCTAGATATCTACCATGCCTATATTGTACAAACATTACTAAAAGGCCTTATGGAGAATTCGTAAGTAAGAATGTTTGTTGTCTATTCTGATGAAAAAACGTGAATAGTAGAGATGTACCTTTTCTATAACATATATATTGTTTTGACAATCAACCTCAATGTTCTTGGTTCTCTCATGAAATACTTGATTATTTGCTATGAACGAGGTTGCTTGATTTTTGCCCCATAATTGTACAAGGAGAGGAATCTCTACATGTAAATATGTTAATATAGACCTGAACATATAATTTTAGCATTAGCTTGAGCCATATACATGTACTCAGATTCAACACCGCTTCTTAAACTTCCAAGTAACTAAGGAATGATTAGTTCCTTGTATCCCAAAAGAACTTGTGAAGCTTATTGTTGCAATCTTGTTTTAATAACGGCACACAATTATCACAAGTCGTTCGTGTAGAGATATATTTTATGTTATGCTGTTATGTTATTTGTACTGTTTCTTATTTTCTTTCTTCTTGTGCCCGCTTTTTGTAATTTACCCATAGGCTACTCTCCTATATAAGAGAGCCTAGGTTTATGGAATAAACAACGCATTCATTTCTTCCAACATGGTATCAAAGCGGTGGTCCTAGACCGAAGCTCGAATACCCTAACCCTAATCCCCACCCGCCAACCCTTCTCCTCTCGTGACCGGCGTCGCTGCCCTTCTCCTCTCGTGATCGGCGCTGCTGCCACCTCTTCTCTCCGGCAGCGCAGCCAACGTCGCCAATGCCGGGAGCGCCGCCAGCCTCGCCGACGCTGCTAGCTTCGCCGGCGTGACCTCCTGCTGCTGGCACAACCTCTGTGCGTCTCTACTCGTGAGACCCAGCCGTAGTCTCCAAGCGGGCTCCTCCATGCACTTCTCCTCCTTTGCCCAATTCTCTTTTATGTTGAGATTTGTTGCATGAGTCTACACATGCAATCCAATCTCTTTATGTCAGTGTAGACACAATCTTGCCTAAGTCTTCAGCCCTAGCCTTCTCATGCTGATATGTCAGAGAACAAGGTTGGTATTCCCTCCACAGGTGCCTTCAGAAATCCTGTGACGATAATCAAGATAGATGGGTCGAATTATGAAATGTGGGCTATATAGTTCATGAGCATGACGAAGTGGACTGGTAAGAAACACATTCTTACCGAAGAGGAACCGGCTGAGAAGACTGACGCTAATGCCTCATGGGAGTCTGATTACGCATATGCCAAAGTCTGGCTCTCAGGTAGGTTGGCAATAGAGATTGCCAACGATATACTACACTAGTCCACAACCAAGGTGATGTGGGATATTCTTGCCGTAACTTATTCACAAGCTAAAAATGAGACGAAGATTACAGCTTCAACATGACATCTTAACCATCAAACAGAATGGATGACCACTGCACTCTTTGTATACATCCCTTCGTGGGATGTTCGAGAAGCTATATAGCTTTATGCCTCTCATGTCTACCCCTGAGCAGCAGAAGACCTATAGGAATGCCACCATGGTGGGGGTATTCCTGACAACCCTTAATCCAGAATACGAGGCAGCTCGTTCCCAGATCCTAGCTGACTCTACCATTCCTCCTATAGAGGAAGCTTTCCGTAGACTCAGTCGTATTACTGTTCCATCTTCTGCTGCTAATCAGACATCCTCAACAATGGCAATATCCTGAGGTCGCGGTGGTCCTTCTCAGTATCGTGGCCGTGGACCTCGGGGCAGAGGGGGTCGTGTTCGCCAACAATGTACTTTCTGCCACCGTCCTGGGCATACCGAGGATGCTACTCAAAGCATGGATTCCCTGCTTCTGCACGAGTGGTCGAACAGATTGAGCCTCCAGCTGCTTCCTCTTTGGATCAACAGTTTGATGATCTTGTAGCCCGCTTGAGAGACATTATACCTCCATCTGGCCCTGTGACACCCTCACTGGTTACTGAGAGTCATTCATATATTGCTGCGTCATCCTCCTCCAGTACCTCAGGTAGTACTGCTCTCACTGGCAATAGTGGGTCTGATACTATAGCATGGAGCATGGACTCTGGTGCCACACACCATCTGTGTGGAGACAGGGGTCAACTTACAGTATACAAACAGGTTCCTCCAGGGCGCACTGTGGTTATTGCAGATGAGACGTACTCCCCGATTACTGGTCAGGGGGAGATTAGCTTAACACCATCTATGCATCTAAAGAATGTGTTGTATGCACCTGATTTCTCCATTAATTTGTTGTCAATTAGCCAAATTACGAAGGATTTACATTGTAGAGCTATTTTTGATCAATCCTCTCTCATTTTCAGGACATCCGTACGAGCAACGTGATTGGGTGTGGCCGTGAGCAGGGTGGCCTCAATCACCTTTTTCGGACTCCATATGTCGGAATCTCTTCTCTACCTGCTGGACCTGTTTCTCCATTTATGTAGCACCTGCGCCTTGGTCATCTACCGCTTTAGAAACTATGTTGTGTTCTGCCCCAAATTCACCTCACACGTCCTTTCAATGTGAGGCTTGTCAGTTGGGAAGGCATCATCGGTCTAGCTTTCCCGGTCATCAGAGCCGGAATAGTAACTCCAGTTTTGAGTTGTTTCATGTCGATATTTGGGGTCCCAGTCGTGTTCCAGATCATCTGGGGTACATGTTTTATCTTGCCGCAGTTGATGATTTTTCTTGTATGTCTTGGGTCTTCTTATTAAAGAAAAAATCTGAAGCTGGGAATGTTATCAGAAATATCATAAATGAAGTATGCAATGTTTTTTTTGCCTCAATGAAAATTGTGAGGACTGATAATGCCTTGGAAATTTGTACTAATACTCTTTCTACTTATTTTTCTATCCAAGGAATTATTCACCAAACTTCCCGTGCCTATAGTTCCCAACAGAATGGGGTTGCAGAAAGAAAACATCGTCATTTGTTGGATGTCACTAGGATGCTTCTCATACAAAGTCGTGCGCTTCATTCTTTCTGGGGCGATGCTGTCCTAACGATATGCTATCTCATTAATCGTATGCCATCATTTGTCTTAGATGAGACGATTCCTTTCTCTTTGGTTTTTCCTGACAATGAATTATTCTCACTTCCTCCTCGCGTGTTTGGTTCGATTGCCTTTGTCCACCAGTTATCTCCAGGGATTGACAAGCTCTCTCCTAGAGCTGTTAAGTGTTTTTTTCGGGTACTCCAGGACACAAAAAAGGTACCGGTGTTATGATCCGCTGCGCAGGAAATATTATGTTAGTGCCGATGTTACCTTTTTTGAGTCCGTTATGTACTTCTCCCCTACAAGTGATCAGTTGATGTCTTCGTACATTGATGAAGCTATCTATATGTCGCCACCACTACCTACAACACCACCACCATTACCACCACCGCCCCCACCTCCTATTGCAGTTCCTGTTCCACCATTGCAACTTCACTATACACGTCGATCTACTTCTGCTCATGGTCACCGCTCATCATTTAGCTCGAATGAGGTATGTTCTGAGAATATAGTTTCCAATGATGGATCTAATGGTTTACCTGAGCAGGCTTCGTTACAGGGAGCAGACGAGGGGACTACTGATTTGGATCTCCCTATTGCACTACGGAAACATAAGTGTAGCTGTGCGTCTTATCCTATTGCATATGTGATTTCCTTTGATCGCTTATTTGGTGAATTCATGAATATTGTTGTTGCTCTATCTGCCGTGGACGTTTCACGGAATTACCAAGATGCTTTGAAGGACAGTCGATGATGCCTAACTATGGAAGAAGAGATGGTCGCTCTTCAGTTGAGGGGAACCTGGAGTTTTGTACCTGCCCCTGTGGGCGTGTCTACAATTAGCTGTAAATGGGTATTCACCGTGAAGCAAAATACAGATGGTAGCATTGAAAGGTACAAGGCACGCTTGGTTGCACGAGGGTTTACACAAACATATGGAGTTGATTATCTTGATACATTCTCACCTGTTGCTCGTCATTCCGCCCTGCGGATCCTTTTATCTGTTGTTGTTATTAGAGATTAGCCATTGTTTCAGTTAGATGTCAAGAATGCCTTTCTATATGGTGATCTTTAGGAGGAAGTCTACATGCAACAACTACCTGGTTTTGCTGTTGAGGGAGAGTATCCACAGGTGTGTAGACTTCATAAGGCGATCTATGGCCTTAAGCAGAGCCCTAGAGCTTGGTTGCACAAGCTTTCAGACTTGTTTGAAAGATATGGGTACAGATGTTCTAATGCAGATCATTCTCTCTTTATTCAGAAAACATCCAGAGGTATGATTGTAATTATGGTGTATGTTGATGATATACTTATTACAGGAGATGACATACAAGGAATCAATATGGCAAAAGAAATGCTGGGTCGTGAATTTGTCACCAAGGATCTTGGAGTCCTTAGGTACTTTTTGGGACTGGAGTTTGCCAGAAATCAACATGGACTTGTGATGACCCGGAGGAAATATGTCACTGACTTACTAAACGAAACATGAATGCTTGGATGTCGACCCGCGACTACACCTATGGATCCAAGCATAAAACTATATGATGACGATACTGATGAGGTGGATAGGAGATACAGAGAACTGGTTGGAAAACTTCTTTATGTTACCATTACTGGACCTGATATATCGTTTGCTGTCTGTCGGGTGAGCCAGTTCATGGAACAACCTCGTCAGGTACATATAGATGCTATACATATGATACTCAAGTACCTTAAATCATCTCTAGGTGCAGGACTATTGTTTAAGAAAGGCAAAGATGTCACTATCTCAACATACATGGATGCAGACTATGCAGGATGTCCAAAGGATAGGAAATCCACCACTTGATTTGCTGTATACGTTGGAGACTCTCTCGTCTCATGGAGAAGCAAGAAACAAACCGTTGTAGCCAAATCTAGTGCTGAGTCTGAATATAGGACTATGGCTCAGGTCAGTACATAAATGATGAGGGTTAAAGTTGTTCTTATAAATCTATATATAGAGATCCCACTTCCTATGGCACTAGAATGTGATAATCAAGCTGCTATATTTATTACAAATAATCCAGTATTTCATGAACGGACCAAGCACATCGAAATTGATTGTCACTATATAAGGGTTAACATCCAGAAGGGTTTTATTTTCACATCTCATGTCAGCTCAGGGGATCAAACTGCAGATATTTTCACCAAGGCCTTACTTAAAGGACCATTCTAGAAGTGTTCGTCCAAGCTGAGCATGATCGATATCTATGCTCCATCCTGAGGGGGAGTGTAGAGATATATTTTATGTTATGCTGTTATGTTATTTATACTGTTTCTTATTTTCTTTTTTCTTATGTCCGCTTTCTGTAATTTACCCAGGTGAATTCTTCATATATCTCAAAATCATATAGACCGCATCCATATGAACCTTCTAGGACTTCTCCATGAACTGGCTCACCTTGCTCACAACAAAGGATATGTCTAGCCTAGTGATTATAATATATAAGAGCTTCCCAACAAGCTCCTTGTATCTCCTCTTATTTACCTTCGCAATATCATCATCATATAATGTCATGCTTAGATCCATAGGGAGAGTAGCAGGCTTTCACCCTATCATACTTATCTCTAGTAGAAGACCAGTCACAAACTTCCTCTGGGTCATCACTATACCACGCTGGTTCCTGACGAACTCTAATCCAAGGAAGTATCGAAGATTATCAAGGCCCTTGGTCACAAACCGCTAACCTAGGAACTCCTTGGCCGCTTGAATGCCCTGCTCATCATCACCCGTGACAATAATATCATCAACATAGACAAGAATAGCAACAATACATCTCTGTGTCCTCTGGACAAAAAGCGAGTGATCCGCAGTGGATCGTGCAAACCTCTGGTGCTCTATTAACTCTGAAAGCTTCTGGTACCAAGCTCTCGGACTCTGCTTCAGGCCGTAAATCGCCTTGTGGAGCCTACACACCTTCTGAGACCCCCCCTCAACAACAAACCCTGGTAACTGCTGCATATAAACCTCCTCATGTAGATCTTCATATAGAAACACATTCTTTACATCAAGTTGGTAAAGAAGCCAGTCCCGTGAAATAACAACCGATAGAAGAATGCGCAATGTCGAATGCCTAGTCACTGGAGAGAAGGTATCCTGATAGTCCACCCCATAAGTCTGGTAGAACCCACGTGCTACAAACCTTGCCTTGTAGTGATCCACAGTGCCATTTGCCTGTTGCTTTACCGTAAAGATCCATTTACACCCTACAACAGTGGCACCTGAAGGAGCAGAAACAACACTACAGGCACTACGAGACTGTAAAGCGGCCATCTTCTCCTCCATAGTAAGTCGCCAACTGCTATTCTGTACGGCCTTCTGATATGTTCGTAGGATAGTAACAACTGAGAGTCCCATAACAAACCTCCTGTTCTCCTTTGGAAGATGGTCCAAGGAAACATGCACAGCTAAAGGATTAGTGGTACAGTTACGACACAACTTCCTCAAGACAATAGGTTCATCGAGGTCATTAGCCTTTCTGTTCTCTGGTATCATCTCCTTCCGTATAGTATCCTGTGGAACAAGCATACAGTGTCATCAGTAGAAACAATCTGTTCATTACATACCTGAGGCATGCTGGATGATGGGGAAGGCCCATGAGAAGAGGGGCAAGTAGAAGACCTGCGAATGTAAAACCGTGGTAGGAACGGTGTCAGGGGAGACGGAGGAGGTGGTGGAGGTGACTGAGACTCAACATGGGGAGTTGTTGGTGGAGATAACAGAGGTGGTGGAACAAAGACATCCTTGTCAGAGTAAGCATTAGACAATCTATCACATATAGGAAAAGAATACATAATAGACTAAAAAATGTTACATCAACACTCACATAATATTTTCTCGTACGTGATCAAAACATCTATACCTTTTTTGGGTACGTGTAATACCAACGAACACACATTTGACAACTCTAGGAGAGAGCTTGTCACGACCAAGAGTAAAATTGTGGACAAATGCCACATACCCAAAGACCTTAGGAGTAATGGAGAATAGGTCCTTCTCGGGAAACGCAATCAAGAAAGGAACCTTTCTCCAAGGATAGTAGAAGGCATATGGTTCACCAAGTAACATGCAATGAGAGCCACATCGCCCCAGAATGAATGAGGAGCTCGACTCTGAATCAAAAGAGTCCTTCTGACATCCAAAAGATGATGGTGTTTGCGTTCAACAACACCATTTTGCTGCGAAATATAAGCACAAGAAGTCTGATGAACAATATCGAGAGGTATGAGAAAGTCAGATAACTGTAAAGCAGAAAACTCCAAGGCATTGTCAGTGCGAATAAACTTCACATTAACGGAAAAAATGTTCTTAATCTCAATAAGAAATGATTTAATCACAAGACCAGCTTAATACTTATTCTTTAACAATAAAATCCAAGATAATCTAGAGAAATCATACACAACAATCACATGAAACCGATGTCCCTGATGATCGGGAACACGACCAAGACCCCTGATATCAAAATGAACCAACTCAAACAACTGACTACTGTGACGACTCTGACGACTCAGAAAAGAAGAACGATGGTGCTTCCCAAGCTAACATGCCTCACACCGCAAGGTAGTACGAGTAGAGATCTAAGGGAGAACATGACACAACTTCTGCAGAGGAAGGTGTTCGAAGTGAACATGAAAGGAGAAACAGATTTAGATGGAATAGTAGCTGCACAAGCACACCAAGGTTGGACCAGTTTGTACATCCCTCTCTGTTCACGGCCACATCCAATGGTTGGACCAGTTTGTACATCTCTTTCTGTTTACGGTCATATCCAATCCCCATACCCGTGAGTATGTTTTGAAACACAGGAGAAGAATGATCAAATATGACACGACAATGTAAATCTTTTGTAATCTGATTAATGGACAAAAGGTTCATCTGAAATGGCAGAGCATGTAAGACATTCTGCAGACACATCGATGGGGCTTAGAAAAATCTCCCTCCTGACCAACAATGGGTAGATGAACCCCATTAGCAATCACCACTGATCTACCATGAAAGATAGATCTGTAAGAAGTAAATTGAGCCGGATCTCCACACATATGATGGGAAGCTCCGGAGTTCCATGATTCAATTAGTCAAATATGAACTGCTACAACTGGTAAGTGCATAGCCAATACCTGATGGACTCGTAGACGCTCTGACAACAACTGCAACATTTGAAGAACTCGCTGTTGGGGCGGGCGGTGTAGTCATCATCTCTCTCAATCTTGAGATAATTTCATCAAACCTCGCATCATGAGAAGGATCTGGAGTAGTATTTGTCTGCTCAGCTACACGACTAGACGCTGGATACCCATGCTTCAGATAGCATGTCTCCTCCGATGTCCTGGACGGTGGCAATGTGAGCATGGGCCATAGTGACATCCTCCTTCTCGACCATGGGATCTGCGCCCGCGATATTATGAAATACCCCCTATGCCATGAGAAGTTGCCATCGCCGAGGGAGTTTGAGCCATAGTAATAGACGAAGTAGTGATCCTGCTCAACCTCTTGTAGACCTCCTTCATCGGAGGTATCCTCTCTCCAATAAGTAGTTGAGTACGTGCTGCATTGTACTCAGAGTCAAGAGATGACAGAAAGACTCCTGCCATAGTGGCATTCCTATATGCCTGTTGTTGCTCTATGCTGGTAGTAATGGGCATGAAGTTATGAAGACGCTCACACTTGCCTCGAAGATACGAGAAGTGGGCATGAAGAGGCCGACCATTCTGCTTAGTCGAGAAAATGCCATATTGCAACTGGAGGATTTTGCTCTCATTTTTCGCTTGCCCATATGTATCAGCTGGGATATACCACATAGCCAGGCCATGGGTTGATTGATGATGTCCTTGGCAATCTCCGTGGTGAGCATCCCAGAGAGCGAAATCCGTGCATAGGCATCATCTTGCTTCCATGAAGCATTACCCCCAGTTTTATCCGTTGGCTCTGAATCAGTCAAAATATGCTCCTTGTTGTGGCACTGCATAAGGGTGCGGAACTGCATAGACCACAATTTGTAGTTGGTCTCATCCATCTTCACGATAGGAGCCGAGCCTTTGAAGGCAACAACAAAAACAACAACAACAAAGCCTTTTCCCACAATTAAGTAAGGTCGGCTACATGGATTCTTCGCCTCCATTCAGATCTATCTTGGGTCAATCTCGGACTTATATCCAAAAAACTAAGATCCTTTCGTATAGTCTCTTTCCAACACTTCTTGGGCCGTCCTCGCCCTCTCTTAGCCGGCTCAACATCCCACCACTCGCATCTCCTAACCGGTGCATCAGTTGACCTTCTTTGCAAATGACCAAACCATCTTAAGCGGTTTTCTCGCATCTTATCCTCGATCGGAGCTACATCAACTTTCTTTCTGATTGCGTCATTCCGAATCCGATCTTTACGTGTATGTCCACACATCCATCTTAGCATTTTCATTTCTGCTACAACCATTCTCTGCACATGTCTATGGTTCACAGGCCAGCATTCAGAACCATACAGAATAGCAGGTCTCACGGCTGCTTTGTAAAACTTTCCTTTAATTTTTAAAGGAATTTTCTTATCACATAGAACAACGGAGGCTCCTCTCCACTTTAGCCAGCCTACATTTATTCTATTAGTAATATCTCCATCAATTTCCCCATCATGTTGCAAAATAGATCCCAGATATCTAAAAGAATCTCTCTTCTGAATGTTATCATCACCAATCTTCACCTCGATTCCTTCACCATTGCTTCCATCAAAGGTGCATTCCATATATTCCGTCTTAGCCCTACTTATACGAAAACCTTTAGTCTTCAATTCATGTCTCCAAACCTCAAGCTTCTCATTTACTCCATCTTTAGTCTCATCAATCAACACAATATCATCAGCAAATAACACACCAAGGTAACTCATCCTGAATGTGACTTGTCAACTCGTCCATAATCAAAGTAAAAAGAAATGGACTCAAAGCTGAACCTTGATGTAAACCAATGTTGATATCAAAATAGTCAGTCTTCCCCGTCGGGGTCCTTACACAAGATAAAGCCCTATCATACATATCCTTTATGAGATTAATGTATAGGACAGGTACTTGTCTCTTCTCCAAAACTCTCCACAGTATCTCTCGTGGGACGGAATCATAAGCCTCCTCCAAATCATTAAAGATCATATGGAGATTCTTCCTTTTAGCTCTATAAATCTCCATTGTTCTCCTCAGCAAATGGATGGCTTCAATAGTTGAGCGACCTGGCATGAATCCGAATTGGTTTTCTTTTATTTGGGAAACTTGTCTCAACCTTCTTTCGATCACACGTTCTCAAATTTTCATAGTGTGACTCATCAGCTTGATACCTCTGTAATTTGAACAATTTTGAATGTCTCCTTTGTTCTTATGAAGAGGCACCACAATACTCCTCCTCCAATCTTCGAGCATTTTCTTGCTTCGCCAAATAACATTGAATAGATTCGTAAGCCAAGTCAAACCACGCTCACCTAAAACTTTCCATACTTCTACAGGTATGTCATCCGGTCCAACACCTTTCCCAGGTCTCATAACCTTCAAAGCCTCCTCTACTTCTTTTCTTTGTATTCGTCTATAGCATGCACGATTCAAGTAACTTTCACTACTAGTTAGATCACCCAAAGTGATCTCTCTATTTCCTTCTCCAATGAAAAGTTTATGCAAGTATTGCTCCCATCTAGTCTCTATATCCTTCTAAGTAACAAGCACGTGACCTTCCTCGTCCTTAATGCATCTCACTTGAGAAAGGTCTTTGTTCTTTCTTTCTCTTACTTTGGCCAACCTGAATATATCCCTCTGGCCCTCCTTAGAGTTGAGATTTTTATGCAAAACCTCGTAAGCTTTTGAGTTAGCTTCGCTTACAGCCTTCTTTGCTTCCTTCTTCGCTATTTTATAGTCTGTGACAGTTTCCTCTGTTCTATCCTTAGACATAGCTTTAAAGCAAGCTCTTTTAATTTTTAGCTTCTCTTGCACCCCTTCACTCCACCACCAAGCCTCCTTTTGACCCGGAGCTCCTCCTTTTGACTCGCCTAGCATCTCTTTGGCTACCTTTCGGATACAAGATGCTACTGCCTCCCACATCTCGTTTGCACTACCGCTACAATCCCAAGATAAGTCTTCTAAAACCTTCTCCCTGAAGCTTGATTGCTTCAACGGAAGATTCCACCACCTAGTTCTAGTGATCTTAGGAACCTTTCTTTTCTTTACCAACCCTTTTATTTGTAAATCCAAGACTAACAAGCGATGTTAGGTTGTCAAACTCTCTCCAGGAGTTACTTTGCAATCTTTGCAACATAACCGATCTCTTCTCCTCAACGCAAAGTAATCGATCTGTGTTCTAGTTGAGCCACTCTTATAAGTAATTAAATGCTCCTCCCTCTTCTTGAAAAGAGTGTTTGCTATGAAAAGATCATATGCAGTTACAAAATCCAGAATGACTTTTCCCTCTTCGTTTCTATCCCCAAAACCATGTCCTCCATGCACACTTGCATACCTTGAAGCATCTTTTCCCACATGGCCATTAAGATCTCCACCTATGCAAATCATCTCTCTTTGTGGGATTCCTTGTAAAATCTTATCCATATCCTCCCAAAAAGCTTGTTTAGTCCTTTCATCTAAACCAATTTGTGGTGCATAAACTGAGATGATATTCAGAATTTCTTCTTCAAGCACCAACTTTAGCAAAATAATCCGATCCCCAAATCTTTGCACCTCAACCACACAATCCTTCAAATCTTTATGAACAACCACTCCAACACCATTTCTGCCCTTATCTTTACATGAATACCAAAGTTTAAAGCCTGTCTTCTCGATCTCCCTTGCTTTCTCTCCAACCCATTTAGTCTCTTGAAGACATAATATATGAATCTTCCTTCTTTCCATTGTATCCACTATCTCCATCAATTTTCCAATTAAAGTACTGATATTCCAACTACCAATACGTAATTTCCTTTGCAATCTCTTTTGGATTAACTTCTTTACTCACATGCGTCCATTATGCGAGAACCCTTGCAAATTTTGGACTGCATTCGGGCGGTGATGCAGCAGAACTAGCTTATTTACCCGCATGCGTTCCTCATGCGAGAACTCTTGTAAATTTTGAACTACATCCAGGCTGCGATGTAGCGGCCCTTGCCAATTTTTCATTGCATTCGGCCGATGCAACGCGTCGCAAGTAGGGAACGCCCCAACGAAATCTGTTTGTTTGCTTAAATCCATGTTTAAAAGATCCGAACGATTTCGAGATAAATTCATAAATAGTGTTCTTAGAAGAAATTAGGAACACTATTTACGAATTTATCTCTCCTGCGCTGGCTGTCGGCTACCTAACGCGCAACCCTCCTCATTTACCCGGGCTTGGGACCGGCCATGGCTGAGTTTCCTGAAGGCAACAAACGACAAAAAAATGTCACCCTTGTTCTCTGACATGATGGAAAAGTTACCGAAACTCCGGACCAAACTGGGGAGTAGGCCTCTTTGAGCAAGTCTACACAATCATATGAAGGAAAAGTTGTACGTATAGCCTCATACAACCATCCTTTTCAACCCTTGTTGCAGTTTATGACCGAAAAACGTAATGTCACCCTTGTTCTCTGACATGATGGAAAAGTTACCGAAACTCCAGACCAAACTGGGGAGTAGGCCTCTTTGAGCAAGTCTACACAATCATATGAAGGAAAAGTTGTACGTATAGCCTCATACAACCATCTTTTCAACCCTTGTTGCAGTTTATGACCGAAAAACGTAATTTATATGTCCGAAATCACGTATTCCGATCAAAATCAAACCTTATAGGCTTGTAAATGCCCCCGAACTATACCCTCAAGCAGCAGCGGGCGACACAACCACAAAGATGGGGTGACCTGCTGCAGGAGCAGCTAGTTAGGGCTGAGCGACCGGCTGAGGCAACATGGGCCGGCTGGAGCGTTGCTCGGAGGGGCTGACTGCCGACTGGGGCGGCGACGGAAGAGGTGGGCTAGGTCGACCGACAACATCAACGGCAGGGGAATGGGGGACGGCTCGGGTTTTGGTGGGATATGGGAACCTCAGTCTAGGATCGTTGCTTCGATACCATGTTGGAGAAAAGAATAGAATTGTGATCTGATATCCTAGGGCTTTCTTATGTAGGAGAAAAATCTTGGGTAAATTACACAATAGGTACGTGAAAAAAATAGAAATAAGAAATAAATATAAAGAGCTATAAATATCTCAACATATATACGAGAAAAGCCCTGGCCAAATTACATAAGAGGTACAATGGAGAAATACAAATAAGAAATAAACACCAAGAAATACAAATATCTCAACTCTCCTCAAGCTGGAGCATAAATGTCTATCATGCTCAGCTTAGAACAACATCTCTGAAATGGACCTCTCGCACGTGCTTTGGTGAATGTATCTGCAATCTGATCTCCAGTAATAACATGAGAGGTGGATATGGGTCCCTTCTGGATCATGTCTCTGGTATAGTGGCAATCCACCTCTATATGCTTGATCCGTTCATGAAATGCATGATTATTGGGATTAAATAAAGCTGCTTGATTGTTACATAGAAGCTGCATGTGAAGAGGTGCCTCAACTGAAAGATTGATCAAGATTGATCTAACCTACATCATCTGTGCTCCCCTGAGACATGCTCCGTACTCAGACTCTGCATTGGATCTAGCAACCATTGTCTGCATCATGCTCTTGCATGACACGAGTGAACTTCCAACAAAAACTGTAAAGTCAGATGTAGACTTCTTGTCTCTAGGGCATCCTGTATAATCTGCATCTGCACAAGCTGTCACCTCAAGAGATGAACATCTGCTGAATATAAGGACAATACCTGGTGAAGTCTTCAAATATCTTAGAATCATATAGACATCATCCATATATGCCTGCGTGGGTTATTCCATGAACTGGTTCACCTTGCTCACACCAAAAGATATGTCTGGCCTGGTGATAGTTGCATAAAGGAGCTTCCCAACAAGCTCCATGTATATCTTCTTATCTACCTCCTCAGTGTCATCATCATATAATCTCATGCTCATATCCATAGGGCTAGTAGCGGGCTTGCACACTGTCATACCTGTCTCTAGTAGGAGATCGTTCACAAACTTCCTTTGGGTCGTCACAAGACCACACTGGTTCCTGGTGATCTCTAATTCAAGGAAGTAATGTAGACTGCCAAGATCCTTAGTCATAAACTACTCACCCAGGAACTCCTTAGTAGCCTGAATACCTTGCTCATAATCACTAGTGTCAATTATGTCATCGACATAAACTAGAATGGCAACTGTATCTCGTTGTGTCCTCTGAACAAAAAGTAAATGATATGCTATAGAACACATAAACACCTGGTGCTTTATCAACTCTACGAGCTTCTGGTACCAAGCTTTCAGATTCTACTTTAGGCCATAAATCACCTTGTGGAGCCTACACATCTTCTGAGACCCCTCAGTAGCAAACCCTGGTGGCTACTGCATGTACACCTCCTCCTGTAGATCTATATAGAAAAGCATTCTTCACATCAAGTTGGCAAAGCGATCAGTCCTAAGTCACAACAAGGTGCTAAACTGTGCTTGATTTTCACACGTATGATGTGACGTACTAGAGTTCATGATCCAGTTAGCCAAATCTGGGCTGCTACAACTGGTAAGTGCATAAGCTATACCTGAAGAACTCGTAGAGGCTATGGCAGTGACTGCGATGTTTGAAGATCCTCCAACAGGTATAGTCGGTGTGGTCATTATCTCTTTTAATCGAGAGACAATATCATTGAGCCTCACATCATGAGAGGGAGACAGAGTAGTCTCAGTCTACTCAGCTACACGAGCGGACACATGATGCCCATGCTTCTTATAGCATCTCTCCTCATAATGACCTAGACAGTGGCAGTATGTGCAAAGACCACACTGACCTCCTCGACCACGGGATCCTCACCCACAAAATTGTGAAGTACCCCCATGTTGTGAGAAGCAACCTTCACAGAGGGGGTTCGAGCCATGGTGGTGGATGAACCAGTAATTCTGCCCAGCCTCTTGTATACTTCCTCCATCGGCGTATCGTCTCTCCAATAAGCAGTTGAGTACGTGCTGCATCGTACTCAAAATCAAGAGAAGACAGAAAGACCCCTATCGTAGTGGTATTTCGGTATACCTGCTGCTACTCTGTGCTGGTAGTAATATGCATAAAGCAATGGAGTCGCTCAAACATGCCTCGAAGATGCGAGAAGTGGGCATGAAGAGGTCGACTGTTCTGCTTGATCGAGAATATGCCATACTGCAACTGGAGTATCTTGCTCTCATTCTTCGCTTGACCATAAGTGATACCGATGATATCCTACATGGCCTTGGTCATGGGTTGATTCATAATATCATTTGCAATCTTTGTGGTGAGCGTCCCAGAGAGACAAATACGAGCATATGCACCGTCTTGCTTCCATGAAGTATGTTCCCCAGTCTTATTCGCAGGCGCTGTCTTTGTAAGAATATGTTCTTTGTTGCTACATTGCATGAGGGTGAGAAACTGCATAGACCATAACTCGTAGTTGGTACCATCCATCTTCATGATGGGGCCTGGGCCCTTGAAGACACATGTAGAAGAAAACACTTCACCCTTGCTTTCTGACATAATGAAAAAGAGAGACCACGACGGAACTCAACTGGGGATAAATCGTCAAAGATGATGTCTACTCGATCGTATAGAGGTTTGGGCGTACGTGTAGACTCATACACCCATCCTTGTCAATTCTCGATACTTGCTAGGGTCGAAAAACACGATTTATAAGTCCAGAATCATGTTTTCATGTTAAAATCAGATCGGGTCAGACTCAAAAATGACCTAGGAGAATTGGAAAATTCCTTAGAATCGTGGAGTATATGTGCGTCGGCGTTGGATGCAACAACGGAGAGCTGCTGTAGTGCTGGCAGCGACCTTCGGGGGATGGCGGCGGCGCTAGCGGGGCCCCTCGAAGGTTGGCGACGCTGGTAGAATCCCTCGAAGAGAGGAGGCGGTGTTGGGGTTGGGGTGGGCTGGCGACGCTGACAACACCCCTTGGCGGCTGCGGTGGTGTTGGCTGTGCCCCAAGAGCCGGCGACGATGTCGAGAAAAAGAGAGAGGGCTGGTGGTGGGGTACAGGTATGGATTAGGTCAGGCTCCGGTCTAGGACCGTCACTCTAATAGCATGTGGAAGGAATATAATTGCTTGCATTCATAGAGCCCTAGGGCTCTCTTATATAGGAGAAAACCATGGGTAAATTACATAAGAGGTACAAAGAAGAAATAGGAACAAGAAATAAACACCAAGAGATACAAATATCTCAACACATATCATATGCAAGCTAGGTAATGATGTAATGCTCATGTTTCAAACTTGGCTGGGGCTCAGATAGATGAAAACTCACTGTACTGTTAGGGTAGAGAACATGTATCTTACATGCTGCAAGAAGAAGCACCTATTGTAACTAGCTGAACGATGGCAAGACCTTTATTCAGGCGAGGCATGATGAAGTTCTAGGAGCAGAGAAGGCGATGGCATATTGATAAGATCTTTTGGGCAATGGTGCTGGAAAGGAGTTCTGATGATGGCATTGGAGCAGGGCGATCGCAAGAGGCAGTGCGGAGGTGATGGCGGGAGACAACACTGAGGAGATGATAGCTACGACAATAGGCTCGGAGAGGAGTCGATAGCAAGAGTTGAGCAGGAGAGGCGGCAGTGGTTTGTTTAGGTCTCGGGACTCGAGCAAGAGGGATCCCTCTCAAGGTTCCGATAGCATCTTGAGTAATTGAATATGTGAAAATGAATTTCTTGCATTAATGAGAGGATGACTTCCTCATATAGTAGGGAAGTCTAGGGTTACAGACAATTACGAAAAAACCACTAAGACATGAAATAACTCCCGTACATCATATTCTATCCCGATAGTATTGACCAATTCGCTCCTTCAGCTGTCCTTTTTTCTTTTCTTTTCTTCTATATTTTATATATGGCATTCGTTGTTGATTGATTATATAAGGCTTTGTTTTCCTCTTCCTACTTTCAACGAGATAACTACTGAAGGAACACCCTTTTCCAGTCATTAACATATATCTACCTTCAATATTCTTTACGGTTACCCACCTACCTGTGGAGGTCATCATTCACTTTTTAAAGAGTAGATCTACCAGATGGTTTTATATTCTTTTCACGTATTCTTTAATGGTTTAGAACCCCGTGTTATTCTCAAAGCTACTTTTATTTTCTTAATAGTAACTTTGTACGTAAATGTTCTTCTTTTATGCCAATATGAACGTAGAGCAATTTTTTCCCCTTGTTGAAGCAGAATCAGTTGAAGCTAAAGGACCAAATTACAACCCATTTTCACCAGCCTGACCTCCTTTGGCTTTCAGGTTATGGGTTCACTTCTGTGCAGGATATGTTATCACAGGCATTGTATGTTATCTTCTGTACTTGGTAAGCTTTCTACTTTTAAATTGATAGAAAATTTAATGTATATAAAAAATCTGCATTTTCATAAGCAAAGACGGAACTCTGCTAGTGCTTTACGTTTCTAGAGTCAAAATCCCCTTAGGGTTAAGAAAACAAGTGAGCTAATCACCACAAAAAGCCCAATTAAGCCAAGTTTCAACTGATGATAGGGATTAAAAATGATCCAATGCAGGTATCATATGAATACGTAGATTGAAGAACCTTATTCTGAAAATATGCAACATATATAAGTCACACATTTACAGTGTGGATATATAGATTGGATAATGGATTATCCTATAAATGTAACAATTTTATCCTATTTAATACGCAATGAACATTGTGATAACTATATGTTGGAACTAGTAAGGTATAGGGTTAGACTAAGAGTAGAATGGATAGCTGCACTAGGTGATAAACTTCTTGATAGAATTTGGTTGACATACACTTAGTGGCATCTATAGAGCTAAATGAGTCAATCCAAGCTTGGCTTGAGATCGGTAGTTAGTTCTAGGCTTGAGCTTGAGCTCGTTGGAGCCAAATGAGTTAGCTTGAGCTCTAACTGATCGCGTTATGCTTAACACATGAACTCAACTTTGAGAAAGCAGCTTCTCAGAACTTGAGCAAACTCACACATTAATAAATAGTCAAATTGAGTTTATTGAGCCAAGCTAATTAACGATCTACGGAGTTTGGCACACCTATCAAGATGAGTTGTCAAGTCGATATGTCGAGACGAGATAGTTAAGAAGATGAGTTATCGAGATGAGCATGGTTATTAAGACGAGGCATTGAACCAAATAAAGCTCAACTTGAGCTTGCCTCAACAACCTTGTTGACTTACAAGTCTAGCTCGATCTCAACCGGGGCTACTTAACTTTCAGAGTCTATCAGAATCAAGCCGAGCTTATCGAGCTCGAGCTTTCCTTACATATAAACACAATTATGATTTTTATTTTTTATTATAAAAAAGATTAAAAGAAATAAATTATAAAAATAATATATATGCATATATTTATATATAAACAAAAAAGATGAATATCCACATCTACATCCATTTACCCACAGAGAGGAGATTTGTAACGTACTTCCTCTGGGTCATCACAATTCACAAGATCTCATCGGTTCCTGGCGAACTCCAGTCTAAGGAAGTAACGTAGACTACTAAGTTCTTTGGTTATAAGATGCTGACCAAGGAAATCCTTAATAGCTTGGATGCCCTACACATCATCCCTTATAATAATGATCTCATCAACATAAACTAGTATGACAAATGTACCTCTTTGAGACTTCTGAACAAACAGTGAATGATTTGTTGTCGATCTCACGAACCCTTGCTACTCTATCAAATATGAGAGCTTATGTAACGATGCTCTTGGACTCTGCTTAAGGCCATAGATCGCCTTGCGAAGTCTTAAAAACCCTCTGACACTCTCACTTAGCAGCGAACCCAGGTAGCTGTTGTATATAAACTTCTTCTTGTAAGTCACCATAGAGAAGCACATTCTTCACATAAAAAAAGCTGATATAGGGGCCAGTCTCGTGTTGCTGCAATAGAGAGAAGGATCCACAATGTAGAATGCCAACACTAGAGAGAAAGTATTTTAATAGTCCTCCCCATATGTCTGGGTGAACACACGAGCCACAAGCCTCGGCTTGTAGCAATCCATGCCGCCATCTGCTTGGTGCTTCACCGTGAACATCCACTTACATCCCACAACAGATGCTCCTATAGGAGATGTAACAATGCTCCATGTGCCATGTGACTATAACACGACCATCTCCTCCTACATGACAAGATGCCACTGACTGCCCTGTATCACCTCCTGATATGTCTGTGATATCTCCATGGATGACAGTCCCACGACAAATCTACTGATTTCCTCTGAGAGTTAGCCCAAGGAAAGATGGGTTGTAAGAGGATAGTAGCATAAGTGCGTCTCCGCTTCCGCAGAGAATATGCACATCACGATCACCTGCCTCCTCAACCTGTAAACCACCCTCCTGAGAGGGCACCTGTTCATCCTATAAAGAATCCTGCTACATGTACAATTCACTAGTAATATTAGTAGAAACAATGTGCTCAACACATACATGGGGTGTACTAGATGATGGGGAAGGCCCATGAGAAGGGGATGTATGAGGCCTATGAACATAAAAATATGGTAACAGATAGGCCAACGTATTGGATAGTGGTGTAGGGGTAGGCAAATGAGCATCTTTAGGTACTGGAGGTGATAGATGTGGTGGTGATAGAGGTGATGGAAATGGTTTAGGTAGTGGAGGTGGTGTAGCTGTAGCCTGTAGGAGGAGGCACATATATCTCCTCTCCAGAGTCAGACGGAGTCAATCTGTCACTTGCAGGAGAGAAGTACATAATATACTCAAAGAAGGTGGTATCAACACTAACATAGTACTTTCCTAGAACCGGATCAAAACAATGATACCCCTTATGGTGCGATAGTAGCCTACAAAGACATACTTGACAACTCTAGGAGAGAGCTTGTCACGATCACGCACCAGATGGTGGCGGAACAATAACCAACTGTAGCCAACTCAACTGTAACCAAACTCTAGCTATAACACATCGCCAAGCCTATTGACGGAACAATAACCAAAACTCAAGCGGTGAGGAAGTCTCCTAAGAGACTCTTCCGCCTCGCCCTTTAAGTGGAAGTGCAGTCCAGTAAAGGGCTAGGCCTACTCGAAAACTATGCCCTTGAGATGGGTGGGAGAGACTCGTCGGATTAAGTCATTCCAGAAAATCGGTCCGACCCGTGCAGGCAAAAATAGCTCTAAAAATCAAAACCAAGGGTCCTCCTACCTAGGCACCCGACCGAAAGAGGGTCAACAGAACTGGTTAAAACCCTAGATCTCAACGAAGCGTAAAAACACTGTGAGCTCGCGTAAAAACCGTAAAAATGATTGAGATCCTAGTTATGCGCTCTAGACGACCCCTGCCCTAACTGGACTTCCTATCTCCCGCCCTACTGAGGGTCATCGCGCCCTCACACGATCATGTGTAATGATCATCGTGACCGACACAATCAATTGTCATCACTCATTCATCGTCACATTCACTTACTTGACTACTCATTCTTTTCTCAATCCCTTTTGTGGTCAACTTTACAGATCTAAGTATGTGTCAACAACTTATCCATAGTGATTTATACTAGAGGATAATTGATGAGATTAATAGTCATAGTGATCACAAAAATCCATATATTTAACTTAAGTATTATTGAGTTATCTTATTAAGAATATGTGAACCTTAAAGATGTTAACATCCTATTATTTAATTAGTAACATTCTGGGATAAAGCCCCATACAGATTAGTCATTCATTAGCATATAAAGAGAATGATATCCGGTATCTTTAATTTGGCATTTTAGAATTTAACTTCTTTACATGTCAAAAGAGCTTGTTGAGTTCATTTTTATGTATGGAACCATAAACCTCCAAATTTTCTACCTTACAATTCTAAGATCATGAGTTGTAAATCTGATCATAAATATGATCTTAATTCAATAACCATTTTTTTGATTAATAGTCCTCTTATGTACAACCCCAATTTTTTGAGCAAATCATTCATGCAAGAATCCCTAAAATTTCCCTTTTATAGAATCCCAAGAACAAGAGCTCTGAACTGATTCAAATTCAGATATGAAATATCATCTAAAATGTACAAAGCAATAGCTTTTAAGAGTAGAAATCCCATGCAAAACCCTCACTTTCTCATCTTTTGAAATCCAACATTTGGAGCTATGATTCGATCTCAAATCAGATCTAAAATGTGCTAAAACAATAGCTTTTAAGAGCAGAAATACCATGCAAAAATCCTCACTTTCTCATCTTTTGAAATCCAATATTTGGAACTATGATTTGATCTCAAATCAGATAAAAAATGTGGTAGAACCATTGCTTTTAAGAGCAGAAATACCTCCCAAAAGGTGGTCCTGATGACCTTGCACCGCCACTAGGAATTATCTTCTCCACCGTTCAGTTGAGACGGAGAAAACTGTTTATTTCTTGCTCCTCTTAAGATGACGTTCTTTTCATATATGCATATGATGGATGACGTTGTTATGGCTCTGAAGGTATTACTGATTGCAAGATGGGTAAGATCAATGGGTTACTTTGGATGATCGACTTCTCCAAAACCTACGATTATGTTGACTGGAGGTTCATTTAGGCATCTCTTTCATGTAGGGGATTCCTTGATGAATGGGTTGCTTTGATGAAGAGGCGTGTGATTAAGACATCATGTTTGATAGGAGGGCCTTTTTCCAACTGTAGAGAGGTGCCAGGCAGGGGTGTCCGTTGACTCCATCACTCTTGGTTTTGGTGGCCAATGTGCTTTCGAGGATAGTTTCCTATAGTAACTTGGAATTTTTATATTGGATACTGGCCTGATGGACAACTAAGGATTTGTCCGTCCCTCTTCTACAATATGTTAACGACAATATTTTCTTTATGGAGGGTGGTGCACAGTAGATGAGGGGTATTACTGTTGTGCTTGAGCTATTTGATGTTGTTTAAGGCCTTTAGATATAAAATGATGAGTCTACATATGTTGTGTTTGGGATGGAGGAGATGAAGATTGTGTACACAACCTCCTTGTGTTAGCAGCATGGCGATCTCCCCATCAGCTACCTGGGTCTGCAATTTGTGTATAGTCGGTTGTGCCATGTGTTACCTTGAAAGACGTGTAGCTAGTTGCGAATCTTGGCAAGGTGGCTTTCTGCAATACCTCTGCCTTTCAAGGGTCTATTGGCCTGTCTCACGGTGGATTAGAGTCTATAAGAGTCTAGGATATAAACTTGTAAATACAAAAGTACTTGGGTGCTTGTCTTTATGACATTTACACTCATTTTTCTTTTAGAAAAAATGTTTTACTGTAGGAGAGGCTCATGTTGAGATTCCTATGATAGAAATTCAATTTTGATAAGTTAGTGTATCAGTAATGTTTCATCCCTTGATAGAGTTGGATCTATATTCCTTTGAGGAGACACGTTGTGGGCCAGGGACCTCTTGAGAATGGCTCATTATAGTGCCAATGATGCTGATCAATTCAGGTAGAAAGTACAAGGGCCATATTTCTACTCAAATATCATGTTGATCATTGTTTTAGACCATAGTCCTTCCATTCCTCCAACTCATTAGCATGACCGAGATGCATATGTCATTATTAGCTATTCGAGGTGAATGATTTATTCAAGGTGCTATTTGTCCAAGCTAAGCATTCCATGCTCCAGTTTGAGGGGAAGCATCGAGAGTTGTGAATGGTTGAGTCAATTGGGTAATTGGGTCTTTAATATGGCATTTGATGTTAAAGACCACCGAATGGAGTTGGGATCTCTCGGCTTGTGGTGGAGATGAATTGTGCTAGGATGGTGGCAGTCAATGCGGCTTGGCTTGTTGCGGTTGACTTTAACATCACTTTGTTTTCTAAGGATCGGCTTGGAAGATGAGATGTTGGTTCGTCGGAGTTGTTGGTGGCAGTTATGGAGCTTGGCCTTCAGGTGATTAATGTGGCGGGGTCTGTATACACCTAGCGTAACATGAGATTGCGATCCCGTATTGATCGGTTCATGGTGTCTGTTGAGGACCCGGAGTCTTTCTCGTTGGCGGGGGCTCGCATCTTGCCGCGTGCATACTCGGACCATACACCGTTGCTCTGGTCTTCTGGGGAGACGATGCGACCTCGGTCTTTCTTTCGCTTCGAGCGGGCTTGGCTTTTGGAGGAAGATTTTCTGGAGTCGATGGCTGCCTTCTGGGAGGGATGCAATCCTTCGGAGTCCGCCACGATCAGGTTGGCTACCAAGTTGGCGGCGTTCATGAGTCACTTGATGGGATTCAATAAGGCGAATCACAAGCTGAGGAGGTCTCGGCAGATGCGGGCCCATGTTGAGGTCAACCGATTAGACAGATTGGTGGATGAGAGGGCTCTGACGGTTGAGGAAGTGTTATTGAGGGGAGGGCTCTTGGAGAAGATTCTTTTGGAGAGCAAGAAGAAGGAGGTCAGTTGGAGGTAGATGTCTAGGCATAGATGGTTGCGGGAAGGTGATGCAAACATGAAGTTCTTCCACACAGTGGCTAGCGGGAGGAGGCGAAGAAACTTGATTCATTCGGTGGCAGTTGGGGTAGTGGTGGTAGAAGGGGACCTGAAGATGGGCTCAGCGTTGCACACCTACTTTCATGATTTGGGTAGGCGGAGGTCTCGTGTTGGCTGGGGATGGCAGGGGAGAGGGATCTCGTGGATCGTGGAGGGGGACGTTGAGGCGTTGGTTGAGGTGTTCTTGGAGGAGGCTAGGCGAGCGCTGTTCCCGTTGAATGCGGATGGGGTATCGGGACCGGATGGTTTCTCGGTTGGCTTCTACAAGGAGAAAGGTTGCAAAAGTCGGTAGTTGGTACGCGGTCGGCTGGGTCACTGACTAAGGATTAATCAGTAGTCGGACGACTAATCGGATTTAGTCAGACTTTAGTCGGCTTTGAAGTTTATGATTATTTTAAATATATAACTCGTTTTTGTACATATATTTACATAGATTTTGTACATTTTTATACTATCATAATAAAAAAAGAATTAATTGAATTTAAATAAAACAATAAGCATATTATATTAAGTTTGCTTATAAAAAAAGTAAAACATAAAAAAATATGGTATCTTCAAGCAAAAATTGGTCGACTAGTGTATTTAGTTGGAATAAGTCGATACTCGGTCGGCCATCCCACTGACTAGACTAGTCGGACCTACTAGTCAGGCCACTCGGGAGACTTTTACAACACTGACAGGGAGTTTTGGAAAACTATTAAGAAGGATGTCATGGAGGTGTTGGGGGAGTTCATAACGGGTAACATGGGATTTGAGAGGCTGAACAAGACACTCATATTTTTGCTGCGCAAGAAGGGCTCCCCGACTAGGGTGGATGATTACAGACCTATTGTGTTGTCCAATGCTATTTATTTGGTGGTATCGAAGATCCTTGCGAATAGCTGCAGAATGTGCTTCGTGGGATTATTTCGCCCGAGCAATCAACATTTATGCCAGGAATAGCTATGGCGGACGAGTTGGTTTGAGCTATGGCAGAGGAGTTGGTTTTGGTATTTGAGATTGTCATTGATTAGAAGAGAAGTGGGGCCAAATGGTTGCTATGGAAGGTTGATTTTTCCAAGGCCTATGATTGCGTGAACTGGAGATTCCTATGGACTTCGTAAACTAAGAGGGAATTTCCAGAGTTGTGGATCGTGCGGATAAAGAGGTGCGTTACTACGGCATCCCTGGTGATGCTTGTTAATGGTAGATGTTGGGAAAACTGAATGACTTGTTTATTCCATGAACCCTAGGCTCTCTTATATAGGAGAGTAGCCTATGGGTAAATTACATAAAGCATACTGTGAAGAAAAACAAAATAGAAAATAGTACAGATACTACTATTATTATATGCGTTAACACTCCCCCTCAAGATGGAGCATAGATATCAATCATGCTCAGCTTGGAAGCACACTTCTGAAATGGACCTCTTAGCAATGCCTTGGTGAATATGTCTGCCGTCTGATTCTCTGAGGTAACATGAGATGTAGCAATGAACCCTTTTTAAATCATATCACGTATGAAGTGACAATCCACCTCAATATGCTTGGTCCGCTCATGGAATGCTGGGTTGTTTGCAACAAACAAGGCAGCCTGATTATCACATTCCAAGTTCATAGGGAGTGGTACATCTAAACATAGATCTGTAAGCACAACTTTCACCCACATCATCTCTGTAGTAGCCTGGGCCATAGCCCTATATTCGGATTCAGCACTAGATCTAGCTATCACCGTTTGTTTCTTACTTCTCCATGAGACTAGGGCATCTCCAACATAGACAGCATACCCTGAGGTGGACTTCGTATCCTTGGGACATCCTGCATAGTCTGCATCTGCACATGCTGAGATAGAGATCCCCTTTCCTTTCTTGAATAGCAGACCTGCACCTGGAGAAGATTTGAGATATCTAAGTATCATATGTATTGCATCCATATGCACCTGGCGTGGTTGCTCCATGAACTGGCTCACACGGCTTACTGTAAATAATATATCTGGTCTAGTGATCGTGACATACAACAGTTTGCCTACCAGTTCTCTGTATCTTCTCCTGTCCACCTCTTCTGTGTTATCTTCATAAAGCTTCATGCTGGGATCCATTGGTGTCGTAGCAGGTCGACACTCAAGCATACCTGTTTCACTCAACAGATCTGTAACATATTTCCTTTGTGACATGACTAGCCCATATGAATTTCTAGCAAATTCAAGCCCCAGAAAGTATCTAAGGACTCCAAGATCCTTAGTGACAAATTCACTACCCAGCATTTCTTTTGCCTGCCTTATGCCCTGCTCATCATCTCCTGTAATCAAGATGTCATCAACATACACCATAATGACAATGATACCTCTCGCGGTTTTCTGTACAAACAAGGAATGATCAGCATTGGAGCGTCTGTATCCTTATTTCTCGAAGAGATCCGAGAGCTTTTGAAACCATGCTCTGGGACTCTGTTTAAGGCCATAGATAGCCTTATGCAACCTGCATACCTTGGAGCACTCCCCCTCAACAGCAAAACCAGGTGGCTGTTGCATATACACCTCTTCCTGCAAATCTCCATATAGGAATGCATTCTTCACGTCCAACTGATGGAGCGGCCAGTCTCGAGCAACTGCAACTGACAACAATATCCTCAGAGTGGAATGACGTGCCACAGGCGAGAATGTGTCAAGGTAATCCACCCCATATGTTTGTGTGAAGCCACGTGCCACCAGACGCGCCTTGTACCTGTCAATAGAGCCATCTGCATTTTGCTTCACTGTGAACACCCACTTGCCGCTCACTGGGTTCACATCTGGAGGTATAGAAACCAAAGTCCAAGTTCCTCTGGACTGAAGTGCTGCCATTTCTTCTTCCATTGCTAGCCGCCATCTACTATCCTGCAGAGCCTCATGATGATTCCGTGGAATCTCTATAGCTGAGAGTGCCATAGCAAACGACTTGAAATCTCCAGATAGCCGCTCAAAAGATACAGAAGCTGATAATGGATATTTGGCACAACTCCTCGTCGACTTCCGTAAAGCAATTGGAATATCCAAATCAGCTGTAGGCTCATCTGACTCCTGCACCACATCCTGCTCAGAAATGTCGTCAGATCTATCAACATTAATATTCTCATTACATACCATAGGCGAGCTAGTGGACGAGTCATGACCATGAGCTAGTGGAGGAGGCCTGCGGGTATAATGGAACGGGAACGGTGAGATAGGCTGCTGTGGTGGTGGAGGTGGTGTTGTTGTTGTTGTTGATGATGGCATCTGAGGTGGTGGTGATGGCATGTATATGGCATCAGGTGGTATAGGTGGAATCTGCTTGTCTCCTGATGCTGAAAAATACATAACAGATTCAAAGAATGTAACAACTGCACTGATCATATACCGCCGACGCAGAGGATCAAAGCACTTGTACCCCTTTTGAGTTCTGAAGTACCCAACAAAGACACACTTGACAGCCCTAGGAGAGAGCTTGTCAGTACCCGGCGTCAACTGATGGACAAACGCAACCGATCCAAACACACGAGGAGTGAGAGTGAACAGATCCTTGTCAGGATGAATAAGTGAGAACGGGATCTGTTCATTCAAGACCGACGAAGGTATACGGTTGATTAGGTAACATGCAGTGAGAACTGCATCACCCCAGTAGGAGTAGGGAGCACGACTCTGTATAAGGAGAGATCTTGTGACATCAAGAAGGTGACAGTGTTTTCGCTCAGCAATCCCATTCTGTTGAGATGTATGAGCACAAGATGTTTGGTGAATAATCCCTTTTGAGGAGTAGTAATTGGCAAGAATATTGGTGCACAATTCTAAAGCATTATCACTTCTCACAATTTTCACAGATGTGGAGAAAACATTTATTATTTCATTCAAAAAATGGATAATGATATTTCCTGCTTCGGATTTATTTTTCATCAAAAATACCCATGACACTCTAGAAAAATCATCCACAAATACTATATAAAATCTGTGTCCCTGATGATCGGGAACACGACTCGGACCCCAGACATCAATATGAAATAACTCAAACCTGGAGGTACTACTCCGACCTGGACGACTTGGAAAGGACGACCTGTGATGCTTTCCCAACTGACATGCCTCACACTGAATAGGTGTGTGGGGTAGACTATAGGGTAAAACCTGACGCAACTTCGGAAGCGGTAAATGACCAAAACGCAGATGCCGTAATAAGGTTGATACTTGTCCACAAGGAGAGGATGAAGATCCAACAAAAGGAGTCTGATTCAAGCGATAGAGGCCTCCTTGCTCATAGCCACGACCAATCACGTTGCCCGTATGGATGCCCTGAAAAATCAAAGAAGATGGATAAAAAATTGCACGACAATGTAGATCCTTCGTAATCTGGCTAATTGACAATAAGTTCATAGAAAAATCAGGTGCATGTAGCACATTCTTGAGCTGCATAGAAGATGTCAAGCTAATCTCCCCCTGACCAGTGATGGGGGAATGAGTGCCATTGGCAATCACTACTGTCCGACCTGGAGGGATCCGAGTGTATCCTGAAAGCAGACGCTGGTCGCCACATAGGTGATGTGTAGCGCCAGAGTCCATAATCCATGGTAAAGTACCTGATCTACTACTATTCAGTGCAAGTATACTACCTGAGGTACTGGTAGAAGCGGAGGCGGAAGCAGTAGCATCAGACTGAGGCTCTGTAGTCGGTGTTGGGCAGATGGTGGAATAATGCCCCTCAGACGGGCAAGTAGATCGTCGAACCGCTGGTCTAAAGTAGCAGCAGATGGTGGCTCTATCTGCTCAGCAGCTCGTGCGGATGCAGGAAAACCATGCTTTGAGTAGCATGTATCTTCATTGTGTCCAACTCGGTGACAGTAGGTACATGTTGGCCTAGTGCGGCCACCCCTTCCACGGGGTCCACGTCCACGGCCCTGGTGATGAAATCCACGACCTCTGCTAGCTGCCATAGCTGACGAATTCTGACTCGCGGCTGTAGAAGAAACTGTGATTCGACTCAACCTATGAAAAGCTTCCTCCATGGGAGGAATAGTTGAGTCAGCCAAAATCTGTGATCGTGCTGCCTCATACTCTGGATCGAGTGCAGCCAGGAACACACCCACCATTGTCCCATTCCTGTACGTCTTCTGCTGTTCTGGCGTGGCAGTAAGGGGCATGAAGCTATAAAGCTTCTCGAACATCCCTCTCAATGATGTATAGAGAGAATGTAAAGGGAGACCATTCTGCTTTATTGTGAATATGTCATGTTGAAGTTGCAGAATCTTAGTCTCGTTCTTCGCCTGGGAGTACGTTGCTGCCAGAATATCCCACATATTCTTGGCTGTGGGTTGATGTAGGATGTCATTGGCAATCTCAATAGCCAACGTACCAGATAGCCAAACCTTGGCATATGCATCATCAGCCTCCCAAGAGGCATTAGCTCCAGTCTTCTCTGCAGGCTCAGGTTCGGTAAGAATGTGCTTCTTACCCGTTGACTTCATCATACTCATGAACTGCATTGCCCACACTTCATAGTTTGTACCGTCCATCTTGACAATAGGCGCTGGACCACGAAAGGCGCCAATAGATGGGATATCCGCCTTGATTTCTGACATACTGGAGATGGAAGACTAGAGCAATTGACCGAAGATAAGCTTTGTCTACAGTAACATAGACGGGATTAGTTGCATGTGTAGACCTCAAGCAACTATCCCCATGAAAATGTACACGTTAAGCCCTAACCGCACGCAGCAGTCACGAGCAGGCACAGAATATACGCACAGGTGGTTGCGTGAATGCGCACAGGTGGTTGTGTGCACTGGTGCTACAGTACGCGCACAGATGCGCAGTGAGATACGCGCACTGGCACTGGAGATGCGCAGGGAGATGCACGGAGGCGCAGGCGCATGCGCAAGGAGATGCACGCACGGGACTGGAGGTGTACGTGCACGGAGGCGCAGGCGCACAACACTACAGCGCGTGCACCTGAGGATGCGAGGCGCTAAGCGCTGCGAGGCGCAGGATGCTACAGCGCTAAGCGTTGCGAGGCGCAGGATGCTACAGCGCTAAGCGCTGCGAGGCGCGAGGCGCTACAACGCTAGGCGCTGCGAGGCGCAAGGCGCTACAGCGCCGCCCAAGCGAGCGTGTGCTGCTCGCAGCGGCGCGACGGTGGTTGGAGAGGCTACTCGCGGCGGCGCGACGTTGGTTGGAGAGGTGGCGCCGATAGAGCAGGAAGAGGAGGGCTGGAAGGTGTGGTAGGGTTAGGGTTAGGGTTTCGAGAACTCCGGTCTAGGACCGTCGCTCTGATACCATGTTGGGAAAACTGAATGACTTGTTTATTCCATGAACCCTAAGCTCTCTTATATAGGAGAGTAGCCTATGGGTAAATTACATAAAGCATACTGTGAAGAAAAACAAAATAGAAAATAGTACAGATACTACTATTATTATATGCGTTAACAGTAGACCAGAGGGGGGTTTCCTCCATCCGCAGAGAGGAGTTATGCAGGGTTGTACGTTTGCCCCGCTCCTGTTCTGTTGGTGGTAAATACTTTTGCTGTGATGACGAGGCCAGCGGTTGAGGGGAATCGGTGCTCTGGATTTTCCAAGGAGATTTCCATCTCGTTGTTGCTGTATGCAGATGATATGGTGATGTTCTTGGGGGACGGATCCAGTAAAGCTTCGACATGCAACATTTATTATGGACACTTTTGAGGATGTTTCCGGGCTCATGGTGAATAGAGAGAAGTCAACGGTGGTCACCTTCGGTCTTTCTGAGGTGGAGCAGAGGCATGTTTTGAAGATTCTGAGATGCCAGGCGGCGTAGTTGCCCATTGCATACTTGGAGCTTCCTTTGGTGACGGGCATGCCGAAGTCTAGGGATTGAAGGGTTTTGCTCGAGAGACTGGAGGCGAGGCTGGCGGGTTGGAAAGCATCGATGTTTTCTAGAAGTGGGAAGCTGATCTTGTTGAATCATATTCTTTCGGTGATTCCGATGTTCTTCTGTTCTACGCATACCCGTGGGGGTACGAAACAAGATCGAGGTTTTGATGAGGAGTTTTTTCTGGGTGGATGCTAGGCATGGGAGAAATGGCATTCATTTGTTGGATAGGCATAAGATGGCATCGTCAAAGAGGAAGGGCGGGATCGAGGTGTTGTGGATGGGGGAGATGAACAAGGCTTTTATGGCGTGGGTGGTTCAGTTATGGGGCAGTTCTGAGGATCTCGTTTGTCAATTGCCGAGGAGGATTTATGGGGTTGATGTCGCTAGAGGTTGCACCGGGCTACGTGGCATCATCATTGTGGAAGGGGATCATTGAGGTAGTTCTAGATATTGCTAGTTCGCTGCGGTCGATGCTTGGGAATGATGTAGGGTTCCGATTTTGGTTAGATGATTGGATGGGTGATGGGGCTTTGGGGGAGCGATATCTGCATCTGTTGCAGTTAGTAGGAGACAGAGGTAGGGTGGAGCATTGGGCTCGACCCGGCCCAACCCGGAAGAGCCCAACCCGGAAGAGCCCGACCCGAGCCCGCTAATTTTTCTCGGGCTGTGCACTGGATCGAGGCCCGGATTTTTTTAGTAAACCGACGACCCGGGCCTGACCCAAGGCCCGCGGGAGTGGGTCCGGGTTCGAGCCGGGTTTGGCCCGATTTTGTATACTGAGTTGTGTCAATATTGGATGGTTGGGTATATGCTCTGGCTACTTGTTTTGGGTACTACAAGGGATGGGCTTCATTTCCTAAAATGAGAATGGGCATCACCTTTACTTAATAGGTGTAGCTGTTGTAATTGTGAATTTGGGTTCGAAGTTCAAAAAAATACGGTTTACCGTCATCTTCCTGTGCATTGCTGCATACTTTGAGTTGTTTTTATCTGCAAGTTGTTTATGGGAGATGTTTTGCCCTCGTAAGGCTTCCTCGCGAGTCTGCCACTTCCAATCCTTGACTGTGGTTGCTTGACATACAAGTTTAACTGGTCTCTTTTAGTATGTTGTCCTTAGCAAAAACTCTAGCTAGTTCTTGTTCATAGAAGATGGGGCTTATCACGTGTGGAAATGGCATTACAAAATTCATGAAACATCTGTTGGAAGGAAGCAACACCTCCCCTGATTGAAAGGGTGAGTGCAAGTTGGAAAGCAGATTTCTGATAGGTCCAACAAAAACACAAAGATGCACGCAATCATACAAATACCATATACAGAAAAGGATCACTCGCACAAAGTCTAATTGGCCAAAAAATCTTAAGATCACAAGTTTAAAAATTTGATGGAACGTGTAGGATAAGAGATCAATATTGTCGATCAAGATACATGCAATTGGAAGAAGCGGGTCGGGTCGGGTCCATCTAGGTTGCCACGGGTTCGGGCTAGGCCCGACCCGAATAAGAAATTTGAGGAAAATTAGGATCCGGGCCTGACCTATATATACATCAGATCCAGGTTGGGTCCGGGCTTTAGCGGGTCGGGTCAGGGTCGGGTCCGGGTTGGCCCGACCCAATGCTCCACCCTAGACAGAGGGGTGTCGGTGCGGAGAGTCTGGAAGGATGGGGCTTGGACCCTGATTTTCTCTACTGGGCTATCTAATCAGAGGGTGGAGTGAAGGATATGGAGAAATCCTCAAGCGCATCACGGAAGCGTGATCGTCGTATCGGATACGACGAAGAACGACTAGTCGTACTAGTTGTTCGGTGCAGCGGAATTTAAAAAATTTTAAACCGATGAAACCACATGATCCGAGAACCATTCTCAAATCGTTTCATCTATAACCACAACAAGTATAATGCAATACCTCTTGAAGCGTGGTTGATCAAGTCTCTACGAAAAGAGACCTCCTGTCTCAAGTCCGATCGTCGGAGTAACGGCTTGCGAGCGCGGAGATGAGTCGCGGTGTCCTCGCAATCCAAGTTGATCCAAGCGTGGTTGCTCCTGATCTCGTCGCACGAGATCAAACGTCTCCTTCGTGAGTGAAGCACTCCAAGAAGACGAATAACCGCAGAGAGTCGAAGCGGCAGCACGATGGCGCGGGCGTCGACGATTCTCTCCACCAAGGTGGACGACCACCAAGAAGAGAGGGAGAGAGAGCTGTCGAGTATGAGAAAGAGAGAGAGAGTTTGTGCTACAATAACATGTGTGAAGAGAGAGCCAAGTATGCCTTTCTATTTATAGGGTTTTGGGATCCATGGATCTCAATCCATGGGACACATAAAATCAATGGATGAGATTGATTTATGTTTATCCAATGGCTAAGATTGTTGTTGACAAAAACAACAAATTTAGGTTAAAATATATTTGACAAAATCAAATATAATTCAATCCTAAATCAACCCAACAAATAAGGAGAGAAGACACATGGAGATTTGATCTCCATGTGCCTTCCAAGTGGGCGGCCACACATTCCATATTGGAATGATGTGCCGCCCATGAGATTGCATATCTCCTTGTAATCTCTCTTATTTATTTGCAACAAATTTATTGGGTTTTATTCTTCAAAAATAATTCACAATTATCTTTTAGAATATTGCATTCTTGCCATGGAAAAATTGTGAATCATATTCACAACCCAAAACAACATATAATTCATATTGTTAATTAATTACACAATGTGTATCCAATACACATAATAATTAATCAACACATATAAATCATAATTAATTCTCTCTAATACATTATAAATCACATTTATAATATATTATGAATAATTGGATATTTCTATCCACATTATTCTTATCCAAAATAATTAAATCACATTTAATCATATTGGATAATTTCTCATACATCATGATCACATTTAATTACCAATTTCTCTTTGCTTAGATCTTATGGAATTGTTCTTAAACCATTTAAGAACAATGCTATTTCTCCTCAGATACTTGGAGATAAGGATAGGGCGATTGTATTGTTCCACGTATAGTGACTTGGATGTTGAGATCAACTTGAGATCATATCTCAAATCCAGATCCTATGGACCTCCCACTGATGCTTGATCAAATGAAGACCGTAGACTTAATCTTCTCATTGCATCTGAATCTCATTCAGATCAATGTCCAGTTCATGGACTAAGATTAGGTCACTTCTCTAATGAGAGGAGTCACTAAAATCCGAACCTGTTTCATCACTCCCTCGGAATGGAAGCGTCATGGTTATACAATCGTATTTGATCAAATCACCCTTCAGGTATTCCCAATACATGTACATCCTACATACTGGAAGACTTATGATCATTCTGAAGATAAAGATCACTTTTGCACTGTCATCTTCAGAGTTAGATCATTTAAGTTACTCAATCTTGGTCATTGGGATTTGGTATAGATCATATGCTTTCACAAAGCATATATCTTACCTTCAAATTCATGTCATGCTTTCAAAGCACGACGACCATGCATGGAATTTGTTCAGTCCCAATACCTCATGAGTGAGCTCATGTCTCCCGGTTCACAAGTGAACCTGTATGATCCCTTTGAGAGATCGCATTACTCATATGTCCTTACATGTACACCAGCTCGCCGGTATATAGACCTTGATTAGGTCATCAACCTATTGGTCTACCAAATGTACATACTCAGACATATAGCAATACATCTGTCTCTAGTCAGAGGATGCATGCCTATGTTGTGACAGTATTCAACGTAGGTCTTTGGTTATCTCGATCTCGTCAAGTCAACCCATTGACTTAACTAACCTGACACCTCTGAATCACTATTCCCATGCAGAGGACCTGCATCAAGAGGCCAGTCAGATATCAGTCATATGAGATAGGATTGCCATCTCCTACTCCGACTGGAGATCATCACTTAATGATCATTTGATGATGCTTGATGAGTCCTCTATCTAACTCCTTAGATATTCATCCAAGCATCAGCCTCTATGATCCATCCAATGAATCAACAGCTGTCTGATCATCAAGTTGGCCATGGTACATAACCCTTATTGTACAGAGGGACCCTATAGTGCATTCATTCATTAATCTCAGAAAGGGAGTGAAAAATAATCAATAACTTTCATTGATAATTTATTCATTACAATAACATTTATTGTAGAAATGGTTCGCCCGGGACTCACATTGCTAACAATCTCCCACTAGCCCTCAGAACCATTCAGGTACAATCTTTAAACCCATACTCATTACATGCTGGTCGAAAAACTTCTGTGTTAGAGGTTTGGTAAGAGGATCAGCAACGTTGTCGGCAGAGGCCACCTTGGTGATGATGATGTCACCACGTTTTTGTATCTCCCGAATGATGTGGTATTTCCTTTCCACGTGCTTGCTCTTTTGATGCCATCTGGGTTCCTTTACCTGGGCAATGGCTCCCGTGTTATCGCAGAGTAACAGGATGGGAGTATCAGAGGAAACTATGCCAAGCTCCAGCACGAACTTGCGCAACCACACCGCCTCCTTTGCAGCATCCGATGCGGCAATGTATTCGGCTTCTGTTGTTGAATCTGCAGTAGTGTCTTGCTTCTCCAGCTCACAACACCACCATTCAACAAGAACACGAACCCCGATGTCGACTTTTGATCATCTACATCTGATTGGAAGTCAGAATCTGTATATCCCAAGACTTGGAGATCACCATCTACATAGACCAAGATGTAATCTTGCGTCCGTCTTAGATATTTGAATATGTTCTTTACTGCATTCCGGTGTTGTTCTCCATAGCAGGATTGGTAACGACTTACCACTCCTACTGCATGACAGATATCTGGCCTAGTACACATCATGGCATACATTAAGCTTCCTACGGCTGATGCATAAGGACATCCAGCCATGGCTTTCTTTTCCTCAACAGTTTGAGGAGCCATTCCTTTAGACAGGTGGATACCATGTCTTAATGGTAGGAATCCTTTCTTAGAACTATCCATACGGAATCGTTCAAGAATCTTCTTAATGTATCCATGTTGTGACAATCCCAAAATCCTCTTTTCTTGGTTTCTGAACAGCTTCAGGCCTAAGATTCCAAGATCTTTCATCTCAAAGGTATGGGACAGCCAAATCTTTACACTGGTCATCATCCCTGTAAATGATAAGGATGTCATCTACATAAAGCACGATGAACACAATGGCGCTCCCACTAAGCTTCTTGTATACACAAGGTTCATCAGGATTTTGCACAAAATCATAACTCTTTATGGTTTCGTCAAATCTGATGTTCCAACTACGAGAAGCTTGCTTGAGCCCATAGATGGATTTCTTCAGCTTGCATACTTTACCATCCTCTGTCATGAAACCCTGGGCTGCTCCATGTAGATATCCTCCTCGAGGTATCCATTGAGGAAAGCCGTCTTGACGTCCATCTGCCAGATGTCGTAGTCAAGATATGCAGCTATAGCTAGCAATGTCCGGATGGATTTAAGCATAGCCACAGGAGAGAATGTCTCATCATAATCGATGCCTTCTCTCTGTGTGTAGCCCTTGGCTACGAGCCGTGCCTTGAAAGTCTCTACTTTCCCATCAGGTCCCCTCTTTCTCTTGAAGATCCATTTACACCCAATGGGTTTTACACCTTTAGGTGGATCCTCTAGGGTCCATACACCATTCTTATGCATGGAGTCAATTTCTGACTTCATTGCTAGCATCCATCTATCCATGTCTTGATCCGCGAGTGCTTCATCAAATGAAGTAGGATCAATGTCAGTTTCGCCTGACACATGGAATCCATACCTTTCAGGTGGTGCAACCACCCTCGAACTCCTTCGAAGAGGTATGGATGTTTCATCTTTATTTACTTCTTCAGTTTCTGGTCTGAGGAGCTCAGAATCCTCAAGGGATTCAATGAATTCCTCTACTTCATTATTGTCTTGACCTTTAAGGAAATCATTCTCCAGAAACTTCACATCTCTAGAAACAAAAACCTTTTGGGTCTCAGGGTCATAAAGCTGGTATCCAATACCATCTTTAACATACCCAATGAAGTAACACTCACGAGAGCGAGATTCTAGCTTATTTGCGTCCACGTTCTTTGCATAGACCAAGCAACCCCAAACCCTCAGGTGATTAACACTAGGTTTGGTTCCATACCATAGCTCATGTGGAGTCTTAGGCACGGATTTGCTAGGAATCTTATTCAGGATATATATTGCAGTCTCTACTGCATATCCCCAGAAACTAAGAGGTAAATTTGCTTTATTCATCATTGAATGGACCATGTCCATGATGGTCCTGTTGCGTCTTTCAGCAACACCATTTAGTTGGGGGGTTCCAGGAGGAGTGAGATTGGAAACAATTACATTCTCCTTAAGGTATTCCTTGAATTCATCTGACAGGTATTCGCCACCTCGATCAGATCGAATCCGTTTAATCTTCCTATCGGTTTGGTTCTCAACCAAAGCCTTGAATTATTTGAACTTTTCAAAGGTTTCAGACTTATGACGTAGTAGGAAGATAAACCGGTATCGCGAATGGTCATCAATAAACGTCAAATAATATCGATATCCATTTCGAGTCGCGGTACTGAAGGGACCACATACATCGATATGTATTAGGTCAATAATGCCTTCGCATCTTGTAACCTTGTTACGGAAAGGCGTCCTAGTCATTTTACCCTGTATGCAATGTTTGCAAGTGGGCAAAGGTTGAACCTGTAGAAAATCTAGAGGTCAATCCTTTATCAATCTATTGATCCTATCAACAGATAAATGACCAAGCCTTTGATGCCATATCTCATTTGAGATATTTTTATCCTCTCTGGATCTTTTAGGGTTTTTATTAGTGGTTGTCACATTCATAATACATTTATCAACGCACAATTCATAGAGTCCACCAGAAGTCAAAACACCATCCGCAATATATTTATCATAACGACTTATGACTAATTTATTACAGAAAAGGAAAGAATATCCGCTTCTAACAAGCTTAGATACAGATATCAAGTTCCTTCTGACTTCGGGTACATAAAGACATTCTTTAAGTATAAGGACTCTTCCACTAGATAATGATAGTCTGCAAGTCCCGACGGCTACTGCTGCAACACTTGCATCAGATCCCATCTGGATGACTATCTCCCCTTCCTCAAGATTCCTAGTTTCCTGAAACAAATACAACAAATTGCATACATGAACAGAAGTACCAGAATCTACAACCCAACTTCCTTCTCGTCCGACGAGAAAGCCAGTTTCAATGATGAAAGTAGATTTCATACCTGCTGGGGCTTTACCTTTGTCTGAGGACTTCAGGTAATCTGGGCAGTTACGCTTCCAGTTCCCCGGCTTCTTGTAGTGGTGACAGATGTCGGTTTTCTTCGACGCCATGAGAGCGAATGCACTGGAAGAAGAGCCAACACTTTGTCCCTTCTTCTTTCTCTTCTGGGCCGGGCCCTTCCGAGAACCATGCTTCCGACCGCGCTTCCCTTTGACCTGTGCAACCATTGCACTGCCAGTGGGACCATCCTTCTTCATTACGTCTTCTGCAGACTTTAATGCAGCAAGGAGAGCAGCACTTGTCAATTCCAGCTTGTTCATGTGGAATGACACTACAAAGTTATTGAAAGACTTGGGCAATGACAACAGAATGAAGTCAGCTTGCATGTCTGCATCCATCATTGCCCCAAGAGTCTCCAGCTCCGACAAGTACCCAAACATTTTGAGTACATGTTCACGGACCGAAGTCCCTTCCTGCATTCTACAGCGAATGAGGTCTTTCATAACATTGTACCACTGAGTGCGGTTAATGTCACCAAACATATCCTTAAGATTCTGCATTATTTCCTGACAGGTACTCATCTTCACATGTTGCTTCTGCAGAACATTGGAGAGAGAACCTAGGATATAGCACCTAGCCAAGACATGATCTTCATCATACTTGTCATTAAATGCTTTTTCTTCCTTGGACTTAGGGTACTCATGCTTGTCCTCGGATAGCACATAACTTATGCGCTCAGCAGAGAGAACAAGCTCCAAATTTCGGATCCAATCCGAGTAATTTGGGCCGGTCAATTGGTTGACCTCTAGAAGCCTACTAAGTGGGTTCAAAGACTTCATTTTCTGAAATTAAGAATGCACTATATTAGAATATGAAAATATATTCAAATTTATAACATTTGATTAAGGTATTTTACATCAAATTATTCTTGCATTGTCGACTTTGAAAGTTCATTCCCTTAATCACTTTCAAAGTAAGAGATATACTTACCGCTATATCTCTAGCAAGAATTGGGATCTCCTCTTTATCATTGTCACATCCCAATAATATGAGAATCTGTGACTCCAATAAAGAAAAGCGGGAACACATTCCAATTTGCAAGTCCAACTTGCATTTTCCCAATTCGGTCTTTAACACCCGAGCCCACCACCCCTAAGGCGATGTTGACCCGTTGTTAATTGAACCAACCGTCAACAGGAATAGTACTCGCTATGCGCAATCCAATATCGCATAAATAATATGAGGATCCGATATTGGGGTCACTACGCATACGGCCTTACTCTTTCGAGAAGCAGAGAGCCCGATCCAGATGCGCTTGCACACAGGAGCTGTCACTTCGGACAGGCGTCTCCCATATGCAATCCCTGGCGACGAAACTCTTCGCCTTGACGGGAGACCATGGATGTCACTTATGTGATCCTCCACCTCATATTCAAATTTTAATTAATTATCGTGAATCACATTCACATAATTAATTCTTCCAAGGGAATTATTAGCTCTAATCATATTAGAGTATTTCAATTGGACATAATCAATTTAATCATATTAAATTAATTATCAATCCAATTCAATCAATCAAACTTGATTATTTTACTTGAATACATATATGGTAATATCTCAAAATACGTATTAATTCGAATTTTAATAATTAGAAAAATACATCTTAATCCCTCGGACATTATCCCGGCCCTACCCGCTGTCATGGCCAGTACCGACGAGAGTGGGACGGACCACATACGTTGCAACCCGCAACCCCAATGCTCTCCGACTAGGCACCATATCCGCCTCGGGAAAGGATAATGCCAAATTGATTAATTTGTACTTGAGATGATCATCGGTTTTTCAACCGAAATTGTACCATATAGTAATAATCAAAATATTTTTGATTATAAGAAAATTTGCTAGACAAATTTCCAAATCCTATTCAAGCATCAAGTTTGAAAGATTGTGGTTTCCAATTATGATTTAGATCACATCTTAATCAATCAATTGGTTGGGGCCAAGTCAATTAGGCAAATAATCAAGTTTCAATATTTCACAAATACTTTTCAAGATTATTTCACGAAATTAACAATTAATTTCACTAATTGACAATCCCTTGGTTCTAGATTAGGAATGCAATTTCAGTAATGACCCCTATTCACTAAAATTGACATATCTCAATCAATTTAAATCCAAATTAAGCAAACTCAATTTTCATAGATTGCTAACTTGATTTAGAACAGAACCTAAGTGGAGTTGCACGCATTTCGAGGCAGATGATAACAGTAAATAACTCTTTAATCATGTTAAAATCTACTGTTCCCGCAACAGTGCATACATGTTCATTAAAACAACCATAACTTGAGCATACGAAATCCGATTTACGCAAACTCAGTTCCTATGGTTTGCTTATTTAATGGGGAACAAAATCCAAGTATTAAATTTGTGTTTAAACAATTTAAACATTGCCGAATTTATCTACTAAACAGATCTGCGAAATCAAATGCAATGAAAAAATTTCGCGACCTAAACGAACCCAAGTCGTCCTCGGTTTTTCGAATCATATTCGAAACCGTCGACCTAAGGCTCTGATACCACTTGAAGGATATGGAGAAATCCTCAAGCGCATCACGGAAGCGTGATCGTCGTATCGGATACGACGAAGAACGACTAGTCGTACTAGTTGTTCGGTGCAACGGAATTTAAAAAATTTTAAACCGATGAAACCACATGATCCGAGAACCATTCTCAAATCGTTTCATCTATAACCACAGCAAGTATAATGCAATACCTCTTGAAGCGTGGTTGATCAAGTCTCTACGAAAAGAGACCTCCTGTCTCAAGTCCGATCGTCGGAGTAACGGCTTGCGAGCGCGGAGATGAGTCGCGGTGTCCTCGCAATCCAAGTTGATCCAAGCGCGGTTGCTCCTGATCTCGTCGCACGAGATCAAACATCTCCTTCGTGAGTGAAGCACTCCAAGAAGACGAATAACCGCAGAGAGTCGAAGCGGCAGCACGATGGCGCGGGCGTCGACGATTCTCTCCACCAAGGTGGACGACCACCAAGAAGAGAGGGAGAGAGAGAGCTGTCGAGTATGAGAAAGAGAAAGAGAGAGTTTATGCTACAATAGCATGTGTGAAGAGAGAGCCAAGTATGGCTCTCTATTTATAGGGTTTTGGGATCCATGGATCTCAATCCATGGGACACATAAAATCAATGGATGAGATTGATTTATGTTTATCCAATGGCTAAGATTGTTGTTTACAAAAACAACAAATTTAGGTTAAAATATATTTGACAAAATCAAATATAATTCAATCCTAAATCAACCCAACAAATAAGGAGAGAAGACACATGGAGATTTCATCTCCATGTGCCTTCCAAGTGGGCGGCCACACATTCCATATTGGAATGATGTGCCGCCCATGAGATTGCATGGAGATTGCAATCTCATGGTAATCCATGAGATTGCATATCTCCTTGTAATCTCTCTTATTTATTTGCAACAAATTTATTGGGTTTTATTCTTCAAAAATAATTCACAATTATCTTTGAGAATATTGCATTCTTGCCATGGAAAAATTTTGAATCATATTCACAACCCAAAACAACATATAATTCATATTGTTAATTAATTACACAATGTGTATCCAATACACATAATAATTAATCAACACATATAAATCATAATTAACTCTCTCTAATACATTATAAATCACATTTATAATATATTATGAATAATTGGATATTTCTATCCACATTATTCTTATCCAAAATAATTAAATCACATTTAATCATATTGGATAATTTCTCATACATCATGATAATTAAATCACATTTAATTACCAATTTCTCTTTGCTTAGATCTTATGGAATTGTTCTTAAACCATTTAAGAACAATGCTATTTCTCCTCAGATACTTGGAGATAAGGATAGGGCGATTGTATTGTTCCACGTATAGTGACTTGGATGTTGAGATCATATCTCAAATCCAGATCCTATGGACCTCCCACTGATGCTTGATCAAATGAAGACCGTAGACTTAATCTTCTCATTGCATCTGAATCTCATTCAGATCAATGTCCAGTTCATGGACTAAGATTAGGTCACTTCTCTAATGAGAGGAGTCACTAAAATCCAAACCTGTTTCATCACTCCCTTGGAATGGAAGCGTCATGGTTATACAATCGTATATGATCAAATCACCCTTCAGGTATTCCCAATACCTGTACATCCTACATACTGGAAGACTTATGATCATTCTGAAGATAAAGATCACTTTTGCACTGTCATCTTCAGAGTTAGATCCTTTAAGTTTCTCAATCTTGGTCATTGGGATTCGGTATAGATCATATGCTTTCACAAAGCATATTTCTTACCTTCAAATTCATGTCATGCTTCCAAAGCACGGCGACCATGCATGGAATTTGTTCAGTCCCAATACCTCATGAGTGAGCTCATGTCTCCCGGTTCACAAGTGAACCTGTATGATCCCTTTGAGAGATCGTATTACTCATATGTCATTACATGCACACCAGCTCGCCGGTATATAGACCTTGATTAGGTCATCAACCTATTGGTCTGCCAAATGTACATACTCAGACATATAGCAATACATCTGTCTCTAGTCAGAGGATGCATGCCTATGTTGTGACAGTATTCAACGTAGGTCTTTGGTTATCTCGATCTCGTCAAGTCAACCCATTGACTTAACTAACCTGACACCTTTGAATCACTATTCCCATGCAGAGGACTTGCATCAAGAGGTCAGTCAGATATCAGTCATATGAGATAGGATTGCCATCTCCTACTCAGACTGGAGATCATCACTTAATGATCATTTAATGATGCTTGATGAGTCCTCTATCTAACTCCTTAGATATTCATCCAAGCATCAGCCTCTATGATCCATCCAATGAATCAACAGCTGTATGATCATCAAGTTGGCCATGGTACATAACCCTTATTGTACAGAGGGACCCTATAGTGCATTCATTCATTAATCTCAGAAAAGGAGTGAAAAATAATCAATAACTTTCATTGATAATTTATTCATTACAATAACATTTATTGTAGAAATGGTTCGCCCGGGGCTCACATTGCTAACATGGAGGAGTTCCTTATCTTGCGGTCCGAGCTCTTGTGATGGAAATCACCATCTTCGGGGAGGGACCATTTCGTGTGGGGGGATGGAAGGTTCACAGTGAGGAAGGCATATCGATTTTTGATGGAGGGGGAGGGGTTGCAGGAGGAGCTGGGGGTAGACACGAGTATGATTTGGAGTAGAGTGCCGAACCGTGTCAAGGTTTTCCTGTGTCTGTTTCGGTTGGGGAAGGTTTTACGAATGCTCGCCGTGGCTTTCTGATGGGAGCGGAGGATGTTGGGTGCGACAGATGTGGTGAGACGATGGAGGATGTGGACCGCCTATTCTTCTCTTGCCTGCTACCGGTGGAAGTTTGGGCCATAGCCAATGCCCCTTGGTTGGAGAGTCGTAACACGACTATATTTTGGAGTGATATCAGATTGGTTTGAGGTGTTGGGCATGAGGGCAGCTTCCTTCCTTTTGTTGTAGTCTGGTCTATTTGGTGCGCCAGTAATGACATTATTTTCAAGGGTCATAGATTCTACGTTGAAAATGTGGTTGAACATTTTAGGGCGTTGAGATTGTTGTGGCAAGCATGATGTCACGGGCAACGCTGTAATTATGGCAAAGATGTATGCCTTTCTTATATATATGTGTGTATGTATCTATTCTGTGAGGTGGGTCCCGTATTGGGAGGCCACCCATATTCCCCCCCCCCCCCCCCCCCCAAAAAAAAAAAATATGGCATTTGATGTCTGGATTAACCCTCCCCTAAATTATAAATTTGCAAGTTTCTCCGTGAGGTAATTATCAATGCCTTGATCCTGGGAGACCTTCCAACTAAATGCAGCATGCCCACTATGTAGTCTATCTAATAAAGAAAAGTAATCCCATTGAGCATTCAAGTGTGAACACAAATGACCAAGAATTGTTACCGAGTAATGATTTTAGTATAAATAATTTCTCAAACTGAGGATAGAAACGAGTTTTTCTTTCACTGAATAATGCAATCACAGTTTTTCTCGACAACCTAGGCTTGTTTGGAAGTAAGAAGAAGCCCTTGTTTTTTAACGGAAATTGCAAGGTCCACTCAGTTCTATCAAGGTGTTGCTAGAGAACTGAAAGTGAATAGTTTTGTAGAGTATGGGCAAGAATTTCAATCAGGGATAATGGGTCTTCACAATACTTACAAAGAGAGCTGTAAGGGGTAGAAATAGGTCATACTTGTGATTTGTCTACATTTTTAGTTTTGGTATAATGTGTTAACTGCTATTCAATATCAAACAATGCAATTTTTAGGGGGAAATGGGTTTTTTTGGGTTATAGTTTTATGAAGGAGAATGAACCATGATTGTTAATGACGTATACCGGAACCTGACTTTAATTGAATTGGAGTGCTATGCTCATGTATTTGCAGGAGTATGGATATATATCCACCAAGCGTATTGAATACTTTTATGCATCCACACCTCAACCACAGCATTTCACAATTCTTGTTCGCGGGATTCCTAGGTCTGTTGGACTCAGCTTCAGTGAGACCATTGACCGGTTTTTTACAGAACACTACTCATCTTCCTACATCTCGCACATGGTGGTTTGCAAGACGAGCAAACTTCGGGGACTCATTGTAAGACTCATAATTTTGTTTGTTAAATATGCAATTCGAAATTAGATATTAAAACTCAATAAAATTGAGTATGCAGTGGTTTCACATTGATACATGGATTTTTTTTCAAGTCGGTAGTTGTTTGGCTCCATTGGCCAATTTGAATTTTTTGTTTACTTTTGAATACTTTGGATTTGAAATAAACCTTTTTGCCGTTTGTTCCATCACATTTTATCTTAAATATTCTGGGCATATAAATCATCTCAAGTCTGGTACTGTAGAATGCCTTCATGATTGCGACCATGCCAGCATCTTACATTTGCATATTGCATGGTAGTCAAGCCATATGTTGACTGCTGGTGCAGTAGTTGACAGTTCCTTCTCTCTGTTACATTACCGATTTACATCAATCAACACACCCACAATTACTATCGTAAAATATATTATGCCTTGTTATGGTCAAGAGGGCACCATTCTCTTTATAAATCTATCTATCCATATATTGTGATAATAATGCACTTTTTGAAAAATATAGGTTAGATTGATCCCGATTGAATCTTAAACTTGCAGAGGTTTACAATAAAGTGATGGGATACTTAAGTCTTAGATGTTGAACATGTAATTAAATGTAGATTGTAGAGACAGCCAAAAAGTAAAATCATAGACATACAAACAACTATAGGACACTTTATGTAGAATAAGTGAAAGGAAAAGTTACAAAGATGGCTATTTTTAGGAAGTCTGTTGAGATATTAGTTATCTTTTATCACTTTTATTTATCTTCTTTTCTTTATGTCTATATTATGTAATTTGCTCAATAGGTTTCTCCTCTATATAAGAGAACCCTAGAGCCTCATGAACAATCATCTCATTATTTTCTCTCTACATGGTACATCTGAGTGACGGTCCTAGACCAGAGTTCTCATACCCCAAGCCCTAACCCTACCTGTCGCTCCGTCTCCTTGCGCTGCGTGTCGTCGCCGCCAACAACCCTTGTGCACTGTCGCCGCCTCCATCAGCCTTGCGTGCTGCTACAACCCTCCTAAGGGCTGCATGTGCTGTTGAATCCCCAACCGGGGGTCCCTGCACCGCCGCTGGTCCCCTCCAACCCCCTGAATGTCACCCTTGCAGCCCTCAGGACACCGTTGGCATTACCTAACGCAGCCAACCCCAACCCCTATTGGCCCTTCACCTCCCCTATATGACCTTCCTTTTTTTGAATCCAAAAGTGGGGGTAACACGCTATGGTGCCCGCCCCAATATATTAAGCTAAAAATTATGGCCGCAAGACCTTATAAAAGCCATGACTCAAGAAGGGTCCTGTAATGTATACAAACATTCTCACGATAGAACATCTGAGAGGAAAAAAGGATGTCATTTCTGGCAAGTCAAATAGCCCATAAGATAGCCACATGTCTAAGCAGGTCCTCCCTTTGATGCCGTCTCGCATTAAACAATGAAGACCAAAACGTATCAATGCTATTAATGTTAACCCAAGAGGGGCCAACCTCACCCAGATGGGCGAAGAACCGGGCAAAGGAAGAAAAAGTGCACCTGCGTCTCGATGGCATGTTCGCATAGGTGGCATCTGTCGGATATCACAAGAAATAGTTTGGTTTAGTGATCTCTATTCATAACACATTTTCTTCTAAGGAGCCATAGAAAAAAACCAACCCTCTCTAGGAGCCGAAACTCCCAGATTAGGTTGCAATCCCGAATCAGATCGTCTGTCCAAGCTGGGGGCTGCCTGCAAATAGCGCCATACAACTTCTTAACCGAGAAGTGGGTACCCTTACAAACCCAGTGGTCACAGCCATCAGAGGGCCTATCCTGCTGCCTAAAAGAGTCCAGGAGAATAAGAAAGTCCTCCAAGCGCTGGTTTGAAAAATTAGTCCGGAAAGTAGGCATTCAACTCCCGTTATCCCAACAACCCACAACGCGTGCTTCGGAATCAACTTCCAGGGCAAAAAGGCGTGGGAAAAACACACAAAGTGGGCCATCACCCGTCCAATTGTCTGTCCAAATGCAAAGGAGGCTCCATTCCCCAAGTCCAAGCGGAAAAGCTCCTGAAACCACGGTATCGCCTTCAAAATTCCCTTTAGAAGGCCGACAAATGCGGCTCTGAACGTAGAACCAGAGTCCGGATGAGAGACATTATAGAGGCGGCGGATGAGACTGCAACATATGTCTTGTCCATTTCGTTGCTGCACATCACTCTAGACGGTCTGATTTTGATTGGGAAAGGTGATTTCAGACAAATAAATCATCTTTTTGGGCCCTAGCGTGGATCAAGGATTGATGATGATGGTTGCATGTCTACACTTGCACGCAATCCTCCATATGATCTTGTAGACTCGCTCAGATCGGTCTACTACCTTAGTTGAGTTATGTTTCGGCCTCCTTTTCCATCATGTTAGAGAACAAGGGTGACATCTTCTCTTCGCCTGGTGCCTTCAACGGCTCGGCTCCCGTCATGAAGATAGGTCGAACTAACTATGAGTTGTGGTCCATGCAGTTCTTGGCCCTCATGCAATGCAATAACAAGGAACACATTCTGAACCAACCAACGCGGGCAGATAAGACTGGGGAGAATGCTTTTGGTACTCTTACCATAGAGATCGTCAATGACATTGCGAGTCATTTTTGCCTATTGTTAGGGCGATGTGAGATATTCGGATTGCCACGTATGCTCAAGTGAAGAATGAGACCAAGGTTCTTGAGGTACAATTCGATATCTATGGGACCATGCAGAATGGTTGTCCTCTACATACGTTATACTCTTCGCTTCAGGGCATGTTCGTGAAGCTTTACAACTTCTTGCTTGTTACCACATGTACTGAGCAACTGATGGTATACATGAACTCCACAATGGTTGGAGCTTTCTTGGCAGCTCCGGATCCTGTGTATGAGGCAACACACATACAACCAAGGTTATAGAAATCGGTAGTTGGTACTCGGTCGACAGGGTCACTGACCAAGGATTAATTGATAGTCAAGTGACTAATTGGAACTAGTCAGCCGTTAGTCGATTTTGAATTTTTAAATTATTTTAAATATATAAATCATTTTTATACATATATTTTTATATATTTTCATAGATTTGTAACTTTTCTATACTATTATAGTGAAACAAATAAAGGAATTGACTTTTAATATAACATTAAGCATATTAGAATAAGTTTGCTTCTAAAAAAACAAAAAAATAAAAATCTCTGTGTAAAAGTTGGCCGAGTAGTCGGGTTGACCAACTAATGACCGGCTAGGTTTAGTCTAGTCGGCTACCCCCCGATTCGACTAGTGGGCCTAGTCGGCCGACTTTTACAACAATGCACATAGCTTCTTACATGTGTAACCATACCTTCCATGGAGGAAGTGGTGCATGTCGAATAATGCATTCAAAAAATTAATATTATACCTGACATGATTTTGTTTAAATGCCTAAAAAAATGGACTGATGCGACGGTGGGTACGATCGCATCACGGGAATAAAAATGCAGTAATTTGTTCAAAATTGATTTTCAGATGGTCAACAGAACATTGTTTTGGGAAATTTGTTATTGTCCTTAAAAAACTGGGAACTTGCTGGGTTAAGATAACCGAAGAAGATAGGAATGATAGTTTTACTTGTTTATAGAGACCCATTTCAACAAGGAATAAGAGTGCTCAAAACGTAACACATTGAGTCAAGTCGTTGCTGGGGTGGCATTTGGAGACTCGCAGCAACAAAGGAGAAGAGGCTGCAACAATTTGTTATTGTAGAGATATATGTTATGCGGTTATTCTATTTTTGTATTGTTTCTTATTTTCTTTCTTCTTATGAACTCTTCTCTCCTATATAAGAGAGCCTAGGTTTTGTGGAATAAACAACACACCCATTTCTTCCAACATGGTATCAGAGCGGCGGTCCTAGACCAGAGCTCGAATACTTAACCCTAAATCCCTACCTGCCGGCCTCTCTCTCACCTGCGTGCCACCTCCTTCTCTTGCGCGCCGACTCCCTCTCTTACAACTCCAACATGATATCTTCACTATCAATCAGATTGGACGGCCACTACATTCTTTATATACATCCCTACATGGGATGTTTGAGAAGCTGTATAGCTTTATGCCTCTCACGTCTACTCTTGAGCAACAGAAGACCTATAGGAATGCCATCATGGTAGATGTATTCTTGGCAGCACTTGATCCAGAATACGATGCGGCACGTTCTCAGATACTGGCAGACTATACTATTCCTCTTATGGAGGAAGCTTTTCGCAGACCCACTCATATAACTGTCCCATCATCTACTGTAAATTAGACATCTTCAACAATGGCAGCATCTTGAGGTCACAGTGGTTCTTCATCTCGTGGCCGTGGACCTCGGGGAAGGGGAGGTCGTGTTTGCCAACCATGTACTTTCTGTCATCGCCCTGGACATACTGAGGATACATGCTACTCCAAGCATGGATTCCCGGCTTCTGCACGAGTAGCTGAACAGATTGAGCCTCCTGTTGCTTCCTCGTTGAGTCAATGCTTTGATGATCTTGTAGCTCGTTTGAGGGGTATTATACCTCCATCTGGTCCTGTAATGCCTTCACCAGTATCTGAGAGCCATCCAGATGTTGCTGCTTCATCCTCCTCTAGTACCTCAGGTAGTACTTGTGCTCTCACTAGCAATAGTGGATCTGATACTATAGAGTGGATTATGGATTCTGGTGCTACACATCATCTGTATGGAGACATGGATCAACTTACAACATACAGACAAGTTTACCCAGAACACACTGTGATTATTGCAGATGGAATCCACTCCCCGATTACTGGTCGGGGGAGATTAGCTTGACACCTTCTATGCATCTAAAGAATGTGTTGCATGCGCCCGATTTTCTATGAATTTGTTGTCTATTAGCCAGATTACGAAGGATTTACATTGTCGAGCCATTGTTGATCCATCTTCTCTTATTTTTCAGGACATCCTTACGGGCAACGCGATTGGTCATGGTCGTGAGCAGTAGGTCTTTATCGCCTAGTTCGACCTCTATATGCCGGAATCTCCGCTCTACCTGCTGGACCTATCTCACCTATTACGTGGCACCTGTGATTCGGTCATCTTCCGCTTCAGAAGTTATGTCGTGTTCTACCCCAGATTTCGCCTCACACGTCTTTTCAATGTGAGGCTCGTCTATTGGGAAAGCATCATCGATCTACCTTTCCCAGTCGTCAGAGTCGGAGTAGTACCTCCAATTTTGAGTTGTTTCATGTTGACATTTAGGGTCCGAGTCGTGTCCTTGATCATTAGGGATACTGTTTTTACCTTGTCGTCGTTGGTGATTTTCTCGTTTGTCCGTGGGTATTCTTATTAAAGAATAAATCTGAAGTTGGAAATGTTATCAAAAATTTTATAAATGAAGTCCGTAATATTCTTTTCACTTGATAATGCCTTGGAATTTTGTACTAATACTCTCTCCAGTTATTTTTCTACCCAAGGAATTATTCACCAAACAACCTGTGCCTATACTTCCCAACAAAATGGAGTTGCAGAGAGAAAACATCGTCATTTGTTTGATGTCACTAGGACACTTCTCATACATAGTTGTGCTCCTCATTCCTTCTGGGGTGATGCTGTTTTAACGACATGCTATCTTATCAATCACATGCCATCGTCTGTCTTAGGTGAGAAGATTCCTTTCTCTGTGGCTTTTCTTAAAAAGGAATTGTTCTCACTTACCCCTTGTGTGTTTGGCTCGATGGCATTTGTCCACCAACTATCTCCTGGTATTGACAAGCTCTCTCCTAGAGCTGTCAAATGTGTTTTTGTCGGGTACTGAAGGACACAAAAAGGGTATCGGTGTTATGATCTGCTATGCAGGAAATATTGTGTTAGTGCTGACGTTACATTTTTTGAGTCTGTTATGTACGTCTCCCCTTCAGGTGATAGGTTGATGTCTTCTGACACTGATGAAGCCATATACATGCCACCACCTCCACCACACCCATCTTCGGCACCAACACCACCTCCACTACCACCACCTCTGCCTACACCGTCCTCTCTTCCTATTACAGTTCATGTTCCACCACTGCCACACCACTATACCCGTCGGCCTGCATCTGCTCATGGTCATCGCTCATCATCTAGCTCGCATGAGGTATGTTCTGAAAATATAGTTTCTAATGATGGATCTAATGGTTTACCTGTGCAAGCTTTGTTACAGGGGACAGATGAGGAGGCTAATAATTTGGATCTACCTATTGCGCTTCGGAAATAGAAGCGTAGCCGTGTGTCATATCCTATAGCTTCGGTGGTTTCTTTTGATCGCCTGTATGGTGAATTCAGGAACTTTGCTATTGCCCTATCTGCTGTGGAAATTCCAAGGAATTACCAGGAGGCTTTGAAGGACAATAAATGGTGGTTAGCTATGGAGGAAGAAATGGCTGCTCTTCAGTCGAGAGGTACCTGGAGTCTTGTTCCTGCTCCTACGAGCGTGCCTGCAGTTAGCTGTAAACGGGTATTTACAGTTAAGCAAAATGCAGATGGTAGCATCGATAGATACAAGGCATGTCTGGTTGCACGAGGATTTACACAGACATATGAGGTGGATTATCTTGACACATTCTCGCATGTTACTCGTCATTCCACCTTACGAATTCTTCTATATGTTCCTGTTATTCGAGATTGACCACTATTTCAACTAGATGTCAAGAATGCATTCTTATATGGTGATCTTCAGGAGGAAGTCTACATGCAATAGCTACCCGATTTTGCTGTTTAAGGGGGAGTATTCACATGTGTGTAGACTTCATAAGGTAATTGTTGGGAAAAATGAATAACCTGTTTATTCCATGAACCCTAGGCTCTCTTATATAGGAGAGTAGCCTATGGGTAAATTACATAAAGCATACTATGAAGAAAATAAAATAGAGAGAAGGTACATATACTACTACTACTGTATGCGTTAATACTCCCCCTCAAGATGGAGCATAGATATCAATCATGCTCAGCTTGGAAGCACACTTCTGAAATGGGCCTCGTAGCAATGCTTTGGTGAATATGTCCGCAGTCTGATTCTCTGAGGTAACATGAGATGTAGCAATGAATCCTTTCTGTATCATATCACGTATGAAGTGACAGTCCACCTCAATGTGCTTGGTCCGCTCATGGAATGCTGGGTTGTTTGCAATGAACAAGGCAGCCTGATTATCACATTCCAAGTTCATAGGAAGTGGTACGTCTAAACATAGGTCTGTAAGCACAGCTTTCACCCACATCATCTCTGTAGTAGCCTGGGCCATAGACCTATATTCGGATTCAGCACTAGATCTAGCTACCACCGTTTGTTTCTTACTTCTCCATGAGACTAGGGCATCTCCAACATAGACGGCATACCTTGAGGTGGACTTCCTATCCTTGGGACATCCTGCATAGTCTGCATCTGCACATGCTGAGATAGAGATCCCCTTTCCTTTCTTGAATAGCAGACCTGCACCTGGAGAAGATTTGAGATATCTAAGAATCATATGTATTGCATCCATATGCACCTGGCGTGGTTGCTCTATGAACTGGCTCACACGACTCACTGCAAATAATATATATGGTCTAGTGATCGTGACATACAACAGTTTGCCTATCAGTTCTCTGTATCTTCTCCTGTCCACCTCCTCTGTGTTATCTTCATAAAGCTTCATGCTGGGATCCATTGGTGTCGTAGCAGGTCGACACCCAAGCATACCGGTTTCACTCAACAGATCTGTAACATATTTTCTTTGTGACATTACTAGCCCATATGAATTTCTAGCAAATTCAAGTCCCAGAAAGTATCTAAGGACACCAAGATCCTTAGTGACAAATTCACTACCCAGCATTTCTTTCGCCTGCCTTATGCTCTGCTCATCATCTCCTGTAATCAAGATGTCATCAACATAAATCATAATGACAATGATACCTCTCGCGGTCTTTTGTACAAACAAGGAATGATCAGCATTGGAGCGTTTGTATCCTTGTTTCTCAAAGAGATCCGAGAGCTTCTGAAACCATGCTCTGGGGCTCTACTTAAGGCCATAGATAGCCTTATGCAACCTGCATACCTTGGAACACTCCCCCTCAACAGCAAAACCAGGTGGCTATTGCATATAAACCTCTTCCTGCAAATCTCCATATAGGAATGCATTCTTCACGTCCAATTGATGAAGCGTCCAGTCTCGAGCATTTGCAACTGACAACAAGATCCGTAGAGTGGAATGACGTGCCACAGGCGAGAATGTGTCAAGATAATCCACCCCATATGTCTGTGTGAAGCCACGTGCAACCAGACGCGCCTTGTACCTGTCAATAGAGCCATCTGCATTTTGCTTCACTGTGAACACCCACTTGCAGCTCACTGGGTTCACATCTGGAGGTATAGAAACCAAACTCCAAGTTCCTCTGGACTGAAGTGCCGCCATTTCTTCTTCCATTGCTAGCCGCCATCTACTGTCCTGCAGAGCCTCATGATGATTCCGTGGAATATCTATAGCTGAAAGTGCCATAACAAATGACCTGAAATCTCCAGATAGCCGCTCAAAAGATACAGAGGCTGATAATGGATATTTGGCACAACTCCTCTTCGACTTCCGTAAAGCAATGGGAATATCCAAATCAGCTGTAGGCTCATCTGGCTCCTGCACCACATCCTGCTCAGAAATGTCGTCAGATCCATCAACATTAATATTTTCATTACATAGCATAGGCGAGCTAGTGGACGAGTCATGACTATGAGCTGGAGGAAGCCTGCGGGTATAATGGAACGGGAACGGTGAGATAGGCTGCGGTGGTGGTGGTGATGGTGGTGGTGGTGGTGGTGATGGGTGTGATGATGGCATCTGAGGTAGTGGTGGTGTCATGTATATGGCATCAGCAGGTATAGGTGGGAGCTGCTTGTCTTCTGATGCTGAAAAATACATAACAGATTCAAAAAATGTAACATCTGCGCTGATCATATACCGCCGACGCAGAGGATCAAAGCACTTGTACCCCTTTTGAGTTCTGGAGTACCCAACAAAGACACACTTGACAGCCCTAGGAGAGAGCTTGTCAGTACCCGGCGACAACTGATGGACACAAGCAACCGACCCAAACACACGAGGAGTAAGAGTGAACAGATCCTTGTCAGGATGAATAAGTGAAAACGGAATCTGTTCATTCAAGACAGACGAAGGCATACGGTTGATTAGGTAACATGCAGTGAGAAGTGCATCACCCCAGTAGGAATAGGGAACATGACTCTGTATAAGTAGTGATCTTGTGACATCAAGAAGGTGACGGTGTTTTCTTTCAGCAATCCCATTCTGTTGAGATGTATGAGCACAAGATGTTTGGTGAATAATCCCTTTCGAGGAGTAGTAATTGGCAAGAGTATTGGTGCACAACTCTAAAGCATTATCACTTCTCACAAGCTTCACAGATGCAGAAAAAACATTTTGTATTTCATTCAGAAAATGGATAATGATATTTCCTGCTTCAGATTTATTTTTCATCGGAAACACCCATGACACTCTAGAGAAATCATCCACAAATACTATATAAAATCTGTGTCCCTGATGATCGGGTACACGACTCGGACCCCAGACATCAATATGAAATAACTCAAACTTGGAGGTACTACTCCGACCTGGACGACTGGGAAAGGACGACCTGTGATGCTTTCCCAACTGACATGCCTCACACTGAATAGGTGTGTGAGGGAGACCATAGGGTAAAACTTGACGCAACTTCTGAAGTATTAAATGACCAAAACGCAGATGCCGTAATAAGGTTAATACTTGTCCAGAAGAGGATGAGGATCCAGCAAAAGGAGTCTGATTCAGGCGATATAGGCCTCCTTGCTCATAGCCACGACCAATCACGTTGCCCGTATGGATGTCCTTTAAAATCAAAGAAGATGGATCAAAAATTGCCTGACAATGTAGATCCTTCGTAATCTGACTAATTGACAATAAATTCATTGAAAAATCAGGTGCATGTAGCACATTCTTGAGCTGCATAGAGGATGTCAATCGAACCTCCCCCTGACCAGTGATGGGGGAATGAGTGCCATTGGCAATCACGACTGTCCGACCTGGAGGGATCTGAGTGTATCCTGAAAGCAGACTCTGGTCACCACATAGATGATGTGTAGCGCCCGAGTCCATAATCCATGGTAAAGTATCTGATCAACTACTGTGGAATGCAAGTATACTACCTGAAGCACTAGTAGACGCAAAGGCAGAAGCGGCAGCATCAGAATGACTCTCTGTAGTCGGTGCTGGACTAGATGGTGGAATAATGCCCCTCAGATGGGCAACTAGATCATCGAACCGTTGATCCAGCGTAGCAGCAGACGGGGGCTCTATCTGCTCAGCAGCTCGTGCGGATGCAGGAAATCCGTGCTTTGAGTAGCATGTATCTTCATTGTGTCCGACATGGTGACAATAGGTGCATGTCGGCCTAGTGCGGCTGCCCCTTCCACGGGGTCCACGTCCACGGCCCGGGTGGTGAAATCCGCGACCTCTGTTTGCTGCCATGGCTGAAGAATTCTGACTCGCAGCTGTTGAAGGAACTGTAATCCGACTCAGTCTATGGAAGGCTTCCTCCATGGGAGGGATGGTAGACTCGGCCAAAATATGTGATCGTGCCGCCTCGTACTCAGGATCAAGTGCAGCTAGAAACACGCTCACCATAGTCGCGTTCCTATATGTCTTCTGCTGTTCTGGCGTGGCTGTCAGGGGCATGAAGCTATAGAGCTTCTCGAACATCCCTCTTAGTGATGTATAGAGGGAATGTAGGGGGCGACCATTCTGCTTGATGGTGAAGATATCATGCTGGAGTTGCAGAATCTTTGTCTCGTTCTTCGCCTGGGAATATGTAGCCGCCAGAATGTCCCACATATCCTTCGCTGTGGGTTGATGGAGGATGTCATTGGCAATCTCAATTGCCAACGTGCCAGATAGCCAAACCTTGGCGTATGCGTCATCAGCCTCCCAGGAGGCATTGGTTCCAGTCTTCTCAGCAGGCTCTGATTCGGTAAGAATGTGCTTCTGACCCGTAGACTTCATCATGCTCATGAACTGCATTGCCCACAGTTCATAGTTGGTACCATCCATCTTTACAATAGGCGCTGGACCACGGAATGCGCCAATAGATGGGATATCTGCCTTGCTTTCTGACATAATGGATACTGAAGACTGGAATGCCTGACAAACCAATCTGTGATTTGTCTACAATGACATAGACGGGTTTAGTTGCACGTGTAGACCTCAAGCAACTAAACCCATGTAGTCGAAGGTGGTCGCTTTAGGGCCTAACGCGTGCCTCCGTGCAATCTACTGGTGCGCTGGATGAGTAGGCGCACTTGTGTGCGATACACGCACTGATTGGCGCACTGGGATGCACGCTACTGTGCCACGGGACCTTGCACAGGTGTGAACAGAGCCTCTGGGATATGCGCTGGTGCGCAAGATGCGCACGGGAGAACCGAGTAGGGCGCGCGTTACTGTGCCACGCAAATCAGGCGCACAGGGGCGCTACTACTGCACACTACTGGCGTGCAAGAGGGGAACCAAAGAGCAGGGGCACTGACGATGCAAGGCACCACACGCTAGCGTGTCGCCGCACCGCGATGCGTTGGAGAACGCGCTGGCGATGCGCCACTGCACACTACCGCACGCAGGCAAGGAGAGAAGCCAACGCGCGAAGGAGGCGGCGCCGTGCGTGCAGATCGAGAGAGAGAGAGAGCGGCGTCGATCGGAGAGGAAGGGCGGCACCGATCGACGAGGAAGAGGCTGGCGGGTGGGGGTAGGGTTAGGGTTAGGGTTTCGAGAACTCCGGTCTAGGACCGTCGCTCTGATACCATGTTGGGAAAAATGAATAACCTGTTTATTCCATGAACCCTAGGCTCTCTTATATAGGAGAGTAGCCTATGGGTAAATTACATAAAGCATACTATGAAGAAAATAAAATAGAGAGAAGGTACAAATACTACTACTACTACTGTATGCGTTAACAGTAATCTATGACCTTAAACAGAGTCCTAGAGCTTGGTTCCAAAAGCTTTCAGACTTGTTTGAAAAACATGAGTACAAACGTTCCAATGCAAATCATTCCCTTTTTATACATAAGACATCCAGAGGTATGGTTGCAATTATGGTATATGTTGATGATATTCTTATTACAACAGATGATATACAAGGAATCAAGAGGGTAAAAGAAATGCTGGGTTGTGCGTTTGTCACCAAGGACCTTGGAGTCCTTAGATATTTTCTGGGACTAGAATTTGCCAGGAACCAACAAGGACTCGTGATGACTCCGAGGAAATATGTCACTGACTTACTAAATGAAACAAGAATGCTTGGATGTCAGCCTGCCTACACCTATGGATCCAAGCATGAAACTATATGATGATACTGACGAAGTGGATAGGAGATACAGAGAACTGGTTGGAAAACTTCTTTATGTTACCACTACCAGACCCAACATATCTTTTGCTGTTAGTCGGGTGAGCCAGTTCATGGAGCAACCACGTCAGGTACATATGGATGCCATACATATGATACTCAGGTATCTTAAATCATCTCTAGGTGCAGGTCTGTTATTTAAGGCAAGGAGATCACTATCTCTACATGCGTAAATGCAGATTATGCAGGATGTCCTAAAGATAGTGTGGAATAAGAAAAGAGAAGTTGTATTCAATCTAACCCTAAAGCTCTCTTATATAGGAGAAAATCTCTAAGGATAAATTACATAAACATGACAATAGAAATAAACAATATAAGAAGAATGACTAAATAACATGAATATCATAACACTCCCCCTCAAGCTGGAGCATATATATCTATCATACTCAGCTTGGAACAACAATGATGAAAATGACCTCTAGCCAGGGCCTTAATAATCATATCTGCAATCTGATCTCCTGACGCTAAATAAGATGTTGAAATAAGCCCCTTTTGGATCAAATCACGAGTATTATGATTGTCCACCTCAATTTGCTTTGTCCTTTCATGAAATGCTGGATTATTAGCTATAAACAAAGCCGCCTGATTATCACACTTAAGATGCATATGAAGAGGTACTTCAATTGTTAAATCGGTTAAGACAGATTTGACCCACATCATCTCAGTACTACCTTGGGCCATTGCCCTATATTATGATTCTGCACTGGATCGAGCCACAACCATTTGTTTCTTACTCTTCCATGAGACTAGTGAGCTGCCAACAAACACAATGAAGCCTGAAGTAGACTTCTTATCATTAGGACACCCAACATAATCTGCATCTGCACACTCTGTAACTGAGAGAGACGTGTCTCTTCTAAACAGAAGATCTGCACCTGGAGATGACTTCAGATATCTCAGGATCATGAAAAATCCATCCATGTGCACCTGCTTGGGTTGCTCCATGAACTGACTTACTCTACTCACAACAAAAGATATATCAGGCCTGGTAATAGTAACATACAGTAATTTCCCTACCAACTCTCTATATCGTCTCTTGTCCACCTCAGATCCATCATATCATAAAGCTTCGCATTAGGATCCATCGTGGTAGTAGCTGGTCTACATCCTGTCATGCCTGTCTCAGATAGAAGATCAATGACGTACTTCCTTTGTGTCATAACCATACTCTGCTGATTTCGTGCAAATTCCAGTCCAAGGAAGTAACGAATCGTACCAAGGTCCTTGGTAACAAACTGCTATCCGAGGAAATCCTTAGCTGCTTGAATGCCCTATTCATTGCTGCCAGTGATAACAATGTCATAAACATAAAACAAAATGACTACAATTCATCTCTGGTGTCTCTTTACAAAGAGTATGATCTGCAATAGAGAACATATGGGATCTTGACATAAGGATGGCGAAAAGTGGAGCGAGCGGGGGAGCGAAAGGTGGAGCGAGCGGTGGAGCGAGCGGTAGAGCGAAAGGCGGCGCGAGCGGTGGAGCGAGCGTGCTTGGCGATGGCGAAAGACAGGCGGAGCTCGCGAGATTCAGTGTACGCGGGTATGGCGCCTCGAACGTTCGTAGCGGTAGCGGTCGGCGGCGTTCCACTTTCGACAGCGGAACGAGCGTGCATGGCGGAGGTTTCTTACCGGAGACCGCAAGATGGGAGAGGGTGGTTCGGGACAAGGGGAAGGCTGTCGTCTCTATCGAAGAAGGTGGTCGCGGTGCATTCAACCCGGCTAGCGCAGAGATAAGGAAGGACCAGGAAGGTTGGACGGAGGTATCCTATAGGAAGCCTGGCCCCAGATGCTTCCGGTGCGGCAACAGAGGACACTTCGCCTCCTTCTGTCATCTTCCTCCAAGGTGCTTTGCTTGTGGGATGATTGGTCACCGCCAGGCCACCTGCTCTTCACGTCCTTTGGAGGCTACTTTGGCGATCCCTCCACGTAAGGCCACCTTACCGACCGCTCGACGGTCTGGAAGCTCTTTTGTTCCTCGCCATGGTGGTCCTTCTTTCGCGGAAGTGGTCAAGTGCGGCGGCGGAGGCGTCCATGCGGCGATTCCCTTAGCCACCTCTCAGGAGGAGGGAGAGGCAGCTAATCCAAAATCATGGAGAAATGGCAAGATCTCAGCGGCAACACCTTCCTCGCAGGCTGCCATCGGTTACGCTACTAAAGGAGGCATCGACCTGCACGTAATCAAGTCGCACCTGTCTGGGTTCTTTGGGTCGCAATTTACTGGAGATGTGGTGATGGTGGGAGACCGAAGGTGCTGTGTCCGGGGGCTAACCGAGCTTCAGAGGGAACACCTCATCCACAATGGGGACGTAGGCGATATCTGTTGGAGACGTCTTCGCTTCGCTGACGGTTCCTGCGAGAAGATCGAGGTGTGCATCGCGAAGGTTAAAGGGGTTCCATTCTTGTCCCGGTTAGTCGCTTGCTTGAGGAAGGCCCTGGGCCAGTGGGGTCGTGTTTGTGAAATTCTCGATGATGGCCTTAGACCGGGTACCGCGGTTGACTTCACAACCATTTCGTTAGAATGCTCATCGTCCTTCCTTGATGACGTTGGAGATAAGCGCTGCTTCTCCGAGATGAAGGTTGGCGGTTTTACCTTTCAGATCGAGACGACGATTGACTCGCCTCCATCTCCTCCTCCTCCGGCGGCCGCAAGGACGGCGGAAGCTGAGGAGGCTTGGAACGCCTCGATTTTGGAGACGGCGGTTGGCTTTCCGAGAACTTTCTGGAGTGAAGAGTTTCGCCCCTCCCGCTACAAGCGGCGGCCCCGCAACTGCCCAAAAAGATTACCCCTGGCTCAGACTTCGTTCCTTTTGCATGGCAGCGTAGACGCTACCTTGGTGGGCCCGCCGTCTGATGTGGCTCTTAGGACGGTCGTCCTTTCCAATTCGGGTGACGATCCCCACCCGTTTCACCCGTTTGCTTACCCATGTCTGGGCAACTGGTTCGCCACGGACTCGGTCAGCGGAACGGAGATCCGGCTACCCGACCCGGCGGCAGATGTTTCGTTTGGTCCGACCCACCCCCTTTTTTACCGTGCAGTTGCCCTTGGGGTGGGTGGATGCGCCCCACGTGACAGCTTCTGTGGATGCGCCTCACGTGACGGCCCCTGCAGAACCCGTGCAGACCCTGTCCGAGGTTAGGCCTCGGACTCCAACCATCTTGTACTCGGCGGCTTCACCGACCAAGTCTACTGCTCAATTGTCCTCCCTTCCGGAAGTTCGTACTGATCATATCTTCGAGGGAGAGTCCAGTATGGGTAGAAGCATGAAGCGCTACCGAAGAAGGAACAAAGCCAAGACGCCCAGACCCTCATTTCAAGCAGACTCATCTTTCAAGCTCCTGGTGGCGGAGGCGGCCGATGTCGTGCAATCTAGGGGGAGTCACGAAGGTGCCAAATGAAGGTTCTATCCTGGAACGTGAGAGAGCTGGGGGATCAAGACAAAAGAAGGATTGTGGGCACAAGATTACTTGAATGGGGCTGTGATATTGTGCTCCTTCAGGAGACGAAACTCCACGGCCTGACGGAGCAAGACTGGAAGGGGTTTGGTGCTGGAGAGTTAGATCAGTTCAGGGCTTTGGAGGGGGCAGGATCCTCTGGTGGGATGATTGTGGCTTGGCGTTCCTCGAGATGGACCTTCAACTCCTCCTTGCGCGGGCGACATATCCTTACGGTGGTTTTGGACAATACTCGATCCGACCTTCGCCTTGCGGTCTCGTACGTGTACGGTCCTTGTGACGCAGATGTTCGCGTTCAGTTGTGGGAGGATCTGGTGGGGGCGGCCTCTTACGTGTGCGGGTCCCCCTGGCTGGTGGGGGGGGATTTCAATGTTACTCTTCTATCTTCAGATAGGCCTGGCGGTAGGGGCGGTCAAGATCCGGGGTCCTCTTTCGCGGACACCATTGACTCGCTCGGCCTTGAGGTTCTGGATGCCGTAGGAATCGGTTATACTTGGAGAAATGCTCGGTCCCGCTCGCGACTTGACCGCTTCCTGGCTTCGGAGGAAGCCGGCGAAAAATTCCCTTTAGCAACTGTGGAGGCGAAGCCGAGGGTGTGCTCCGATCACAACCCCATTTTGTGGTGGTCGGGCGAGAGCCCTGCTCAGCGGGGCTTGTTCAGATATGAGAAGTGTTGGTTGCAAGAACCCAACTTTCGGGAGGTGGTGAACTCGCATTGGAGGGAGGCAGTGGTTTCTGGCTTTGCTACGCAGATGTTTCATGCTAAGCTTTGCTCCTTAAGGACTAGACTTGCGTCTTTTAAGAAGGAGACGAGGGCGGCAAGGGCGGCGATCAAGCTGGAGGCGGAGTCCACCGTTCATCGGCTGGACGCGATCGAGGATTCCTGAGAGCTTTTCCCCGAGGAGCTTTCGGAACGCGCAGAGGCCCAGTGCAAATTAATTGTGGAGGAAAAGAAGCAGGTCGCGGAGTGGAGACAAAGGTCTAGATTGCGATGGGTTCGGGAAGGGGATGCCAACACCTCTTTCTTTCATCGCTCCGTGGCTGGGAATGGCGAGATGGGCACGACTATTGCCAATTATTTCAAGAGTATGACTTCTACAACTATCCCCAAAAGATGGAGCTGGCGGGGGCGGAGGACCAGGTCGGTGACCGAGGTCGCCTGCGAGAACTTGACTCGCGATGTTTCCTTGGAGGAGCTGCGTGACACCGTATGGGTTCTTAACGTTGACGCATCTCCCGGCCCTGATAGGTTCCTGGTCTCCTTCTATAAGGACTTCTGGGACACTATTGGGCCAGAGGTTTTGTAGGTTGTGAAGGAGTTCTGCTCTGGCAATCAGGGCTTCGATAGAATTAACCGCGCGCACCTTATTCTTATTCCAAAGTCGGTCGCGGCCTCTTCGATCGGGGAGTTCCGGCCCATTGCGGTTTCCAACGCTATCTACCTTATCACGGCGAAGGTCTTCGCCCGTAGACTTAATGTTATCCTGGGGGATCTCATCTCACCGGCTCAGGCGGCTTTCGTCCCGGGCCGTCAAATCTCTGATTGCGTATCCCTCGCATCGGAAATTATTGCTGATTAGCGAAGGACCGACACTAGCGGCATCCTTTGGAAGGTGGACTTCTCCAAGGCTTACGATACTCTTGATTGGAGGTTCCTTTGGAGCGTGCTCAAGAGAAAGGGCTTCCCTAACATCTAGATCACTTGGATGCGACGTTGCATTTCTACGACGTCGTTTTCAATGTTGGTCAACGGGACCCCGGAGGGGGGTTGGATCCAACCCCGCAGGGGGGTTCGCCAGGGGTGTCCCCTTGCTCCAATGCTGTTCATTCTTGCGGCTGGCGTTCTTTTCGACATGGCGGAGGGTGTGGGGGCCCAAGGGTTGACTAAGGGCTTTTCGAAGGAGGGGCTGGAGATTCCGATTGCGCAATACGCTGACGATACACTCTTCTTCATTGAAGGGGGCATCGAGGAGGCTTCCGGCATGGCAATGACGCTCGAGATCTTCTCGGAATTATCGGGCCTAACGAAGAACAATTCGAAGTCGGTCTTCATTCCTTTTGGCCAGACGGAGCTTGTTTCGGCCAACCTGGAGAGGGTGTTGGGTTCTAGCAGGTCCTCGCTCCCCCTTGATTACCTTGGCACTCCTCTTTCGCTGGGGCGTACGCGTATCAGGGACTGGCTGCGAGTGGTGGAGAAGTTCGAGGCGAAGCTAGCGGGGTGGAAGGCTGCGATCCTCTCGAGGGGGGGCGGCTGGTGCTCTTGAAGTCCGTCCTCTCCTCCATCCCGATATTTCTGCTCTCCAATCGTAAGATGCCTAAAGGTCTGCGGGCGCGGCTGGAGAAACGGATGCGGTCTTTCTTATGGACCAGCGGTTCGGTCATTCTAGGGGAATCCATTTGGTGGGTTGGAAGGAGATCTTGCGGCAGAAGGCTGATGGGGGCTTGGGGATCAAGTCCCTTGAGCAAATTAATGACACTCTCTTATTAAAGTGGGCTAGCAGAATTTGGGGCCCAGGGAATGACCTGGCGTGCACTGCGATTCGGAAAATCTACATCTCTGCTTCCACCCCTTCGGCGGGCCTCGCCATCGGCTCCCCAACCCCTTTCTGGCGCAGCGTGGTTAACATTTTTGTGAGCAACCTCGCCCTCTTCAGGCCTGTTCTCGGTCGGGGGGACTCCTTTGCGTTTTGGTCTGATGACTGGTCGGGGGGTGGGGCGCTACGCTCTCGCTTTCCCAGGCTCTTTGCGATTGCAAGTGACAAGACTTGCTCGATCAGCTCTTGCTGGAGCGACGGCCTCTGGTGCCCCATCTTTGCGGCTTCCCTATCTGATCAAAGGTTGGACGAATTCTTGTTGCTGCTAGATTCCATTCGGGAGGTATGTCCGCCTGGCGTCGGCAGGGACCATTGGGCATGGAAGGATGGTAGCTTCTCCGTGAGAGGGGCCTATGGCACGATATATAGACCCCCCCCCCCCCCCCCCCCCGACTGGCTCGGAGTTGATCGCAAGGGACTGCTCGTTGATCTGGGGCCTGAAACTTCCGGAGCGGATTGGCTTTTTTCTGTGGCTTCTTAGGCGGAAGCGTTTATTGACCAGGGATATGTGCTTGAGGCTGTTGGGTGTCAGTTCGGATAGGTGCCTTCTTTGCAACGCGGCGATTGAATCAATAGAGCACTTGTTTTTTGCGTGCCCCTACGTTTCTTAGATATGGCTGGAGGTGGGACCAAGTTGGTGCAACGACGTTGTCTTCCATTCCTTTGGGATGCTGTTCATGCGAACTTCCATAGACCTCGGCGGGAGCGAATCACCCCCATGGCTATTCTTTGGGCGATCTGGCGAGGAAGAAACGACCTCCTGTTCAAGGGTCAGCGTTTTTACAAAGAAAATGTGTGTGTGCTAGTTAATCGGTTACTGCTGGACTGGAGTTTGTAACGGGTGTGTTGTGGTGGGCTTCGACCCGTTTTGTTACTGTTCTTTTCCTTTTGTTTTTTAATATACTTTGGAGCGGACTCCTCTGAGTGTTTCCCCCTCCCTTTAGACTTCAAAAAAAAATGATCTGCAATAGATCTGACAACTCCCTTCTGTTCAATTAGTTCTGAGAGATTCTGAAACCACGCCCTCAGACTCTGCTTAAGGCCATATATAGCCTTATGAAAACGACACACCATACTGGACTCCCCCTCAGCAGCAAACCCAGGTGGCTGCTGCATATAAACCTCTTCCTGCAAATCACCATACAAGAAATCATTCTTCACATCTAATTGGAAAAGCGGCCAAACACGTACCACAACAACATCAATAAGAATCGTCAAGGTAGAGTGACGCGCTACAGGAGAAAACGTGTCCTGATAGTCCATCCCATATGTTTGGGTGAACCCACGAGCAACCAGCCTGGCCTTGTATCTGTCAACTGTACCATCAGCCCGATGCTTCACAGTAAATACCCACTTGCTTCCAACAACAGACACACTTGGTGGTGTATGAACTACACTCCACGTACCTCGTAACTGTAAAGCCGTCATCTCCTCCTCAATAGCCGAACGCCACTGACTGCTTTGCAGTGCCTTCTGATATGACCGTGGTATCTCTATAGCAGACAACCCCATAACAAAGTGCTGAAAATCCTTAGAAAGACATTCCAGGGAAAGATGAGAACCCTAAGGGTGCAGAGTGCATGCTCGTTTCTGCTGCCTAAGTGCAATAGGCATATCCATATCCTCAGTAGGAGTAGTAGAGACAGTATCTGCACCTTGTACCTCAGTCTGTACATGCAAATCACCCGTGCCATTAGAAGAACTCAAGTTCTCAGTACATACCTTGGGCATGCTGGATGATGGAGGAGGCGCATGAGCACGGGGCCTTGGCTGGTAGGCCTGCGGAAAGAAACCAGGAGGCGAGGGTGGAGGAGGAGGTGGTGGTGGTGGTGGAGTAGAACATGGTAGTTGTGGAGGAGGAGGCATATAGATCTCTTTTCCATTTCTGAAGGAGTAAGCCTGTCACATGTGAAAGAAAAACACATAATGGACTCAAAGAAGGTGATATCAGCACTGACATAGTCCTATTGTTGAACATGGTCAAAACAACGATATCTCTTTTGGGTTTTGGAATACCCAATAAACACATATTTGACAGCTCTGGGAGAGAGCTTGTCAAGACCTGGAGAGAGTTGATGAACAAATGCAACCGAACCAAAGACACGAGGAGTAAGCGAGAAAAGATCAGTCTCGAGAAATGCAATCAAGAACGGGATTTTCTCCCCTAACACCGAAGGAAGCATACGATTTACCAGATAACAAGCAATTAGAACAGCATCTCCCCAATAGGAATGAGGAGCACAACTCTGAATCAATAGGGTTCTGGTAACATCCAAAAGATGACGGTGTTTCCTTTCAGCCACCCCATTATGTTGGGAGGTATACGCACAAGATGTTTGATGCACAATACCATGAGACTTGAGCTGCTCAGCCTACGATACGCCTCCTCCATTGGAGGTATGGTAGCATCAGTGAGGATTTGTGCACGAGCTGCATTATACTCTGGATCCAGGGCCGCTAGAAACACTATAGTCATCACAGAATCTCTGTATGCCTTGAGCTGCTCTGGTGTAGCAATCAAGGATATGTATCCATGTAACTTCTCAAGCATACCCCTCAGAGAAGTATAGAGGGTGTGAAGAGGATGACCATTTTTCTTCATTGTGAAGATATCATGCTGAAGCTGTAGTATCTTCGACTCATTCTTTGCCGGAGAGTAGACCTGACCAATGGGTCGGGGGCTTGCCAGCCCGGCCCGTCCAACTCGCTTATGGACCGGGCTTGGGCCAAGAGATTTCGGGAATGGGCTGGCCCGACCCGCTCTTTGGCCCCGCCCGTCAATTGGGTGGGTCGTGGGCAAGTGTCATAAAACTTGGCTCGGCCCGACCCGACCCGTACATATGGAAATATAGGTTTAAAAATTATATTTTAGATACATTTAATATAATATATTTCAAGTTTTTGTTTTACATTATCAATATTACATCTTATTTTTTAGTTTATATGCAAAGTAACACATATTATGGTTACTTGGATTTAGAAAGATTAGATTATGCTAGAAAACTTTATTATCTCGATAAATTTGATTAAAAATTAATAAAAAAGTACTTTGCAATCGGTCCATGGGCAGGCTCGACCCGACCCAGACTTGAGTTGGGCTTGGGCCTTGAAGTATGGCCCGTGGATCGGCCCGGGCCTTGGACAAGGGGTTTTAGAATCTCAGCCCATTCAGCTTGACCCATGGCCCAGCCTGGCCCGCTTTTTGGCCTGGTCTACCGGAGAGTATGTCGCGGCAAGAATGTCCCACATAGACTTTGAAGTAGGCTGGCTCAAAATATCATTAGCTATCTCCGTGGATATAGTCCCAGATAGCCATTCGCGAGCATACGCATCATCAGCCTCCCATGAGGCATTCACTTCAGTCTTGTCGCGTGGTTCCTCAGCCGTGAAGATGTGCTTCTTGCCATTACACTGCATCAAAGTCATGAACTGCATGGCCCACAATTCATAGTTGGTTCCATCCATTTTGACAATGGGTGCCGGACCTTTGAAGGTACCCAGAGATGGAACTTCCACTTTGTTGTATGTTATGATGACAACTATCTTCAAGACTGGGCTAGAGACGAGATATCGACGTCTACACTGACATAGAAGAAGATGGTTGTGGGTGTAGACTTATAGGACAACCTCTTCCATTCCTCGAAGAGTCCTTTGGGTAGCTAGGTAGTTTCTAGAGCTTCACGTTACACCCTAGGTACCCAACAAATCAGCAAGACGGCTACATGAGGGCGGTGATCGCGTCTGTGGACGACAGCTGCACCTGGACTGGAGTACGTCAACTTGCGTGGGTCACGTAACTGCAATCGGCGACATGGAGGCACGCGTGAACACGCGCACGCGCGCTGGGCGAAGGCGACAACCCTCAGATGCGCACACACATTGGCCGAAGGCGGTGCCTGCTGGAGCCCGACGGCAGACGCGCGCGGGCTGGGCTCGGCGGTGGCGGCGACGCCCACAAGGGCTAGGCGGCGATGGCGGTGGCGGCCCAAGAGAGTTAGGGTTTTGATGGGGGCAAGATTCTAGGGTACAAGCCCCGGTCTAGGATAGTCGCTCTGATACCATGTGGAATGAGAAAAGAGAAGTTGTATTCAATCTAACTCTAGAGCTCTCTTATATAGGAGAAAAGCTCTAAGGGTAAATTACATAAACAAGAAAATAGAAATAAACAATATAAGAAGAATGACTAAATAACATGAATATCGTAACAGATAGGAAGTCCACCACTGGATTTGCTGTATATGTTGGGGATTCCCTCATCTCATGGAGAAGCAAGAAGCAAACGGTTGTAGCCAGATCCAGTGCAGAGTCTGAATATAGGGCTATGGCCAAGTCAGTATAGAAATGATATGGATTAAAGTTGTTCTTACTGATCTATATATAGATGTAACATTTCCTATGTCACTGGAATGTGATAATTTACTGCCCAATTTTTCCCATAACATGCGCAAAAAACGTCTTAAAAATATCGTATCACAATCGGAAGTAAATGTGCGAGGAATGCCATGCATGCGAATACTATGCTCAAAAAACAAATTCACGACATTAGAAGCATTTGACATTTTCTTGCAAGGAATAAAATACATTATCTTGGAAAACCGATCAACAACAACAAAAACAGAATCGTCTTTACGTGTACTAAGCGGGATTCCTAAGACAAAGTCCACGGAGACATCTTTCCAAGGCTTCATGAGAATAGGAAAAGGAGTGTATAAACCCGTTTTTTGAAGGTGACCTTCAAAGCATTGGCAAATTTGATATTGTTGGACAATTCTCATGACATCACAGTTCATTTTGGCCAAAAATATTTTTTCAGCAGAGACAGTCTTATCATGACCAAAATGACCTCCTAATCCTCCTCCATGAATTTCATGATCAAATTTTCACGAAAAGATGAGACTGGAATGAAGAGACTGGTGCCATGGAAGGGATACATTGTGGAGGAGATATTGAGAGGATTGGGGAAGAGAGCAATCTTGACATTCTCCATAAATAGCACTGAAGTCAGGATCAGTCGGGTACAAATCTTGAATTGACTTAAAACCAAGTACTTGTATAGATACTGTGGTCAAGATGTGCGAGCGTCGACTAAATGCATTATTCACTTTATTTAGTGTTCCGTTTTTGTGCTTAAGCTGAAAGGTGTATTCCGGTAGGAAACTAACCCATTTAGCATGCCTTTTATCCAAATTCTTTTAGAAATTAAGATATCGAAGATCTTCATGATCAGAATTAAGAATAAATTCGTGCTGAATAAGATAATGGCGCCAGTTTCAATGCTTGGATGATAGCATAAAATTCGACGTCATAAGTGGAATATCATGCGCATGTATCATTAAGTTTCTCGCTAAAATAGGCTAAAGGTCATCCGTCTTGACCAAGGATAACACCAATACTAACATTGGATGCGTCGCAATCAACCTCAAATATTTTAGAGAAGCCATGAAGTGCTAGAACAGGGGTTGAGGTCAAAAGGTCCTTAATGCATTGAAAACTTTTCTCCACTGTTGGGTCCAAGAGAAGGTATTCCCACACAAGCAATCCGTAACATATGCTATGACAGAGCTGAAGTTGTGAACAAATTGCTTACAGAAAGAGGCCAAGCCATGAAAACTTCGAATCTCAGTGATAGTCTTAGGCGTTGGCCAAGATTGGATTGCAGTGATTTTCTCTGGATTAACCTTAATTCCATCTGCAAAAACAATGTATCCCACGAACATGACCAATCATGCTCCTCAGACCGGCTGTCATGTACACCGGACCCCCCCTACAACAATGCACTCATCACACACAACACTCGGTCGGGCATCTTCAGAAACGTCCTCCTCCATCACCTCCTGCAGCACGACAACCAGTGAGAACGGCCACAAGCCCAAAGGCCTTTGCTTTCGACGTCGAACAAACACCATCCAACGATCTTCCTTGCAGATCGCCAGCACAGGCGGCATCCGAATCTGATGCTGAACAACCCATTTCTTCCACATCGTGAATGTGCAAGAACAGAATCTTCTTCCTTGATTGGAGAGGGCGCAGCTCCATCACCACCACAATAGGGTCCTCAACCGCTAGAAGGCATTACAACAAAACTCACACGAACGACCAACTACGAAGTCAAAGCGAGAAGCCTCCGAGCTCCCCCTGGGTTCCAGCCACGCAGAAAATCCAAGTTCACAGGCGCAGACCGTCTGGGCAGTCCCAAAGTAGAGCACATGTCCATTGGTTCAAAAGAGGCTTCCGACTGATCACCAGCAAGCCCCTCCGAAAAACTAGTGGATCCTTCCGCAAGAGAAGGCACACACTTTGACAGCAAGCAAAAGGAGGACCAACCCACCACATAAGCAGCCTTAAAGATTTAACAAGCTGTACAATCCTCAACAACAATAGCCGATTCAATAGACTTCCCGTGATGCATGCCATCAGAGACAAGTTCAACCACTTTTGCAGAGCCCGTCATTGCCTCCTGAAAACAGTTAACGGAAGTATTATTCCAAAGGTGTTATTCCAAGATGAGTGTGATAGATATCTATGCTCCATCTTAAGGAAGAGTGTTGATATATTATTTATCTTTTCCATTTTCATGTATTTTATTTCTTTTCGTATCTATTATGTAATTTACGAACTCCTCTCCATATAAGAGAACTCCAGGGCTCTCTCATAATGTAATTTATTCTTCTCTCCACAATAGTTATACTAACAACCCTAGACTCTCTAGGTAGAATAAGTGAAAGGAAAAGTTACAAAGGTGACTCTTTTTAGGAAGTCCACAAATGATTTTATTAATTATTAATTTAATAATTATCATGTAGACAATTTTCAAGAATCATGGAAACCTACAAGTCTTATTATTATGAAAGATATTTTATATAATGGAGTGATATCTTGCATAATGATTTCAATTGAGAAGTTTTGCGATTTTTAATTTTGATGGTGGTTTCTCTAAAAGATTGGACTTGAGTGCTTCCTTCTGGTAATACAACAACAAAAAATATGAGAGTTAAGTTTTGTGATAATTGAGATGAATATGGGATAGATGTGAACATAGGTACACATCCAATGAAGTAGTCTTAAGTTCTTGTGATCATTGCCTCAGTAGGTCAATATTTTACACATAAAATTAAACTAGGATGGTTAAAATAAAGAGGAGATCTAATGTACTACGTGTCCTGAAGATAGCACTGAAACTAAGATGTATTAATGCGTAGCAGTAATGAGACATACTATGCCTCGTGGATTTGAGGGTTGGGTTAGCAATTATAACACATGTAGTGAAGATGGTAAATGGATGTGCACCACTCAGGACTGGTTCAGCAATGAAATTATCACAAAAATATTGGATCTAAATCCAATAGAAAAATTGAGTCATGTTTAACAGGCTTTAGACATCTTTAGAGAAAGTCTACGCCCTAATGTAAAGGTTTACGAAGCTGCTTGATGGGATTTGTACGAGTGTCGAGGAAGATCACAGTTAGTGCTGGAAGGAGACATTGAGAAATGTGGCTTGTTTGACAAATAATGTTATCAACCTCAATTTTTGTGGTAACATTATTTGGTTTCGTTTTGTTTCTGTGATATAAGTTGCAATCTCAGTTCTTCTCAAGTACCTTGTTGTTTCCTTCATGGAGAACACATTTTAAGTAATTTTCTGGAAAATGAGAAGTCAACTTTCATATAATTTTCAATATTTGATGCTTGTATAAGTTTCGTCATTGATTAATGGCCTCATATTGTTGTAATTTGCAAAATTTTTATCGTCTTTCATGATATCACATTCTTGTTTTATGTTTCTTTTCTCAGAATGATGCTGAAACTGTTTATAAGAAACTTCTTCACATGAAGTCTAAGCGTCATACCTCAGAGGATCCTAATTCTCTTGGATTGTTTGGAACGAATTCTGACCGTATCAGTCAATACGGAAAGAAGTTGGAAGATTTGGAGGAGAATGTGAGGGTTGAACAATCGAGCATTTCTTCGACAGGAGAGGTAAATTTCTTTCCTGGATAGTACTATATTAGTCATGCGCATTTTCAACATGTGGTTTGTGACAAGCAAGGAGTCTATCTGTGGTTGTTCTGCTATCAGAGGATTCAATTCAAGGTTGATATTGTTGCAAATGCCTTGAATTTTTACCAGTCTGTTGAACCCAGTATATTGTGCCCACAAGACTAATGGATGAAGCACGCTGTCTAGAAGGGGGTCCCTTGTTAGAAAATTTTGTTGACGAACCTATTTGTATTTGGATTAAGTTCTTCCCGTTAAGGGGGGTCCATCTGTACAGTAATGTTATATAAACCCCGTTTGTGTTAGGTCTATCCTGCATATTCTATACTGCCATTCTTCCACCATATTGAGAGAGATCCATCGCTGTCATCGAGGACATAGCCTAGCTATGGGCGAGCTTCGTACATCTTTGTGTCATGGTTTATTGATCGCTTATCGACGTGTTTGATTTGCATCCTGCTTCTACTGTGCTTTGCATCATCTTTGAGTGTAACCAATGCTATTCACTCCAATTTTTTCTTCGATTTTCTCTCTATTGGTCATGTGACTGAAGTTCTTAAATGTCGAGCAATGCATTACAAATGGATGCAGAAAAGTGTACAGTATTAAGGGGCTCTGGTTTCTATGTGGATTGCATGTTTTATTGTCATTATCTATATTTTTTAATGAGTGATTGGTATGCGAGGCTAAGGGCAGTATTTGAGATTGTCTAGTTCTATATCCACATAGTTGTTGGTTAGGCTCTTTCTCAAGCAGTCGCTTCTACTCCCACACAAAAAAAGTTCCGTCTGTTCAATTTGCAAATATATATACTTATCCCCAAGGGTGTTTTCCTGCATCAAAAGAACATGCACTTGTTTCCCTCTAGATGCTGTCTGTGGAATGATGAAACAAGTCCTGTATGATTTAGATGTATTCTGTAATACTTCTGTATTACTGGGCTTAACATGTATTTGTTTAGGGGCACATCGATAATCGGCCTCCTAAGGCTTGGGGCACATCGATAATCGGCCTTCTAAGGCTATGTGTCACTGCAAAGACAAGCAGATTTGGTCCAAACATCCTCTGGATCTGGTCCAAGTTTGCATATATTTTGAATTAATGGAATATCATTGATTTATAGTTCTATAAATGGTATGATTTTATAAATGGGATTGAATCTGGTAACATATATTTGCATTTTTTTATAGGAAGTTCCTGCCGCCTTTGTTTGCTTTAGATCTCGTTATGGTGCTGCTAAAGCTATTCACATCCCTCGGTCTATAAATCCCACACAATGGATAACAGAGCAAGCACCTGAACCTTGTGATGTTTACTGGCCGAGCTTTTCTGACTCCTTCATGAAAAGATGGATATTCAAGTTGGTGGTTTTTGCAGCATCTATTTTGCTTACTATTTTATTTCTTATTCCAGTTGTCTTTATTCAAGGACTTACCAACTTGGAACAGTTGGAAACATTGTTTCCTTTCTTACAGAACATACTCTCTATGTAAGTAATCTGTTTGATCCATCTCCTCAAGTTTTTTAGAACTAATTAGTATAAGTTTGTAGCTTCCGTATTGCTATTTTTTAGGATTATCCAATAATTGGTCAAATTGTGTCACTTTCTCGGGAATTTTTTTTACACTACTTGCATGTTTTTCAATTTGACATATCATTGTTTGACGCTTTTTTTAGGAAAATGATTGGATGGATCTCCTTTAGAGGTCCATCCAAAGAATATATTTTAAAAATTAATAGAAAAAACTACTTCGGCCAAGTTTCAAAAAGGGCTTGGCATGCCCTAGAACATTTTTCGAATAAAATCTCCTTCCCTCAAAAGCCACAACATTCATGGATAACCACAATGACCAAAAGCACACAGATTTTCGTTCTCCCTTATTCTAAACCAGTCCAACTTCTGCAAAAAGATGCATAAAAAGAGTTCCGGTTACTCCATTGTAGACCCGGAATATCCACATTTTGCCACAGGTCTACTGAGCCTGGGCACTTGAAGAACAAGTGATCTATATCTTCTGTCGACTTTCCGCATCTTCTACAACCCTCTTCTACGCTCGGAAAAAGCCTGGCTCACCTTGCAACTGTAAAGATCCTTTCTCTTTTCAAGAGCCACAAGTAACACCTTCACCCTAGACGAAATCCTCCATCTCTAGATCTTCGTATAGTTCCTAGAAATCCCCAACTCCGACACAGGAGGTTGGGAAAATATTACCTTGTAAACCTTCCTGACAGTGAAGAACTCATCCCTCCAGCATCATGAAACTCTCTTTTCCGATGGTGCTTCAAGTCTAGACAACCTGCCAGAAAGATACATAGATTCTTTAACTCTCTGATCTGACAGCTCCGTCACAAATCTATGCTTCCAAGAACTATCTGACCACACGTCTGCTACACATCACTCCTTGTTTGTTGCCAAAGCGAAAAGTCTTGGGTACAAGTCACTCAGTAATCCTTCCTCTGTCCAGTCATCTGTTCAGAAATGGAAACATCGACCATCCCCCAGCATCATTCGTAAAGAGTCAGTCAGGTCTGGTAAGACAGAATACACTCCCCTCCAGAAGGTAGTTGGCAAAACATTGTCCATACGGGCAACCAAAATTTGCGTCACACCATAAATCGATGTCATCAGATTAGAAAGGAGATCACTCTCTATTCCCCAGATGCTCATCACCCACTTCGCCAGCAATGCTTTGTTCATATCACCAATCCACAACACCCTAAGACCTCCCTCCTTGATTGGCGTGTGCCAGCCATCCTACCGGCGCTAGGCCCTTGTCCTCCAAGGATGATGACCTGTAGAAGCATTGCATTAGTGACTCCAACCTCTTACGTACACCCACATGCATGACCTTGGTTGACAAGAAGAAGACATGAATGGCTGATAGGACAACATTTACAAGGACCAATCTCCTTCCTCTTGAAAGAAATGAAGCTTTCCATCTTGTTAACTCTTTCTCCAACTTCTCCACAATAGGTAGCCAATCAATCTGCTGAAGCCTCTCGGTTCTCAGTGACAAGCTCAAATAACAGATAGGCAGAGTCTTCTACGCTGTCACCCAGATGTCCCCACAAGTCATGCATCATCTGAAAACATGTTAAAAGGTACAAAGGCTGATTTTAACCATTAACTTTCAGTCATGTCAGGTCTTCAAAAATGTTGAGCACCACCCTTATTGCCATGCACTGTGTCACTCGCCCTTCAATGAAGAACAAGGTGTCATCCACGTACTATAGAACTGGCATTGAAATCTCATCCCTGGAGTAGCCCCTCAAGAACTCGCCTTCCTCCGCCAAACCAGACATGACAACCAACACCTCCACAACCAAGACAAACAACAGGGGGGGCAAGGGACTTCCTTGCCTTACTCCTTTCTACGGTTGAAAGAAACCCCTTCATGCTTTCCATTTACAAGTACCGAAAGCGAGGTAGTAGTAATGCATATCTTTCGGAAATCCCCTCTTCACCAGTGTCATCCATATAAACTTCCAGTTCATGCTATTACGTGCCTTCGAAAAGTCAACCTTTCAGAGGAAACTTACAGACCCTCTTCTCTTCCAATCAGAGACCTCTGTCGCTACAACCACTACCTCCAACCGCTATCGCCCTAGAATAAATGTCGTTTGCGCTGGCAAAATGAGATCATCCATCACCCTTCGGAGTTGGTGGCAACACCTTGGCCACAATGAGGTAAATAGCATTAGAAAATGCTTTTTGTTGGAACTCGTCAACTCATTAAACACCTTCTTTCTTTGGGAGTAAAAAGAGTAGGGACTTGTTAAGATTCTCCATTCCCCGATTGGCATCCCTAAAATCCAACAATAAATCCGTAACATCCTCTTCCACCTCCTCCCAAACTCTCTGTAAAAAAAGTCAAGAAAGCCATCTGGCCCCAGGTTGCCATCAGCATTAAGGTTAAAAATTGACCTGCTGACCTCCTCCCTTGTGAACTCTTATACGAGTGCCTCCTACTGTCTCGGTCCTAGAGATTTGGGCCCTCTTCCAGACCACCTGGCACCAGAAGACGAATGTCACCTGTTAAATCTCCGGAAATGCTCCACAACTGCTGCACCAATTGCCTTATTCCCTTAAAAACTCTCTCCTTCTACCTTCGTCATGTATCAGGTTCCTACCCATTCTTCCACTTGCCACTGCATGAAAGAAGCACATGTTCAAATCCCCTTCTTTCACTCATTTCTGCCTAGACATTTGATGCCACTCCACCTTTCACTTGCCGTCCTCAACGACCACTTGCTTTTACTCTCTTTTAGCAAGCATCTCCTTTTTGTTCAAGTTGCGGCCATCTTCTATATCATCCAGTCTCACCATCTCCTTAACAACTTTGTCACATTTTTTATTTCTGCATCGGCTCACTTCTTTTTTATTCTCCATCAACATATCTCGTGATATTTTAATTTTCTGCACTAGCCTTTGTGTTGATGATCCTTCCACCTGCAATGAAATCCAGAAATTTGATACCATATCTCGGAATCCATAATCTAGCAACCAGACTCTTTCAATTCTGAACATCGACCTTGGAATCGTCCCCTCGCCTGAAATAGATGGGCGTGTGGTCCAATCTAGATCTATAAAGGGCATGGACCACAAACAACGGGAAAATCTCCATTAATTCAATAGAAGCCAAAAACTGATCATGCGAGATCTCGAGGAGGTGTTATGCCAGGTGTACCTTCTATTCGTGACATCCAGCACCTCCAGCGCCAGCTCCCTGACACAATCCATGAAGTCAACTGATCCATGGTCTCGCCCCCTAAGATCACTCGAGCAATCCGAAGTGAGCAGCATTACATTGAAGTCTCGCTGACCATCCATGGTGTGTCCGGGAACCTCCTTCTGATGGCCTTCATTTCCTCCCACAAGACCGGATCATGCCCCTCTAGAAACACCATAACCCGAAGCAAATAGAATTCTGCCAGCCCCAGAATTACGCTCCAACAACACATACACAGATCTGAGATCCACACTTTCTTCTACAAATAAGAGCAAATCAGCATCTCATGCTAGAACCATGCCACCGGTACTTCCCGTAGCTAAATCTGCTCTGAATTCCGACATTGTACACCCCCAAACAACCTCCATGACATAGGGTCCCTGTTCGCATCCTTAGACTCCTTTAAGAACATCACATCTGCATACCAAGAACACAAAGCCCTCCAACTGTCCTTCTCTTCTCCTTGTCCCCCACCCCTCATGTTTGAGGAGACGATCTTCATTAGGATCCACCCGGAGGGTTAGTGGCGTGTACAACTACCCCAAGACACACTATAAGCCACGCTTGAATGTCTAGCATAGTGTTCATAGTACTATCAGTTTGCCCCTCGCCCTCTGTTCAAGTCTCCAAAGTTGATGTTGTAGACGAGTTGACCCCAATCGAAACCGTGTCCTGGTTTCTCACATCTTTATCTTCCAGCTCCCGTTCCAACCATAATTGTTCCTTAGGATTCCTTCTTTTGCGAGAGAAAGAGGGAATCGAGTCACCTCGTTCTATGGATTCCCTCGCCCAACGCTAACCTCTGTTCTCTCTGTGCTCTCTATGTTGCCAGAGTACAATGTTCCATTTTTCATCTTTGAGTCAAGGTTGCAGCCCCTGGAACCCCTTCAAAATCCTCTCCACCCACCGCCAAGTTGGCCTCCCCATCCACATTCAACGTCATGGAGTCCTTTCCACATAAAGGGATATGATTGTATTGTAGTCAGTCTCCCAGGTGCATAGGGAAAAACCATTAGGTTCAAGCCCCATATGCAATTCCCTATCATCGACGGGCGCACCGGATCCCCATTCCTAACTCGCGATGTTGCAAAAGCAAGCAAAGGATCTTTAATGATCACCATAGTGCCGTCACTGCCCTTCTCCAGATCTGCGACATCTAGCCCCAACACGTCATGACTAGCTCTACCGATACCTTCCATTGACGGCTTCCCAAAAGGATCTAAGGGCTTTGGAGTAGCTTGGGGCCCTCCGCCGAACCCGCGGTTGTCAAGACACTACCTTGGATCCCTCGACCCAAGGGCATGGTTGAAGAACAGGTACCGTCTTTCGAAGATGACGAGCAGACTGCCTCCCGCAAGGCTATCGGGTTGAGAATTGGATCCAACCCAAACCCATTCTCCCGAGAACGCGATGGATCCAAGATACGGTCCGGGAACAAGCAGCCTGGATGGTTTTTCTGTCGAGATACAAAGGCCGCACTAGGGCCAGGACCTGACCCAACGGCAACAACGACAACTGTGGCCCTGCTGAGAAAAATTTCTTGCCTTTCATAAGGAGAGAAGGTTTTCTCTCTCAACAAGGATAACCACCACTTGGCACCGTAACGTTCGTCCACAAATTAGGGATGGGAACTAGTCGTTCCCTCCAGGATTCACGCAAGGTCACAACGGCCAGCGGTGGCTGCTGCGGCTGTGGCATCATCGCCGTCAGCCCAACCTCTACCGACTTCGATTTGGACGCTGGAGTCACGAGGGAAGGAGAGTCCAACCTCTGAACTGAAGCTCCTCCACCCTCGTCAGGTGGAGGTTGAAGACAACTTTTCCAACATGAAATACCATCGACGATGGGACCGACCTCCACCTCCTATTCATCGACACGAGGACATCCCATCCTTATGGTGGGAGAAGCCCCTACCGAAGAACACACTCGACCTCCCCTACTTTCTGCAATGCATCCTTAATGACTTGCAACCCTCGCCGAAAGATCAAAAGACCTTGCACCTCCATCAGCCAGTGCGTGGGTGCCTGCACAACCCCGTCTCGCAACTGCGGTCTCCTTTAACGCACCTATGGTGGAAACATGCCATTGCCATTGGAAAGGAGCCCCGATAACTCCTCCGCCTCCACATCGCGGACACACTACTGTCTCTGAGAGCCAAACCACATCCTCCACACACCCAACAGTTCGACCGATGTCCAAGACCTTCGCCACCTTCCTCAGATCTTCATTTGGGCACTCCGCAACCAGGATACTCTGTCCATGGGGTCCCCAAGGTTCTCCTCAAACTCCTACTGTCTCTGCCCAATGGTTGTGTCGACCACCATCTTGGAAGATCCCGACGGATGGTCCTTTCGAAGATGCCAGTCTTCTGGGCATCGGTTGCAGACTGTCCTCTTCGCAGGACACCATCTCGCAAGGTGACCCGCCATGCCACACTTGTAGCATCGACGAGGAGCGGTCACCGACACAACCCTCACTTCCCCCCTATATGACCCCTTTCCCCACTCCGGATCCATCTCCATGCTGCTTGCTCTCCGATATCTATATTCACAAAAAATCATTGTTTGACGTATGATAATGATCGGTTTTGTCCTGTTCTTTGAGGGCTAATTTATTTATTAAAAACCAGATGGATTTTTTTGGAATATATACCACTAAAAATGTGGATATTTTATCACTCGGATATAACTAACAGAATTTAAGTCCCTGAAAATTGTGTTTTGAGTTGATATATGCAAAATAAATTTTTTAGTTGAATGCTGAAGCAACTATTCGTTGTTCTTGCAGAAAAGTTGTCAGTCAAGTGGTCACAGGTTATCTCCCTAGTCTTATTCTTTTATTATTTTTGTCGACTGTGGCACCAGTTATGATCAGACTCTCCAAAATACAAGGATATATCTCTTATTCTGATATCGAGAGAAGTGCGTGCACTAAAATGCTATGGTTTACTGTGTGGAATATATTCTTTGCGAATGTCTTAAGTGGATCTGTTGCAAGTCAGGTTGAGGTTTTCCTTGATCCGAGAAATATTCCTACCAGACTTGCAATTGCTGTTCCTGCGCAAGTAAGAACAAACATTTGATTTGTTTCATGTTTATTAAATTTTCTTGTTTTTTATATTTATTTGTCTTCCCACTTTAGTGTCCATTATAAATGTTCTGCACTTGGAAGAAAATGCAACAACAACAAGTAGGGTCGGCTGCATGGATTCTTTGCCTCCATTCAGATCTGTCTTAGGTCAATCTCCGACTTAGATCCAAAACTATGATCCCTTCCTATAGTCTCATTCCAACATGTCTTGAGCCTTCCTCGCCTTCTCTTAGCCGTCTCAACATCCCAAAACTCGCATCTCCTAACTGGTGCATCAGCCAACCTTCTTTGTAAATGGCCAAACCAACTTAGCGGTTTTCTTGCAAAATCTATTTTGTCCAAGGTAAACTAAAACTTGATTTGTTTGTCTCAAAGTTATTTGTTAATAATTTACACTATGATGGTAAATTGGTTGCGTTTATTTGTCAGATCCTGACACCAAATGCATAAAACTCCGTGATCTATGGAAGGTTGGATCATATTTTAATATATTTTATGAAGCATTTGCTTGTATTTTTATGGAAGGGTGTTCTTAGGTTAGCTACTGATTGTTTCCAAGAGAATCTCTCTCAAAATGTGCCAAACCTGGTGGACCTTGGAAATGCTACAACATTACTAGATTTCGTTTATAGGGTCACTCCTATGAACCAGGTCAGGAATGGTTTTCTTGCTTTCTCAATTATATTAGGGCCTTGTCACCAACCGGGTTGTGGGCAAGCTTAATGCATTGATAAAAATGATGCTGGAATATAGATAATAGGTGAAGTTGTTGTGGAAGGAACTGCCCAAGAGGAGTTTGAGTAGTTGGAGCGTAAGAGGACTCCAAGTCATTGCTATCGTTGGATTGGAAGCTAGAAGAGTGCAACAAAAGGTGGCCCAAGAAGAGGTCTGGAATCAAGAAGTGGAATGGGATGATGATCTAGAGAATCTCTATCAGAGGGAGATGCAAACTCATCATTATTTTATACCGTAGAAAGTAGAAAGAGAAGAATAAATTATGTTTGTTCCATTGACGTAGGAGCTGTCTCACTTCCGATGGAAAGGCACGCTGAGACAGTTGTAACGGAGTATTTCAAGCAGTTCAACAGAAGGGGGAGAAACTATCGGTGGCAGTGGACCAATCATGGTGCTTATAGGAACATATGAGAGGCCTTGTTCATGATTATGGAGAACTAGACATATGGAAGGCCATCAATAATTTGAATATAGATGGTTGCAGTGGACTAGATGGGTTCTTGTTTTATTCTTTAGAGAGTTTTGGGAGTGGACTAGATGGGTTCTTGTTTTATTCTTTAGAGAGTTTTGGGATATCACAGGCTCTGACATATCGAATTTGTGCAGGAGTGCAGATTGGGTTCACAAGGTTTGATTGGATTGACAAGGCCTTTCACGATTTGCTCTTTAAGAATGATGTTTATTGTTGATTGGTTCTTTAATGGGTGTTAGAAAATAAACATGCGGAAGTGAATATGGAAAAAGGTAAAGAACAATAAGAACAACATGATTTAACGTGGAACCCTACTCTCTAAAGAGCAGGATGAAACCATGGGAGAAGCCCTCAAAGGGGCATATGCTTCTATTGCTTTTCTCAATGGATACACGAGGTCTGGGGCTACTTATATAGCCTCCATAGAGTCTCCAAGTCCCACCACTGGTAGATGTGGGACTAAAGGACTGGATGGGGTAAATGGATCTCTCCAGGATCCATTTACCCTATTACAACTCATATGGTGCACAACTAAATACTCCAACCATGGCCTCAAATTTCAGCGAAATTCGGTCGAATTTCTGTCGAATATCGATATCCAGTCGAAATCGAAATTCAACCGAAATGACCGAAATATGGGGGTCCTAGTACAAAAAATGTGACTGAAATGGCCGAAATTTCAGTCGAAATTCCATCGAAATTCTGTTTGGTCGATACCGAAATGGTGACCGAAATCGACACCAACACTCCCCCTCAAGTTGTAGCATGCAATGTTCTGCTTGGACAAAGATAAAGAAACTCAACTCAACACTACAGGACACTACGAACAATATCAACTCAACGCGCAAACTGTTGCTGTTGAGGACGTTGCTTCTCATGCCGTGCAGGCGAGGATGACGAACGGGCTGGAGTGTGAGTCTGCTGAATCCCCTCGTCGGAGAGCATATGCTCTGAACTGCGCCTGACGGAGTCACTACAACTGGAAATGAGTCTCCTCGTCGGAGTACTTTGGCCCGCCACAACAATGTGGACAACTACTCCATCTCTGAAAAGGGTCGAACTGAAAAGGCCGTGGAAGTGCAATCCTCGTCAGAGTCCACGACCGCTGGAGAATGGAGTCTGAAAGAAGTCTCCTCGTCGGAGAACTGTCTCTCCCATCTGGCATAGAGAATGGTGCTCTACTATGGAGTACCTATTATACCATATGAAAACCCTTGCCAACATGACATAGGGAATGGTCCTCTACTTTGGAGTCCCTATGGCTCACATGAAAACTCTAGCCGAAACAACAACAAGAAAAGATGGAGACCACTACAAAAGATGGCAAACACGTGCTCATCTGAAAATGACCGCAAACATATGCGTGTCTGAAAATGATCTCTCTCTGGAGAACTCGAAAATGGGCCACTCAAACATGGAGTGCCTCGAACTTGGACTCTGACCAATCTGTCGAGTCCGATCAACTGCGCATCATACATGTGGACTCGGAATCTGAACGTCGAGTCTGAATCTTGCGCATGGAGAATCTTCATCTGAAAAATTGTAGAGTCTGACCAACTGGTTGGTCTGGAGACTAACATCTAAATCTGGAATCTGGATCAAGACCTGTGACTCTATACAATACTCCCCTTTTCTCCCATACTTGTCGGAAAACATGGACGTCCACCAAGTTGAGAGAAGACGAAGAAATGAGGGTAAACATGAATATTATTAAAAAATTCCTTGCGGCTTTTCATCATTTTTTTAAGCCGTCACATAATGTTTTTCAATTCATTTCATTTTTTTTAAATTTACGTACAGTTTTTTTGTAGGCGCCTTTTTTTTGATAACTTGGCCCAACAAGCTGGACCCAAAGGGCTCAAACTCTTCTTTCTTCTCTTTCCTTTTTTTAATGGCCCACTTGGACCTGCCTCTCAAAAAAAATTTCCTTTTTCCCTTTTTTTTCACGGCCAACCCGGGCCTTTCAAAACACATTTTTTTTAATAAAACCATCGGACCCTTATTTAGGGTTCCCATCCTCCTTGTAAACCCGCCGCCCCCTTTGGGGCTTCTACATGCACCGCTTGCATTGGAGTGCGACATCGGAGGGTCGGAGGGCATCGCCTGCCCTGATGCTCCCCACCATGATGCGGAGAGCGCGAGGAGCTGCGCCTTCAGGAGGCGCTGAAGCCCTCGCCTTGCGCAGGATGGAGGAACTCCCGCCTGAGAAGATGCTGTGCAGAATGAATTGAAGGGGATGCGCGCGGTGGCCAGGAACTCGCCTGTGCGGGAAAGAAGATCGGAGGGCTGCCAAGGGTGGCGATAACTTAGTGAAGAGAGAATATCTAATCTCTTGTGGGGGAGATTAGGGTTTGAGTGTGCCCCTGTGGTTTTTCCCTCTCCGTAGGGTTTTCCACGTACATCATTGTGTCGATCTTCTTGTTCTGTAATCTTTTTGTTCAACATGGTATCATAGCCTAATTGAGGCTAGTTTCTTGTCATCCTTGGATACTCCTTACGTGGTGGTTCTCATCCTTGTGTTGCGTGCAAGCCCTTGCTCCTGCGTCGCTTCCTTCCCCTTGCGTACGGCCCCTTGCGCCCATGCCCTGCACGCCTCCGCCCTAGCACCCCCACCCTGCATGCCCTTGTCGCTCACGCCCCTGCCCTGCGACCCCTGCCCTATGTGCGAGCGGCCCCTGCCCTGTATGCGAGCGACCCCTGCCTTGCACGCGAGTGGTCCCTGTCCTAGGTCACTGCCTTGCGTTCGTGTGGCCCCTGCCCTACGTGCCTCGCACAACAACACCCGCTGGGACCGCCTTCTGGCCACACGCGGTCCCTCCCTCTTTTGAACAACAACCCTCTTACACTGCGGTTGCTCTTCTTTGCGTCGCTGGGTGACCTTGGTACATGCAGGCACGACCCTCTACCATCCCCTTGCTGGAACACTTGCTGTGAATCACAACTGCACTTGCTAGAACCCTTGCTTGGGTCCAATCTGATTCACAGTGCTACAGGGTTTGTGAGTTGATTTCTCACCCTTGATTTTGTTTTCTACGCTGCTTCTGTGAGTTATTCTTCAAGCTACCCACATCTATTTTTGGTGTTCTTCGTACATACTACTGTTGTGTACATCTCCTTTTTTTTGGTGTGCATATCTCTGTTGTCAACTTCTAGTGTGGAGCTCCCTCTCCTTGGGATCGTGGTTAAGGCAACTAAGCTATTGAGAAACTTCTTGAAAAAGGTCTGTACGTGTGGCTACCCATAGGACATGTGCTTTAGTTTGAATGGATGCTATTAGTGAATTGAAATTTTTGATAACGAGATTAATGGTCGGAAACCACGGCTCTAAACATTCTTCTGAAATCAACTTTGCTCTTATACAAGGCGAACTAATAGGAATAATCCAGTCATTACTGAATGGATTATTGATAGTGGGGCTTCTGACCATATGATAGATGATCCGCGGATGTTTCATGACGATAAATTATCCTCAGGAAGAGCAAAAGTTACTGTTACAGATGGATCTCCTGCTACCGTCTCTGGGAAAGGGACCATATCTATTGTAGATTAGTTCCTCCTTCATGATGCTCTTCATGTGCCTAATTTTCCTATAAATCTTTTGTTTGTTAGCAAAATCACAAAAGAATTAAACTGCAAATAATTTTTAACCAGAGGTCGTGTATTCTCGAAAACTTGGAGACGAGAAAAAAGATTCGAATTGGTCGTGTTGAAGATGGATTATATCGTCTTCCTGCTCTGATTGGTCAAGCTCTTACTTCTGCAATGAAGGTTCGACTTGAGAAGGATTGTTCAATGACAATGAAATGATAGCATGAGCATCTTGGTCTTATCACTTTTTCTTCTCTGCGAGAGTTGATGTCCAATATTTTTTCAAGAATATCTGAAGGTGATTTGCAATGTTATGTATGCCAGTTTGCAAAACAAACTCACAACACTTATCCTATTTCTACCAGTAAATCTACTCATGCCTTTGAGCTTGTTCATTCTGATGTGTGGGGACCTTCAAATATAAGGAGTGTTGGTGGTCATATCTACTATACTACTTTTGTTGATGATTTCTCATGGAGAACCTTCGTTTACCTTTTGAAAAGTAGGAGTGACGTCCCTAAAGCAATCAAAAGTTTCACAAATATGGTTGACACTCAGTATGGAGCCAGAATTAAGAAGCTAAGGACGGATAGTGCCATGGAATACTTAGAAGGATCTCTATCTACTTTTCTTAATGAGAGGGGCATCATTCATGAAACCTCGTGCAGTTATACACCGCAATAGAATGCAGTATCTGAAAGAAAAAATTGTCACTTGTTGAATGTTACCGCACTCTTACTTCAATGAAATGCGCCGAAGATGTTTTGGGGAGAGGTTGTCTTAACTGCAACATATGTAATAAACATGACACCTTCTGGTGTGATAACAAAGAGAACTCCCTACTATATTATTCATCCCGATAACTCTCCTTTCAGTTTGGACCCTCGATCTTTGGATGTGTCTGCTTTATCCATAACTTTAGACCTGGCGTGCGAAAGTTAGATCCACGAGATACGAAATGCATCTTTCTTGGTCCTGTAACACAAAAAAGATAGAAATGTTATGATCCAGTGGCCCGTCACCTTCATGTGAGTAAGGATGTCACTTTCTTTGAAGATGAGCCATACTTTTCTCGTAATTTTTCTCAGGGGGAATATGTCAATATAGTGTTGGAGTATAAGGTGTATGCGCGCAATGTGTAGCGCCGCCACGCGGTGGGGGAAAGCCTGGAGTCTGTTGTGCTTCGCAAGGGGTGCGCCTGGAGAGTGCTGCTGGGAGATGTGGAGGTGCGTGGGGCCTCCGCCGTTGGGAGATCGCTGCAGGGGAATCGGAGTAGGAGGCGTGCGATGCAGCACCGGCACCGTGATCCTGTGGGTTGTCTTCTGCGCGTGAAGCGCATGAACTGCTGGAAGATGGGGCCGCCGCCTCTCTGCGATCGGCTCTGTGGAGAGGCTTGCGCGCTCCGCCTGGAGCTCACTTTGCCGTCGTGAGATCTGGGGGCGCGCCTGGATCTTCCACAAGATGTGGATACACACGATGGTTGTAATGCGCGGCATCAAGAACAGAGAGCGATGCCTGACCCGTGATAATCTAGGGTTCCAGATGTAAACCCTATAACTCAGATCTTTAATTCACATAAAATTTTTTTTTTCGAACAATCTTTAAGAACAGAAATTACAAGAATGATCGAGAACATATTTTTGATAATCGATTCTCGAACAAAACATAAAAACACACAAAAAAACTCCTCGAGAATCGACCCGCTCTGATACCATGTTATAAAATAGAAAGCGGAAGCGGAATAACATAATAAAGAAGAATAATCACGAAGAACACAAAGATTTTTATGTGGAACCCTACTCCGTGAGGAGCGGGATGAAACCACAGGAGAAGCCCTCAACGGGGGCGGATATTCTATTAACTTTCTCTATGAGTACAGGAGGTCTGGGGCTCCTTATATAGCCTTCCCAGAGCCTCCAAGTCCCACCACTGGTCCATGTGGGACTAAACACTGGATGGGGTAAATGGATCTTCTCCAGGATCCATTTACCCTGCTACAACACATTGGGCGCATACACCTTATACTCCAACATATAGATTTTGAGAAAAATGAAAAGGGGATTTACTTTCTTGGCAATATACAGGAGAATATCCATGTAAGGGATGTCAATGAGCAAGATAGAAAAATAACGATGATAAAGGTCAATTTGGTCAGACTTATATCAGACAAAAGGAAGTAGATAAGGTGGTGGAGTCTGAAGAAGAAATGATACATGGCCATGATTTCCCCTTGGTGGAGACTGAAGAAGAAATCATTTAAAGCCATGATTTCAATCTCTCCTCAAATTTGGGACATAAAGACTCTATAAGTAGTCCTCTCACTCCTGATATTTCGTTGATAATTCTGAGCCTTTAATGGATGATCATCCTATTGTTGTGAGAAAAGCTGTTCTTCGCAGACTGTATCCTTACACAAGATGAAGCCTTATCATACATATCCTTTATGAGATTAATGTATAGGACATGCACTTATCTCTTCTCCAAAACTCTTCTCAGTATCTCCCTTGGGACGAAATCACAAGCCTTCTTCAAATCCGTAAAAATCATCTGTAGGTTCTTCCTTTTAGCTCTATAAATCTCCATTGTTCTCAACAAGTGGATGACTTCAATAGTTGAGTGACATGATATGAATCCAAATTGATTTTCTTTTACTTTGAAAACTTTCCTCAACCTTCTTTCAATCACAAGTTTCCAAATTTTCATAGAGTGACTTATCGGCTTGATACCTCTATAATTCACACAATTTTGAATGTCCCCTTTGTTCTTATAAAGAGTACAACGATACTTCTCCTCCAATCTTCAGATATTTTCTTACTTCGTCAAATAACATTGAATAAATTTCTAAGCCAAGTCAAACCATGCTCGCCTAAAACTCTCCAAACTTCTATAGGAATGTCATCAGGTCTTACATATGTTTCTTATTGATTTGGATCCATCCACTTGCAGAGGAGAACAATGGATGTTTATAGAGCTAAAAAGAAGAATCTCCTTATGTTTTTTATTGATTTGGAGAAGGCTTATGATTCTTTCCCACATGAGATATTGTGGAGAGTTTTGGAGAAGAGACAAGTATATGTCCTATTCATTAACATCATAAAAGATATGTATGATAGGGATTCATCTTGTGTAAGGATACAATCTGGAGGACTGACTATTTTGACATCAAAATTGTTCTGCATCAAGGTTCAACTTTGAGTCCATTCCTTTTTACTTTGATTATGGATGAGTCGACAAGTCACATTGAGGATGAGATACCTTGTGTGTGTTATTCGCTGATGATATTGTGTTGATTGATGAAACTAGAGATGCGGTAAATGAGAAGCTTGAGATTTGGTGACATGCATTGGAGACTAAAGGAGTTCGTATAAGTAGGGTTAAGGCTGAATATATGGAGTGCACTTTTGATGGAAGCAATGATGAATGAATCGAGATGAAGATTGGTGACGATAACATTCAGAAGAGAGATCATTTTAGATAATTGGGATCTATTTTGCAACATAATGGGGAAATTGATGGAGATGTTACGATTAGAATAAATGCAGGCTGGCTAAAGTAGAGGAGACTCTACTGTTCTTTGTGATAAGAAAATTCCTTTGAAAATCAAATAAAAGCTTTACAAAGCAGCTGCGAGACCTGCTATGCTATGTGGATTTGAATGTTGGCATGCGAATCATAGACATGTGCAGAGAATGACAGTAGCAGAAATGAAAATACTAAGGTGGATGTGTGAGCACACACGTAATGATCGGATTCGGAATGACTCCATCAGAAGGAAAGTTGTTGTAGCTCTGATCGAGGATAAGATGCGAGAAAATCGCTTAAGATGGTTTGGTCATCTGCAAAGGAGATCAACTGATGCACTAGTGAGGAGATGAGAGTTTTGGGATGTTGAGCCGGTTAAGATAAGAGAGGGTGAGGAAGGCCCAAGAAGTGTTGGAATGAGACTATACGAATGGATCTTATTTTTTTGGATCTAAGCCCGAGAATACCCCAAGATAGATCTGAATGGAGCGAAGAATCCATGTATTCGACCCTACTGAATGTGGGAAAAGGCTTAATGTGGGAAAAGGCTTTGTTGTTGTTGTGGTTTCATCATTTTGGGAGTTAGAGGTCATTGTTCAGATGATTTTAAAGTTTGTTGCAGGCTGGGAGCTGTTGGGTTGGTTGTGGGGATAACTATTTTAAAAATATTCATTTTTAGGGATTTTTACACCTATAACCCTGAGTAATATCGCAATAACATTCATATCCCTGCATAATCGTGAATTACAAAAAAAACCCTGCATAATCGTGAATTACATGAGAAACCCCAAGTAATGCTTAACTCTTACGTTACATGACCCTGTGTTATATTACGTTTGGGATATCCGTTATATTTGACGGTTTCCCTTGAGAAAGATAAAACTACCCTTAAAACTCATTCTAATTTACAAAACATGCCATCTTCTTTGTCCAACACCACCTCCTCCTCCCCTGCTTCGAAGATCGTCGAAGCCCTCCTCCCTCGAGCAGAGCTCACCGTCGATCTCCTCCTCGAAGCGTCGCGCCGACCCCCTCCCTCAGAGCATCGCTCGCTGTCGTCGAGCTCATCCTCGAAGCTTCGGGCCGAGCTTCTCCTCCCGGTGTCCCGCAACACTCCTTCCCGAAGCCCCCCGTCTCCCCTGCCTCCCTCGCTCGCCTGCCCTCCCCCCCCCCCCAAACAGAGCTCGCCAAGCTCCTCCCTCCCCTTGCCATGCCCGCAGGCCCGTCGAGTCCCTCCCTCGCCTGCGATCTTCCCGCCCTCCGCCCGCAACTGCCAAAGCATCCCCCCTGGCCCTCTGCTTCGAAGATCGTCGAAGCCCTCCTCCCTCGAGCATAGCTCGTCTTCGATCTCCTCCTCGAAGCCTCGTGCCGACCCCCTCCCTCAGATCATCGCTCGCTGTCGTCGAGCTCATCCTCGAAGCTTCGGGCCGAGCTTCTCCTCCCGGTGTCCCGCAATGCTCCTTCCCGAAGCCCCTCGGCTTCCCTGCCTCCCTCGCTCCGCCTTCGACATCCCCCACCCTTGGTCGGCTCCCCGAGCCTTCATAAGCCCCCACCCGCACCTCTGCAATTTCCCCCCCTCCCCCCGCATCGAACTCTTTAGACCCCCGGATGCTCCGTCGCAACACCCCCGCACAGTCCTTGCTAGCTCCCTCCTCGGACTGATGGGATATTTTTTAAGTTAATCTCAACCGTTAGATCATTGATTGGTTAGATTAACTCAATCATCTGATTGAGTTAATGAAGTAAAGTAACATAAGGTTATGGATGTAAGACGATACACTTATTTGGGGTCCTGAGCGTAATTCACGATTGTGCAAGGTTATGAATGTTATTGCGATACTACTCACGGTTATGTGTGTAAAAATCCCTTTTTTTTATATCATGAAAAGATTGTAGAACAAAAATGGAAATTAAATACCTAGTTTTTCTAGAATTCAGATTTATCCGGGGTTCTAAATTAGTAAAAAACATGCTTCACACTCAGCAGCTGATCAGGGAGAAGCAACTCCCTACTGCTTTGTTTCTCTCTTACTTACTGGTCATGTCTCTCCCTGCATTCCAGGGTCACTCCTTGCTGCAGCACTCATCCTATGGGATTGATATTTCAGGCCAGTGCAGGATTCAGGCCTGTGTCTTCCACCACAATGGCCTTCGATATGGGGGTCATCCAGGCCCATGACACAATTGGTGCAATTAGTTTTGAAGTCCTGTCCTATTTGCATGATGATGCTTGTCTTCTTTGGTCTTCTTCTGTTGGTCAATTGGTAACTGCGGCTCTCTTTACAAAACTGTAATCCCTGTCTTATTCTGTTTACAGCATATTTAAAGCCATATGCAGAAATTATTTTCCTGCTTTCATGATTAAATTTCCATCACCTGCTGTACTTGTCATCATTCTGTTGACACCTCTGTCATTTCCTCCATCTTTGGTTGCCCAGACTCGAGACCTACCATTTCAGAGTTAGTGGAGACCCTAGATCATGATGAAGTTAGGGAAGCTCTTATTCCAGTACATCACCTAGCCTCCCTCAAGCCATTGCCTGAACCATATCTTAGATCCTTCCCTCGTTTTCCGAACCAAGTGTTCTCTGGGTGTTTTAGGAACAAGAGCACCAAACCTCACCCAGATAGAAATCCAAGCCCTGATTTTTGTTTTTGTTAGGATTCAACCTTTTAACTTTCCTCCTCTCTCATATCTCCATGAACCACCTCTCGTTAGGATTTCTGGATACCCATACTGTATGTTCCATGTATAGTGACTAGGATATTGAGATCATATCTCAAATCCAGATCTTGGGGACCTCTCACAGATGCTTGATTAAATCAAGTTTGTAGATCTAATTTTCTCATTGCATTTGAATCTCATTTAGACCAATGTCCAACCCTTGGACCAAGATTAGATTACATATCTCCACTGAGAGGATTCACTAAAATCCAGATATGTTTCACCACTCCCTCGGAATGGAAGCGTCATGGTTATACAATCGTTTATGATTACATCACCTTCAGGTATTCCCGATACCTGTACATCTTGCATAATGGAAGATCTAGAGTAAACCAGAAGTCTAAGATCACTTTCGGCTGTCTTCTTCAGGGTTTTATCATTAAGATTCTCATTCATATGCTTTCCAAAAGCATAAATCATACCTATAAATTCTGTCAAGCTTCCAAAGCAAGACGACCATGCATGGAATTTAATACATCCCAATACCTCATGAGTGAGCTCATGTCTTCCGGTTCGATAGTGAACCTGTATGATCCTTTTGAGAGATCGTATGACTCTTATGCCCTTGCATGCATACCAGCTCGCAAGTATATAGACCTTGATTAGGCCATCAACTTATTGGTGTGCCAAATGTACATACTCAGACATATAGCGACACATCTGTCTAAGGTCAGAGGATGCATGCCTACATCGTGACAACATACGACATAGGTCTTTATTTATCTCGATCTCGTTAAGTCAACTCTTTGACCTAACTTATCTGACACCTTCGAATCTCTATTCTCATGCAGAGGACCTGCATCAAGAGGTCGGTCAGATATCCGCCTTTAAAGATAGGATTGCCATCTCCCACTCAGGTTAGAGATCACATTTTGACAATTATTTGACGGTGCTTGATGAGTCATCAATCTAACTCTTTAGATATTCATCCAAGCACCAACCTCTATGATTCAACGATTGAATTAACAGCTTTATGATATCAAGACATCCATGGTACATAACCCTATTTGTACAGATGGACCCTATGGTGCATTCATTCACTTAATTTCACACGGGGAGTGAAATAAACCAATAACTTTATTGATATATCAAACAACACAATAACATCTATTGTAGGAATGGTTCGCCTTGGGCTCACATGGCTAACAATCCCCCACTAGCCCTCAGAACCATTCAGGTACAATCCTTAAACCCATACTCATTACATGTTGGTCGAAAACCTTCTGTGTTAGAGGTTTGGTAAGAGGATCAACGACATCGTCAACAGAGGTCACTTTGGTGATGATGATGTCACCACATTTTTTAATTTCCCGAATGATGTGGTATTTCCTTTCCATGTGCTTGCTCTTTTGATGCCACCTGGGTTTTTTCGCCTGAGCAATGGCTCCCGTGTTATCGCAGAGCAACAGGATGGGAGTATCAGAAGAAACTGTGCCAAGTTCCAGTATGAACTTACGCAACCACACCGCCTCCTTCACATCATCTGATGCGGCTATGTATTCGGCTTCTGTCGTTGAATCTGCCGTAGTGTCCCGCTTCTTGCTTCTCCAGCTCACAACACCACCGTTCAACAAGAACACAAACCTTGATGTTGACTTTGATCATCAATATCAGACTGGAAGTCAGAATCTGTATATCCCAAGACCTGGAGATCGCCATCTCCATAGACCAAGATATAATTTTGTGTCTGTTTTAGATATTTAAATATATTCTTTACTGCATTCTAGTGTTATTCTTTATAGTAGGATTGGTAACGGCTTACCACTCCCACTACATGGTATATATCTAGCCTTGTGCACATTATGGCATACATTAGACTTTCCACAACTGATGTGTAAGGGCATCCGGCCATGGCTTTCTTATCCTCAACAGTTTGAGGAGCCATTCCTTTAGACAGATGGATACCATATCTCAAAGGAATGAAGCCTTTCTTGGAATTTTCTATATGAAAACGTTCCAAGATCTTATTAATGTCCGCATGTTGTGACAGTCCCAGAATCCTCTTTTCTCTATTTGTGAACAACTTTAGATCCAATATAAGAGGCTTCTCCAAGATCTTTCATCTCGAACGTATGTGATAGCCAAATCTTAACACTGGTCATTATTCTTATATCATTCCCAATGATAAGGATGTCATCTACATAAAGTACGATGAAGAGAACGCCACTCTTACTAAGCTTCTTGTACACATATGGTCCATCAGGGTTTTGCATAAAATCATAACTCTTTATGATTCCGTCAAATCTGATGATCTAGCTACAAGAAGCTCGTTTGAGCGCATAGATGGATTTCTTTATCGTGCATACTTTTCCTTCCTCAGTTATGAATAGATCCTCATCATGTTCCTAAAAATATTAATGATGCCAAAAATGATCATAAATGAGTCAATGCAATGAGAGAAGAAATGGAAGCCTTGGTAAAGAATAATACTTGGGATATTGTTGATGTCCCTAATGATGCTCATCCTATTGGGTCTAAATAAGTATATACAAATAAATATGATGCTGATGGGAATGTTGACCGATTCAAGGCCCGCCTTGTGGCAAAAAGATACAGTAAGAAATATGGGATTGACTATCTTGAGACCTTTGCTCCTGTTGCTAAGATGAATACAATTAGTGTTGTTATTTGCCTAGCAGCTCATTTTTCATGGGAAATGCACCAACTAGATGTGAAAAATGCTATCTTGAACAGTGATCTCAAAGAAAAAGTATATATGAAAATGCCGCCTGTGTTTGAGAATGATGGTAAGTATTGCAAACTAAAAAGATCGTTGTATGGATTAAAATAGTCTCCAAGAGCATGGTATGAACATCTACGCATGATTATGATTATGAATGGATATACCCAAGTGAATGGAGACCACACTTTGTTTGTTAGAAGGAACGATGACAAAAGGCATATTCTTTTAGTGTATGTGGATGACATGATTCTTACAGGTGATGACGAGGTAGAACTTCTTAAGATAAAGAAGACTCTTGCAACTGAGTTTGAATTGAAAGACTTTATGGAGCTAAAGTACTTCCTAGGTATTGAGATGGCTCAATCTCTAGGAAGTATGTGTCTAATCCAAAGAAAATACGCTTTGGATTTGCTAAAGGAATGTGGCATGTTGGGATGTAAACCTACTACTATTCTTATTGAGGCAAATCATAAACTTGCTAAAGAAAATGGTGAGCTCCTTGATGATGTAGGAAAAGGAAGATATCAAAGATTGGCGGGAAAGTTGATTTATCTTACCCTCACGATACCAGAAATTACCTACGCAGTAAACATGGTGAGTCAATTCATGCATGCTCCAACCACTTCTCATGCTAATGCGGTGAATAGAATTCTAAGCTACATAAAAGGATCACCAGGAAAAGGGCTTATGTTCAAGAAAAATTCCGAAGTTGCAATTGAAGGATACATTGATGCTGACTGGGCTGGTTCCGTGGATGACAGACGATCCACTTCAAGCTATGCGACATATTTGTGTGGAAATTTGGTTATTTGGAGAAGTAAAAAGTAGAATGTGATTTCAAGATCAAGTGCTTAAGTTGAATATCGTGCTCTTGCAAATGGTGTCACTGAAATTTTATGGCTAAACATTTTGTGAAATGACTTAGGCATCAAAGTGAGTATGTCGATGAAGATGTTTTGTGACAACAAAGCTACAATAAACTTGACCAACCATCCTGTAATGCATGATATAACAAAGCTTGTAGAGATAGATAGACATTTTATCCTTGAGAAGATTAATGATGGAATGTTGTACCTTCCTTACTTGAAGTTTACCGATCAGGTTGCTGATTTTTTCACAAAGGGGCTGCCTACTGTGCAATTTAAGATGAATGTAGGCAAGTTGGGCATGGCAAACATGTATGCCCAACTTGAGGGGGAGTGTTGAGTGGTTCTTTAATGGGTAAATAGATCTAGGAATGAGGGACCATTTACCCATTGTTTATATATTGTTCTCATCCCCTCTTGTTGAAAGATAACTTAGTGAAGAGAGAATTTCTAATCTCTTGTGAGGGAGATTAGGTTTTGAGTGTGCCCCTGTGGTTTTTTCCCTCTCCGTAGGGTTTTACACGTACATCATTGTGTCGATCTTCTTGTTCCTTAATCTTTTTCTTCAACATTTATCTTTGCGGAGGATGTCAAACCTATTGCACCCTCTAATGCTATCTATATGATTAGGACCTTTTCAACGTACTTGCTAATAAGATTAAATTGGTTGCCTTTAAATTGGAAGTAGTAGTTCCCTTATTCTCGTCAATAATATTGAAGGGTAAATATACTATATGCACATGAGATGATGACTAGTTGGACAAGTGGCATTTTTTAAAGTGTTGCCTAAAGTACCATATATTCGAAGTCTACTAGAGGACATGTAGAATGGCTTCTTATAGGAGACACACTCATGTATAGTTTGAGGATTTAGGGTCCTTGGTTCACGATACAATAATAGACGGTCTTTGTCGACTTGCATCAACTACTTTTGGAGGTGGACAACATGCTGGCCACAAGAGAGTTCCTAGTGATTATGAGATATTTTTATTACCCATATATGTGAGTTTTAGGGGTCATAGGGCTTATTATGAATGTATTTTGCATTTGAGAAGAAACTTTTGCTTTACATCAGTTACGACTAGGGATGAGTTAATTTTGCTGATGAATATATTGTCGTAAGTGCTTTATGCATCTTTCTCGTTGCTAATTGAAGTGGATAATTATTAATATCTGACATCCATTATTTGACCTTTCAATAATTATCCTCACTTGTGATGACATGATAATTAGTGTTGCAATAATCATCTGACTAAACCAATTAATCGGTCGTACTGTACTATTAGGAGGGGTGACCTAGTATATTAACTAGTCAACAAGTCGGATTACTATTGAAATAACTTAGTTTTTTTTATCTTCCAATAATATTGATTATAGATATTGTGGAGAGTTTTGGAGAAGAGAGAAGTACCTATCCTATACTGTTGGAGTATTTGGTTGTGCGCCATATGATTTGTAGGAGGGTAAATGGATCCTAGAGAGATCCATTTACCCCATCCACATGTTTATTCCCATATCTACCTCCGATGGGACTTGGAGGCTTTGTGGAGGCTATATAAGGAGCCCCAGACCTCCTGTAGCCATTGAGAAAAAGCAATGAAGTATGCCCCTTTGAGGGCTTCTCCCGTGGTTTCATCCCGCTCCTTAGGGAGTAGGGTTCCACGTTAAATCCCGCTGTTCTTCTTATTCTTTATCTTTTCCATGTTACGCTTCCGCATGTTTATTTTCTAACATGGTATCAGAGAGGGTCGATTCTCGAGGAGTTTTATATTCTCTATTTTTTTCCGAGATTCAATATATTGTTCGTTGTTCTTGAAGATATTATTCTGTTCGAGATTCAATTTCTATTGTTCATGAAACCCTTGTTATATTTATCCTGTAAGCAGAGCGGATTTGATCTGAAGTTTATTCAATGTTTCTGTTCATGATCTTCGTACTCTATTTCGAGTTCAAATGGAAGATGGTTGTTGCGACAAGCCCTATCACCCTTTCTCCAGGCCCTTCTTTCAGGAGATACTGCAACACCCTCCTTCGAATGGCAGCAGACGACTTCCCCAAAGCGACGTAGGCGACCTCCTCCATGCGTGAAGCTCACGCGAAGCCCCTCCTCCTCAAGCCTCCTCGCACCATCGAGGATCCAGGTTCTTGCGCTCGCCAGACACCTCCAACGGTGGAACCCCTCTATAGAAAGCGTCGGGGCCATCTGGTACAGCTCCAGGCGGTCGCGCCGCCCCAGGCGACGACCATCTTCTCAGTTCCAGGCCGAGACACCTTCGTGCGGTATCGAGTTCACCGCAGAAACCCGGGCGACGAACACATATGACACAACTACGCCACGCTATGCTTCATGAGCGAGGCAACCCTCCAAGGTCCGGGGACACGTACTCCAGCCGCAATCGCGGGCAGCGCGAGATCTCCTCTCCGAAAGCTCCAATCTCCTGTTGCCGTGTCTCCCCTTAACTCTTCCTCGTGCACGATATCTTTCCGGTTGAGCTGCTTCTTCGCCTCCATCAGATCCCTCGCAAGTAGCACGAGCTCCCCCCAACGACGATCTTCATCTCCTTCAGCAGTCTCGGCGTCGAGACCTCCCTCGGGAGGAGGCGAGAAACGAAGGGTTCCCTGATGGGAACCCCTTAGGGTGTGTTTGGTTTGGGGGTTACCCCCCACTTTGGGTGGGTTACCCCCCAAAACCCATATTCCCAACCCACTAGTGGGGCCCACTCTCTTTCCAACCAAAAAAATATATATTATACCATCATATCATCTAAAAATCATAAAATACTCAACTTCTACTCACTATTTCAAACTTCAATACAATCACATCACAACAATCACCCACTTTTTCAAATTTCAATACAATCATACCATAATAACTACCAACTTTTTCAAATTCCAATACAGTCACATCAGACAAACCCTCCCAACCCTTAACCCACCAACCAAACACACAAACACAAAACCGGGTTATCCAGCCCTGGATAACCCACGAACCAAACGCACCCTTAGGGTGACGCCGTGGTTGATAAGGGGTTCCATCGTGGGAACCCTAGTGGGGCCCAATGGGTTTTGAAATGAGAAATTAAGGGTTATTTCGAGATCCCTGAAATGAAATGTTAAAAAAATGAGGGAGGGACAGATACGAAAAAAATGTGAGAAAAAAATGATTAATAAATGCCGAAAAAATGGTTAAATGGCTTTTAAAAATAGAGAAAAAAAGAGAGAAGAGCCGTAAAAAAAATTAAAATGGTCAAATGTTGTTCATGTTGTTTTCCCCAGGTCATTATCTTCTTCCAACTTTGACATTGTTCATTTTTCGACAAGTATGGGAGAAAGGAGGAGTATATGTAGAGTTACAGGTCCTGTTGTAGATTTAGGTGTCAGATTCCAGAGGCCAGCCATTTTTTAGACTCTACAGATTCAGTTATTCAGAGTCGACGTCAGATGTTTTCGAGTTTCCATTTTCAGACACGCACATGTATGCGGTCATTTTCAGATGTGCACATGTTTGCCATCTTTTGTAGTGGTCCCCATCTTTTCTTGTTGTGTCGACCAGAGTTTTCGTGTGAGCCATATGGACCCCAAAGCAGAGGACCATTCCCAATGCCATGTGGGAAAAGGGTTTTCATGTGGTATCATAGGTACTACAGAGTAGTGTACCATTCTCTGTGCCAGATGGGAGAGACCCAGTTCTTCGACGATGAGACTATTTCAGACTCCATTCTCCAGCGACCATGGACTCCGACGAGAATTGCACTTCCACGGCATTTTTCAGATCGACCATTTTCAGAGATGGAGTAGTTGTCCACATTATTGTGGCGGGCTAGAGTACTCCGACGACGAGACTCATTTCCAGTTGCAGTGACTCTGACAGGCACAGTTCAGAGCACATTGTCTCCGACGAGGAGATTCAACAGACTCACACTCCAGCCCGTTTGTCCTCCTCACCTGCATGACATGAGAAGCAGCGTCCTTGACAACAACAGTTGTGCGCGTTGAGTTGATATTGTCCGTAGTGTCCTGTAGCGTTGAGTTGAGTTTCTTTCTATTTGTCTAAGCTGAGCATTGCATGCTCTACCTTGAGGGGAAGTTTTGGAGTATTTGGTTGTACGCCATATGATTTGTAGGAGGGTAAATGGATCTCTCCACATCCACATGTTTAGTCCCACATCTACCAGCGGTAGGACTTGGATGCTCTGTGGAGGCGATATAAGGAGCCCCAGACCTCCTGTAACACTTAAGAAAAAGCAATGAAGTATATACCCCTTTGAGGGCTTCTCCCGTGGTTTCATCCCGCTCCTTAGGGAGTAGGGTTCCACGTTAAATCCCACTGTTCTTCTTATTCTTTATCTTTTTCCATGTTACGCTTCCGCATGTTTATTTTCTAACATATACATTAACCTCATAAAAGGTATGTTTGACATGGCTTCATCTTGTGCAAGGATACAATTTGGGAAGACTGACCATTTTGACATGAATATTGGTGTGCATTAAGATTCTGTTTTGAGTACATTCCTTTTTAATTTGATTATGGACGAGTTGACAAGTCATATTTAGGATGAGATACCTTGGTCTATGTTATTCGCTGATAATATTGTGTTAATTGATGAGACTAGAGATGGGGTAAATGAGAAGCTTGAGGTCTGAGACATACATTGGAGATTTAAAGATTTCATATATGTAGCGTTAAGGGTGAATATATGGAGTGCACTTTTGTTGGGAGCAATGGTGAAGGAACTGAGGTGAAGATTGGTGACAATAATGTTCAGAAAAGAGATTCTTTTAGATACTTGGGACCTATTTTGCAACATGATGGGGAAACCGATGGGGATGCTACTAATGGAATAAATGCAGGTTGACTAAAGTGGAGAGGAACCTATACTGTTCTCTGTGATAAGAAAATTCCTTTGAAAATCGAAGAAATGTTTTACAAAGCAGCCGTGAGACCTGCTATGCTCTATGGATTTGAATGTAGGCATGTGGACCATAAACATGTGCAGAGAATGGCAGTAGCAGAAATGAAAATACTAAGGTGGATGTGTGGACACACACGTAAAGATCGGATTCGGAATGATGCAATCATAAGGAAAGTTGGTGTAGCTCTGATCGAGGATAAGATGCGAGAAAATAACTTAAGGTGGTTTGGCCACAAAGGAGGTCAACTGATGCACCGGTGTGGAGATGCAGTTTTTGGGATGTTGACTCGACTAAGAGAGGGTGGGGAAGACCTAAGAAGTATTGGAATGAGACTATACAAAGGGATCATAGTTTTTGGATCTAAGCCCAATAATAGCCCAAGATAGATCTGAATGTAGGCAAAGAATCCATGTTGCCGACCCTACTTAATGTGGGAATAGGCTTTGTTGTTATTATTGTTGTTGTTCCAACAATATTTGATTAATATTGACATAATGGAAGTAAGTTGATCAATCAAATATTCGAATTCTAAGGAAAAATCATTATTAATAGTCCATGACCATAGACATTGATGGATAAAACTTCTATTTATTTGTTGAATACAGTGATGTAAAAAACGGTTTAAACGGTCGTTTAAACGACCGTTTACATGCATGTGGACCTGGACCGCTTAGTCAGCGTTAAACGGCCGTTTAAACACCATTTAAACCCTGTTTCTTACATCAACATTTAAAGATTTTATTCCGCAGCCCCAGGCTCGATGACCGATTGCATCAAAACCCCCGTTCTGGCAGGGTATGGTGCGACACGAGGTTGCATACAATGGATCTTCAACTTTGGGAGCTTTACCTCATTTGGATTTGTGCAATGGAGATGAAACAACTCTCTGGATTCTAGATATCCAATATAGCTTGTTCGCTTCATTCATTTTGTTGTTTGTCTTCATAAATTGAAATCGAGATTCCAAACCTTGACTAGGGATGCTACTTGTTTATGCTATCTATTTTGACAATTGATAAAAAAATCCTTGAATATGCCAACATTTGATGTACATATTATGAATATATGATTATATTTTGTAATTCAGTTATGTTTCTTATTTATTATATATATTTAAATATTTTTTATTAATTAAAAATACAAAATCGCATAACCCGTTTAATTTCCGTTTAAACTCCTGCATACCGTTTAAACAGTAATCAGTGACACTGTCGACTTAATACCGCATACCGCTTTTTGCAACCTTGGTTGAATAGCTAAATTAACGGAAAAATCCATAGCCATACCTATCTCTACTCATTTCACTGCTTCATCGGAAATTCTCTTTGCACTACCGTACTCCAGCTTGGTAGTTTCCGTCTCTTGTCTAGGGTTGAGCCTTGGAATTTGAGAGCGGATTTGAAAAGTCACCTACTGACGCTTTATGCCTAATCATTTTGGATAGTACTTGCATTTTCAATTAATATGTCACATATTTTTAGCTCTTATTAATAAAGGTAATTTAATGTACTTTTTCAAAAAGGATTGGGCCACTGTTATCAAATTCCTTATCTTTTGAGCAAATATAATGTATCCTAGGCTTCTGATATTGATATATGTTCATTTTCATTTCCCCTTGTTTTTTCTTTTGTTTCTTCTTTTTATGTACTATTATAGAATCGTGCTAGAGAGGTATGGTGCGCCGGTTGCAAATGCTGGAGCGCTTCTCTAGGGATTACATACACTGCGAGGGAGCAGCACCACGGGGGTTGCGGGGCCGATGACATGGGACCAGAGACGATGGGTGGGGCGGTGCATGGAAAGAAGGGGCGCGCATGGACGAGCGACAAGTGGGATGGGGATGATGGGGCTTTGGAGCTCCAGTCTAGGATCGTTGCTTTGATACAATGTGGAAAGAATGCAATAACTTGGTTATTTTGAGAACCATATGGTTCTCTTATTTAGAGAGGAGAAATCCTAGAAGGAAAATTACATAATAGAGGTAAAATAAATAAGCAAATAAAAAATATCCCTCAACAACTATCCTATTGTCCCTGTAACTCGCACAAAATGTGATCATATTTTTGCGAAGAGAGAATCTGCGTGGAGAATGTTTTAGAACATGCCAAAAGCCTCCGGAACTTTTTGTACTTGTAACTATTTTGTTTTTTGATCTTGTGAATGTGTGGAAGTTATTCTGGGGTCGGGGAGGGTTTCCTTGGCGCACACCATTTTCCTTTTCAAAAAAAGGCTATACATGTATAAGAATATAAAATTATATGCATTAGACATAATTTTTGTATTTAAAATCAATTAAAATACCAAAACGAATATTTTCGATTAATCATCCAATTACCTTTTCTTTTTATTCACGGACCTTTCAAATACTGACTGCTATACTGATGGTGATTACAAGATAATTGGCCATTATGAGTGCCTTCAAATACACGTTTTAAACTGGATCTTGAAATGGGACAGTGGTGAAAACATATTGGTGTCTTTACGTTAGCAAGTAGGCTGACAAGGGTGTTACCATTTATATTGCGGTTGTTCATTGGGAGAAAATGGAGAGCACACAGAAGATAAGTGTCATCTTCCCAGGCAATATTATTATGGAAGAACTTCCACATACGAGATTTATGACAGAAGAGGCAGTGAGAAAGCTGCATGGCAATGTTTCAGACTGCTTTTAAAGTAGATGTATCGTGCCATTGTTAGATGTGATAGTCTTGTGTAAAAAAATATGGTGCAGAGAGCATGCAAGAAGATGGACGGAGTTTGTTGCAGGGGTGAAATTACCTTGTAGAAACTAATCAATGCTGGAGGTTTTCATCAATTTAGCCATCCTTTTCTGGTAAAAAAGAATCAAAATGCCATCAGATTCATGTAACTTTTAGCTTTTATTACAAATCAACTGTTAAGTATTAGTTGACTGATCTCTTGTTCAGGTATCAGTCTTTATAGAGTATGTTGTCACATCTGGATGGACCAGTCTAATCTTCTAGTTTATCTTTACCTTTCAGTAACCAATTTATGGTAGCTGTCTGCCAACCTCTGATGACCATCCTTTTCTTGAAAAATGAAGAATTCAATCATCACTGACATTCATGTATGTTAGAGTAACTTTATTATGTAGTTTTTGTGTGTCCTCTCTATGTAAATTACCCATAGAGCTTTTCTCCTATATAAGAGAGCTCTAGGGTTAATGGGAATGCCTCTGATTCGTTCCCTTTAACATGGTATCAGAGCGACGGTCCTAGGCCGGAGTTCTTGAAACCGTAACCCTAACCCTACCCCACCCGTCGCCCTTCTCTCTCTCTCTCTCTCTCTCTCTCGAGATCGGCGCCTCCACTCCGATCGTGCAAGGTTCCTCGCCTCCCCTCCGAGCAACTCCCAGCGGGCCGTGACCCAACTCCCAGCAGGCGGCGGCCTCCTCGCATCGGGGAACCCCGCGCCTCTCGCCTCTGGCCTGGCGATCTCGCGCCTGTCCCACGCTAACCTGTAGCAAGTCCTGTAGCACTGCTGGAGTTCTGTAGCGCGCCTGGAGTCTCCCGCACCTATCATCTGGAGCGGCTAGGGCACAGGCCCGCTGCCCGTATGCGCCTGGAGCCCTAGTCGCCTGTGTGCCTTCGCGCCATCGCCATCGCCCTGTGCGCGAGCGACTTCGCGCCATCGCCATCCTGTAGCGCGCCATCCCAACCTCACGCGACGCGATTCCATCTCACGCGACGCGGTTCCAGTAGTACGACGCGATTCCTGTGCAAGTCCTAGCCGTGCTGTGCTGTGCAAGTCCTAGCAATGCTGTGTACGAACCGTGTTTAACGTCAAGGCCAACTTCAGCATCTTCAACTATAGGATGCTCCATGTACCATTGACGATAACCACAGGAAGACCATTGGGTTTCAGAAGGCCGTAGTAAGTCCACAACGACATGCTTGGTAGAGTCGTGAGGTAAGGAATCCCCTTAAAGCTCTCCGTCAATTTCTTCTTCACCACTCAAGTCATGTGCGTATGCACTATATGCCCTAGCCATGCTTCCTTGAATGATCATGTTTTGTACGCGTGACCGTTGGTTTGAGTCTATGTACAAATAGACATTGTCTTCCGATTTTGTAACCCCAGTTACAGGTTACTGTTGTCGTCATGTCAGACAACAAGGTAGATTTTCCATCTGTGGGTGCCTTCAAAGGTTCCGCACCCATTGTTTTTACTACGTGTTACAAGGCGGATCTATCGGAATGGATCATGGATTCAGGTGCATCACACCACCTCTGTGGTGACAGAGGTCAGTTTAGTGTCTTTCATCCTGCTCAATCTGAACGATCGGTGGTGATAGCTGATGGTACATATTCCCCTATTACTGGTCAGGGGGAGGTACAGTTGACTCCTACCTTGAGACTGTCCAATGTTCTCTATGCACCGAAGTTCTCGATGAATTTGCTGTCTATTAGTCAACTCACCAAAGATTTACATTGCCGTGCTATATTTGACCCATCTACTCTTGTGTTTCAGGACATATTAACGGGCAGAGTGATTGGGACTGGCCATGAGCAAGGGGGTCTTTATAGACTGGTGCAATCTCCTTATACTGGTATCTCTTCTATGAGGGCTGGATCGGTGTCACCCTACACTTGGCATCTTCGATTTGGCCATCTTCCGTTGCAAAAGATGGTCCATATTCTTCCACAGATTTCTCCCAAGTCTAATTTTCAGTGTGAGGCATGCCAACTTGGCAAACATCACAGGTCATCTTTTCCGAGTCGTATAGGTCCAAGTCATCATGGTCTATTTGAGCTGCTACATTTTGATATTTGGGGTCCCAGTCGTGTCCCTGATCTTCAAGGGCACATGTTTTATCTTGTTGCTGTCGATGATTTCTCTAGACTTTCTTGGGTCTTTTTTCTTAAAAATAAATCTGATGCTGGTCATTTTATTCAGTCTTTTCTTATTGAAATAAAAAATATTTTCTCTGCTAAAGTGAAGTACATACGGTCTGACAATGCTCTAGAGTTGTGCAGTACCCAATTGTCCAAATTTCTTATGTCTCATGGGATTGTGCATCAGACGTCGTGTGCTTACACCTCCCAACAAAATGGGGTTGCTGAACGGAAGCATCGTCATTTGTTGGATATGACCAGAACCCTGTTGATTCAGAGCCGTGCCCCTCACTCCTATTGGGGGGATGCGGTTCTCACTGCCTGTTATCTTCTTAATCGTATGCCTTCGACAGTGTTAGGAGAGAAGATTCCGTTCTTGACTGCGTTTCCCGAGAAGGATCTTTTCTCCCTAACACCTCGTGTTTTCGGGTCTGTTGCATTTGTTCATTGTTTTTCTCCTGGTCTTGACAAGCTCTCTCCCAGAGCTGTCAAATGTGTTTTGTGGGTTATTCCAAAACCCATAAGGGATATCGATGTTTTGATCCAGTTAAACGAAGGTACTACGTCAGTGCAGATGTCACCTTTTTTGAGTCCATTATGTATTTTTCTCCTACAGGTGACAAACTCACTCACTCAGAGGAAGGAGATGACATCTATGTGCCGCCTCCACCTCCTTCTGTTCCATGCTCTAATCTACCACCACAGTCTACTCCACCACCACCACAGTTTACACCACCACCACCACCACCGCCACCACCAGCTACTGTTTATTATCCTCAGGTCTATCAGCGATGGTCCTCTGCTCATGTGCCTCCTCCATCATCCAGCACGCCCGAGGTATGTACTGATCATTTGAGTTCTACTGATGGCACAGGTGATTTGAATGCGCAGATGGATGTACAGGGTACTGATGTACAGGGTACTGATGGTACTATCACTCCTCCAGTCGATGACCTACATATACCTATTGCTCATAGACGGCAGAAGCGTGCTCGGACGATGAATCCCAAATATGGGATGGATTTTTGCTCTCAGGCGTCGTTGGAGCGTTTGTCCCCGGACTTTCGCAAGTTTGTTGTTGGGTTATCGGCAGTACACATCCCACGGTCTTATCAGGAGGCCCTACAGAGCAGCCCATGGCGTTTAGCTATGGAAGAGGAAATGGCGGCGTTGCAGTCACGTGGTACGTGGAGTGTTGTGCATCCTCCACCAGGTGCGTCCATTGTCGGAAGCAAATGGGTTTTTACTATTAAGCATCGGGCAGATGGTACGGTTGATAGATACAAAGCCAGGTTGGTTGCTCGTGGGTTCACCCAAACATATGGGGTGGACTATCAGGAGACGTTTTCTCCAGTAGCTCGTCATTCTACCTTATGGATTCTCATTGCAGTTGCTGTCGTCCGTGACTGGCCCCTATTTCAGCTTGATGTCACGAACGCCTTCTTGTATGGTGACTTGCAGGAAGAGGCATATATGCAACAGCCGCCGGGGTTTGCTGCTGAGGGGGAGTCCGGTATGGTGTGCCGTCTTAATAAGGCCATATATGGCCTGAAGCAGAGTCCACGGGCTTGGTTTCAGAAGCTCTCGGAGTTGATTGAACAGAAGGGCTTCGCCAGATCTACAACATATCATACTCTCTTTGTAAAGAGAGACCAGCGAGGTACTGTGATCATCTTAGTGTATGTTGATGATATTGTTATTACTGGCAGCAATGAGCAGGGCATTCAAGCAGCCAAGGAGTTTCTTGGTGAGCAGTTCGTTATGAAGGATTTGGGTACACTTCGCTACTTTTTGGGGCTAGAGTTTGCACGAAACAGGCAAGGTATGGTAATGACACAAAAGAAGTATGTTACGGATCTCTTATCTGAGACAGGTATGGCAGGATGTAGACCAGCTGCTACTCCTATGGATTCTAATGTCAAACTTTATGATGATGACTCTGAGGAAGTAGACAAGAGACGATATAGAGAGCTAGTGGGAAAGCTCTTGTATGTCACTATTACTCGACCGGATATAGCCTTTGCGGTTAATAGGGTAAGCCAATTCATGGAGCAACCCAGGCAGGCTCACATGAATGCTGTTTTTATGATCTTGAGATATCTGAAGTCGTCTCCAGGCACTGGTCTTCTGTTTAGAAGAGATACCTCGATATCCGTCACAAGTTATGCTGATGCAGACTATGCTGGGTGTCCTAATGATAGAAAGTCAACTTCAAGCTTTATTGTATTTGTTGGCAGCTCACCAGTAGCTTGGAAGAGTAAGAAGCAAACTGTAGTGGCTCGATCTAGTGCAGAGTCAGAATATAGGGCAATGGCCCAAGGTAGTGCTGAGATGATGTGGGTTAAATCAGTTTTAACTGATTTTAACTATTGATGTTCCACTTCCCATGCATCTGAAATGTGATAACCAAGCAGCTTTGTTCATAGCCAATAATCCAGCCTTCCATGAGAGGACGAAGCACATTGAAGTAGATTGCCATTATACACGGGACTTAATTCAAAAAGGGCTTGTTTCAACTTCTCATGTATCATCAGGAGAGCAGGTTGCAGACATGTTTACCAAGGCCCTTGCTAGGGGTCCATTTCATCTTTGTTGTTCCAAGCTGAGCATGTTGGATATATATGCTCCAGCTTGAGGGGGAGTGTTAGAGTAACTTTATTATGTAGTTTTTGTTTGTCCTCTCTATGTAAATTACCCATAGAGCTTTTCTCCTATATAAGAGAGCTCTAGGGTTAATGGTAATGCATCTGATTCGTTCCCTTTAACAATGTATCTACTGGATTTTCCGATGATCAATTGTTAGTTTTAATCTATAATCTCCTGTGCAGGCATCATTCTTTATAGCGTATGTTGTTACATCTGGATGGACCAGTCTATCATCTGAGCTGACCCGAACAATTGCTCTGCTCCATGAGTTTCTGAGAAGACATCTAATGAAAAATACTGAAGAAAATTTCCAGGCACCATCTATTCCATATTACAGTGAAATTCCTCAAATTCTATTCTTTGGACTTCTTGGCATCACTTATTTTCTTTTAGCCCCAATAATCCTGCCTTTCCTCATGGTTTATTTTTGTCTTGGATATCTTGTTTTTCGCAACCAGGTATATTGACATTCATCTGTTTGCATTTGTAACTAGTTTCCATTTTCGGGTACTTGGAATAATCATGTTGGACTGCAGAAAATCCTTGTTTAAAAGTTAATTTTTTAGTAACTTCAAAGAAGTATGCATGCTATTTTATAATATTACCTGTGGATAACTTATATATCCTAACATCTGTTTGTTTTATTGTAAGGCCAAAACAAGGATGAAAATGGGAATTTGTGAAACAGACTTAACTACCACCTCTTACACGGGCTCTCTCAACAGTTTGTGCATGTAGGCATCATGCCTTGTTTTAGATGAAACATCAAACTTTACATCCGTTAATACCACTACTTTAATGGTTTTTAGGAAGTGAGCATTAGGGTTAGGGTTTGAGGGTTACTCCTTCATTGGTATTTATATATTTTGTTTTTTTATGTATTAATCATAACCATGGCATTTCTTTATATAATACTTCGACATCTTCTTCCTTAGTTATCTCCAGCTTCCACTTTGGTGTAGGAGGTATGCTAACTAAGGGAGCTTCATTGGAGTTCTTTTCCAAAATTCATCTTCTATCGATGGTAGTGTAGATATGCGGTCCAAGTTGCCGCACATTCGATCGTCTGATCGAAGCGCATATGCTATATGCGGCATTATGCAATCAAACCACATATACTGACTGAGTATGCAGCATATGCGGTCACATATATGACCAAGGGACTTGCATATAGGATCTTGTCTTCTTTTGTTTAATCCGTAACATGTTGATAATACATTAACTGAATGCATTTTTTTCCTAGCAACTTGTACCTCATTTAAATTGATGCATCGTTTCATTGAGGTTCCATTTATTCGTTGAATGTTTTCTTGTAGAGTCCTTGTGTTCTATAGCGAATCCATTCATATATATACATGCATCAAATTCAATATATGCACTAGAAATAGTCAATCAATAGTATCATGCTTATGCCTTATAGATTATACTGTTTATTTATTTTTTTTCATTTTGGATTTCGTTAAACTATGAATGATTTTTATACAGCATTACAATATTTTTAATATATTAATTAAGATATTGTAAACTACATAAACCATGTATTTCCTCGTATACTCCTCCGCATACCCGCATACTCGCTTTAGACAGCCCACCTGAATGTATACTGCATTCTGCATTTCTGAACCTTGATCTTTGGTCTCATTCACATGGACGCTTGGGATCCAGTTTGGATTCCAGACTTCCTAGGTCATTGGTATTATTTGATAATGATGGATGATTTTTCTGTTTATACCAGGACTTCTCTTTTTAAAAATAATTTAGATGTATTCTCCAAAAGTATTCAGATCATAAATTAATAAAATTTTGAGTATTACGGTCTATAATGGTAAACTTTGCTATAGCAAGAGAGAACTTGTTCTTTCGGTAAAGAAGCTAATTACTTTGTGATAAACGATCCAAAGCCATTGAAGTACTTCCTCTAGCTGAAGGTAGGCTCTATCCAGAAAAAAACTTGTTCTGTAGAGAAAGTATGGGATGGATTTACTATAGGAGGCTATCATGTTACCTACTTCCCATGGACCCGAAGACCAACTATATGAGGACAGACTGGTTGTTGAATGGAAGTATCACAGACTAGTGGGGATGCTTCTCTACCTCATTATCTTCAGACATGATATTTACTTAAGTAAGAAGGCTCAGTTTGTTCATGAACATGATGACCCTAACCCATTTGGATTCCAAGAGGATATTACTGAGGTGCATCAAGGCAACCCCCATGAAAGGGGTTTTTTTACTACAGATTCATTTCTGAACATTATCGCATACTGCTATGTCGATTACATTCGATGCCTAGTGGATTGGAAGTCTACTAGTGGTTTCTTTAGAGACCTATGGGGCAACCTCATTTACAAGAATCAGGTAGTGGTCTATGGGTCTAGTCTTGAGAATGAATCAAGGACAGTAACCCAAGCCGTTGAAGAGATGTAGTGGATCCTGGCAGTTCTTACAGAACTTTACATATCTATGTAGAAGATAATGGAGCTGAAGTGCGACAATATAGTTGCCACGCATGCAGCAAACAACTCCATATTTGATGAGTGCATAGAGCATGTGGAGGCAGGCTGTCACCTCACTGGATACCTCATCTAAAGAGTTCGTCTCCTGATATATGTAGTTTCTTCTGCTGATCAGACAACATACATGCTCACCACAACACTCCTAAGAGTTCTATCAAAGCATAAATACAATAAGCTAGCATGACGGATACATGTGTTCCACCTTTAGTGGGAGTGTTAGGATGTGAGCACCAAGTTAGGGTTTGAGTCTCCCTATTTCCTCTCATTAATTTTTATTAACCCCACACCTACCCTTTCCATATAATACGACCTACAACACACTATTCAATTAATTGAGTATTACATTCTATAACAGTAAAAATGCTTGAAGCATATTCCTTAGTACTAGTAGTATCTCTGGATTACATAAATCTATGGTACTGTACAATGTTTTTTTACTTTACTACTGTAGTAGTGTTGCATGCACTAATTGTGCCACTTATTATTGCATTTCCTGTATGCGACATACACTTGACACATGTTGGACATGCGATATGCGTCAAATCCCCTGGAAATGGAAAAGCTCTCATATATAGCGCATAACCTCTATGCGACGTCTGAAAAAGTTACTGGAAACAAAACTAGGCAGTTGCTATTTTTACATCACATCTACTACATGCGGTATTTTGTGAAAACCCTGGAAAGTAATTTTTTACTTTCCAGTTCTTGCTTGGATTGATTTGGAAGTCTTGGAAATCGAAGTTCCTGAATTTTGATTTAAGAAACAGAAAAATCCGTGTGGTGAATTTATGTTACTAGTAAGTAAATATAAAAACATCAATCTTAATTTAAAATCCATCGTGAGACATACAAATAAAATATTGTGTACATTGAAACCATAATATAGTTACGCACATTCGAGAAACAAAAGTCACTGCTAATAACACACATTGCATCCCAAAATAAGTGAATGTTACATTGTAAATTTCCTTCCTCTCTATATCTTCTCCTCCTCCATTGGAATGTCCTTAGAACCTCTCAAATAGTCTTTGTAGAGATATATGATATGTTATGCGGTTATGTTATTTTGTATTGTTTCCTATTTCCTGTCTTCTTATGAACTCTTTATGTAATTTACCCATAGGCATCTCTCCTATATAAGAGAGTCTAGGGTTTGTGGAATAAATATTTCTCTGATTTCTTCCAACATGGTATCAGAGCGGCGGTCCTAGACCGGAGCTCGAATACCTAACCGTAATCCTAATCCCCACATGTCGGCTTCTCTCTCTCTCTCTCTCGCATCTTCCGCCGCCGACATCGTCTCTCTTGCGCGGCGCCTACGCATAGCCACCACACCACGCGTACACCGACGTCGTTGCCTATAAGCGGCCTGTTCGTTGCCACTACACCGCGCGCACACCGGCACCGCCCACTCCTGTACGCCGCCCCTCTTGTGAGCTGGTGAACTAGCAACAGTGCGACTGTGTGCCCCCCCTGCACGCTGGTGACCTAGAGGCTGTGCGACTGTGTGCCCCACCTAGCCCCGCGAGTCTGTGCGCTTTCACCGAACTATTGTGTGCACATCTTCATCGTCGACTAGCCCTTTTTATATGCTGAGATTGGCTGCATGAGTCTACACATGCAATCCAATCTCTTTATGTTGGTGTAGACACAATCCAGTTAAGTATTCAACCCTAGTCTTCTCAAGTTGATATGTCAGAAAACAAGGTGGATATTCCCTCCACCGGCGCCTTCAGAGGTCCAACGCTTGTAGTTAAGATGGATGGGTCATATTATGAACTGTGGGCCATGCAGTTCATGAGTATGATGAAGTCTACTGGTAAGAAACACATTCTTACCGAGGAAGAACCGACTGAGAAGACTGGGGTTAACGCCTCATGGGAGGCGGATGATGCATATGTCAAAGTTTGGCTCTCAAGTACGTTGGCAATGGAGATTGTCAATGATATACTCTATCAGCCCACAACCAAAGCGATGTGGGACATTCTTGCTGCGACGTACTCGCAAGCTAAGAATGAGACGAAGATTTTACATCTCCAACATGATATCTTCACCATCAAACATAATGGACAACCATTACACTCTATATATACATCCCTATGTGGGATGTTTGAGAAGCTGTACAACTTTATGCCTCTCACGTCTACTCCTGAGCAACAGAAGATCTATAGGAATGCCACCATGGTTGGCGTATTTCTCGGCACTTGATCCAGAATATGAGGCGACATTGTCTCAGATACTAGCAGACTCTACTATTCCTCCTATGGAGGAAGCTTTGCGCAGACTCAGTCGTATAACTGTCCCATCGTCTACTATAAATCAGACATCAGCAATGGTAGCATCTCGAGGTCGCGCTGGCCCTCTTCATTCCGTGGATGTGGACCTCGAGGAAGGGGAGGTCGTGTTCGCCAACCATGTACTTTCTGTCATCGCCCTAGACATACTGAGGATACATGCTACTCCAAGCATGGATTCCTGGCCTCTGTACTTGTGGATGAACATATTAAGCCTCCAACCGCTTCCTCTTTGGACCAACGCTTTGATGATCTTGTATCTCGTCTAAGGGGTATTATACCTCTATCTGGTCCTGTGACATCTTCATCAGTATCTGAGAGTCATCCAGATGTTGCGGCTTCAACCTCCTCTAGTACCTCAGGTAGTACTTATGCTCTAACTAGAAGTAGTGGATCTGATACTATGGAGTGGATTATGGATTCTGGTGCTACACATCATCTGTGTAGAGACCAGGGTCAACTTTCAGCTTACAGTCAGGTTTCTCTAGGACGCACTGTGGTTATTGCAGATGGAACACATTCCCCAATTACTGGTCAGGGGGAGATTAGCTTGACACCTTCTATGCATATAAAGAATGTGTTTCATGCACCTGATTTCTCTGTGAATTTGTTGTCAATTAGCTAAATTACGAAGGATTTACATTGTCGAGCCATTTTTGATCCATCTTCTCTTATTTTTCAGGACATCCTTACGTGTAACGTGATTGGTCATGGTCGTGATCAGGGGGGTCTCTATCGCCTTGTTCGGCTTCCATATGACAGAATCTCCACTCTACCTGTTGGACCTGTTTCTCCATTTATGTGGCACCTGCGCTTTGGGCATCTCCCGCTTCAGAAGTTATGTCGTGTTCTTCCCCAGATTTCAGGATGGTAGATGGAGATTAGCTATGGAGGAAGAAATAGTGGCTCTTCAATCGAGAGGTACCTGGAGTCTTGTTCCTACTCCTACAAGCGTGTCTACGGTTGATTGTAAATAGGTGTGCACAGTCAAGCACAATGCAGATGGTAGCATCGATAGATACAAGGCACGCCTAGTTGCACGAGGATTTACACAGACATATGGGGTAGATTATGTTTACACTTTTTCACTTGTTGCTCGTCATTCCACCTTACGGATTCTTCTATCTGTTGCCGTTATTCGAGATCATTCTCTCTTTATACAGAAAACATCTAGAGGTATGGTTTCAATTATGGTATATGTTGATGGTATTCTCATTATAGGAAATCATATACAAGGAATCAAGAGGGCAATGTTGAGTTGTATGTTTGTCACCAAGGACCTTGGAGTCCTTAGATTGTACCACATTGTAACTTTCACTGAGATTTGTCACCATCTGCTTAAATCTATACCCATCATCGTAAGCTAAAATCCACTGCTCCCTCAAACATTCGTGAATGGAAAACCATCTACCTACATTCCAGTTCTATTCTTGCATTTTTCTCATGAAGTAAGCAAACTTTCTTTATAGACGTCTGTAGAGCTGCAACCTATACCAATACTTTCATAGAACCGTTCTTGAATACAATGTTGAAATTATTGGCGACATGCCTGGGACAAAACCGTCAATACGCAAATGGTGGTAGTAAATCAACATCCACATCATTCATTGAGGATTTTATATCAGGGTGATGATCAGAAATGATACATATAGGCCTTTTACCTATGCCCGCTACTTTGATGTGAATAAGCGAAACCATTTCCAAGTATAGCTAGATTCCTCGTCAACTATCCCAAATGTAAGGTGCACAACATGGTTATCTTCATTTATTACGTATGCGATCAATAGTTTCTGCTTGTACTTGGTGTATAAATGAGTGCCGTTAACACTTAATAACATTCTACAATATTTGAAAGCTTCAATGCAAGGGCGAAATACCCAAAGTGACAATGAAATCTACGTCAATGGGGTTTTCGCTGATCGGAGTGTTCGGTTTGTTGGATGTCTTATTTAGTCTCTAGAATGTCAGCCTTCAATTCATGCAGAAGATAAGGCATCTCGGCTTAAGATTTCTTCCAATCACCAAATTTCATTAGATTTCTTCTAATCACCGAATTTTATTCCTATTGGTTTTCTCCTAGCACCCCACGCTCTTTTTTCATAACCCAATACTTGTATATGTTTTGAATGTGATCAATCAAGCTTGACACCCAAATAGTGGGGTCATTCTTCACCATGATTAGCTTTGATCTAGCAATGAAATTACAGTCTAGTTGAGGATGATCCTAATTAACAAATGGGTTTGTGCAAGCGTGTCGACCGCCGGTCTTAGAGATAACCCACACACCCCACATAGTAACCAAAGAAAACCCTTAGATTCCATAGTGCAGAGAATAGACCAAACCATGGTCGTGGGTTATTTAATCATGAAGTTGTAATGGGAAGGATGTGATGTTTCTTCACAGCATAAACCAAATCATCTTTAGTCTTGAATATTGTACCCTTTCGGAGTTCATCACCAAACTTGTCGAGCCTAGATTTCTTTCGAAAACCATCCTCAAATGTTGCACGAGTATTGCAGCCTCAGACCCCAAGAAACAATATTTGGGGAATAATTTTTTGACGAATAGGTTCATCAGCTCCCTTCTAGTCATTTACAACAACATTATTGGTATGCTCTTGGTCACTTTCCCAATCCAACTCGTCGTCTGTTACCCTAGGAATGCTGTCATTTAGAGCACGATTAACTTCTCTTAAGAGAGCATCACTCACGAATTCGTGAACTGGTGTTGGCTGCTTTATGGGGACATTAGTACTCCGAACCGCGGAAGGACCCGATAAGAAGCGATCCTGAAGGTCATCAACATTCGGTGCCACATACTAAATTGAATGACCCTCAATGTGGGTGCCTATTTTCCTATTCTCCCGACGTATAAAAAACACCTATGTTATGTTCTTGACCTGTCTTGCATGGGATGCAATGTGGCAACTTAATTTTATTGTTCTTATCCAAGTTGAAGTTCCGATGAACTAGATTCAACAACTTATCGTACGTAATAGTCGGCGTTAAGTTTAAACCACACGCATTAGTGTTCGACATCTTCAATAGTCCCCTTCAAATGGAACATGCAATAAATTGACTCTACTCCAACTAACACATAGGTGAGCAATGGATTTATAAGTAAAAAAAACAATAACCATTCATCGCATGAACTTCAATTTGGTGAAAAAATATGATTTACGGATTAACCAAACCCTAACACCAACTATCATGTATGTACCTAAGGCTTGGAGACCTATGTGGGGGAGCACCAACGGTGGATGCACGTCAGGAAATGGAGGTTCTAAAGGTCTTTGGAAGCTGGGAGATGCATCGTCGACAAGAGGGAAATGAGGAGGCGATGCAATGGTATATAGGGAGTAGCTGAGGAAGCGCAGGTGTAGTCGCCTGAATAGAAACTCTGTGCCGCCTCATAGGGACTTAAACATTTCAGGGGATTTGGCATATATCTCATGTCCGAAATACGTCAACCGCATGTTGCATATAAGAAATGCAATAATAGGTGTCGTATTTAGTGCGACACTACTACAATACTTGTTGGGAGAAAATATGAATCTGTCTATTCATGGTAACCCTAGGGCTCTCTTATATAGGGAGAGACCCAAAGAGAAAATTACATAATATAGATGAAGGAAATTGAAAATACAGAAACTGTATTGTAAAATAAAAGTATCTCTACACTCCTTAAGATGGAGCATGCTCAGCTTGGATGAACACTTCTGAAATGGTCCTTTAGTTAATGCCTTGGTGATGATATATTGAGTCTGAGCTGATATGGGAAGTGGAAATGAAGTCTTTCTGGATCGTATCACGTATGTGTTGGGAAAAATGAAAGAGATGTTTATTCCATAAGCCCTAGGCTCTCTTATATAGGAGAGTAGCCAAAGGGTAAATTACATAGAGCATACAACTAAAAATAAAAATAACCGAGAGATACACAAACAACTAATATATACGTTAATACTCCCCCTCAAGATGGAGCATAGATATCAATCATGCTCAGCTTGGACGCACACTTCTGGAATGGGCCTCGTAGTAATGCCTTGGTGAATATATCGGCAGCTTGATTTTCTGAGGTAACATGTGATGTCGCAATGAACCCCTTCTGAATCATGTCACATATGAAGTGACAGTCAACCTCAATATGCTTGGTCCGCTCATGGAATGCTGGATTGTTTGCAATGAACAAGGCTGCCTGATTATCACATTCTAAGTTCATAGGAAGTGGTACATCTAGACATAGATCTGTAAGTACAGCCTTTACCCACATCATCTCTGTGCTAGCCTGGGCCATAGCCCTCTATTCAGATTCAGCAATAGATCTGGCTACCACCGTCTGTTTCTTGCTCCTCCATGAGATTAGAGAATCTCCAACATAGACTGTAAACCCCGAGGTGGACTTCTTGTCCTTGGGACACCCTGCATAGTCTGCATCCGCACATGCTGAGATAGAAATCCCCTTTCCTTTCTTGAATAGCAAACTTGCACCTGGAGATGATTTGAGGTATCTAAGTATCATATGTATGGCATCCATATGAACCTGACGTGGTTGCTCTATGAACTGGCTCACACGATTCACTGCAAAGGCTATATCGGGCCTAGTGATTGTGACATACAACAGTTTGCCTACTAGTTCTCTGTATCTTCTCCTGTCCACCTCCTCTGTATCATCATCATATAGCTTCATACTAGGGTCCATTGGTGTTGTAGCAGGCCGACACCCAAGCATACCTGTTTCACTCAACAGGTCCGTAACATATTTCCTCTGCGTCATTACTAACCCATACGGATTTCTAGCGAATTCCAGCCCCAGAAAATATCTAAGGACTCCAAGATCCTTAGTGACAAATTCGCTCCCCAGCTTCTCTTTTGCCTGCTTTATGCCTTGCTCATCATCTCCTGTAATCAAGATATCATCTACGTAAACCATAATTGCAATAATACCTCTTGGAGTCTTCTGTACAAACAAGGAATGATCAGCATTGGAGCGTTTGTATCCCTGTTTTTCAAAGAGGTCTGAGAGCTTCTGAAACCATGCTCTGGGGCTCTGCTTAAGGCCATAGATAGCCTTATGAAGTCTGCACACCTTGGAACACTCCCCCTCAACAGCAAAACCGGGTAGCTGTTGCATATAGATTTCCTCCTGTAGGTCTCCATATAAGAACGCGTTCTTCACATCCAACTGATATAACGGCCACTCTCGATTGACCGCAAATGACAACAGGATCCGTAGGGTGGAATGACGGGCTACTGGCGAGAATGTATCAAGATAATCCACCCTTTATGTCTGTGTAAAGCCACGTGCAACAAGGCGGGCCTTGTATCTGTCAATAGTGCCATCTGCATTTTGCTTCACCGTAAATACCCACTTGCAGCTTACCGGGGTCACATCTGGAGGTATAGGAACTAGACTCCAAGTTCCCCTAGATTGAAGTGCTGCCATTTCTTCCTCCATTGCTAGACGCCATCTACTATCCTGCCAAGCATCTTGATAATTCCGTGGAATATCTACAGCTGACAAAGCCACCACAAAGTTCCTGAAATCCCCAGATAATCGCTCGAAGGACACAGAAGCTGCCAATGGATACGTAACGCAGCTCCTCTTCGATTTGCATATAGCAATAGGAACATCTAAATCAGTTGTGTCCTCATCTGGCCCCTGCAACATATCCTGCTCAGAAATATCATAAGATCCATCAAGAGAAGTATCTTCAGTACATACCATAGGCGAGCTAGGAGATGAGTCATGACCATGAGCTGGAGGAGGCCTGCGGGTATAATGGAATGGTAGTGGTGAAATGGGGATAGTGCGTGGAGCTGGTGGTGGTGGTGGTGATGATGCTGGAGGTGGTGGTGTCATATATATGGCGTCGGTAGTCAGTGGAGGTAGCTGCTGATCACTTGAGGATGAGAAATACATTACGGATTCAAAAAATGTAACATCTACACTGACCATATACCGCCTACGCAATGGATCAAAACACTTGTACCCCTTTTGAGTTTTGGAGTACCCAACAAACACACACTTGACATCCCTAGGAGAGAGCTTGTCAGTACCAGGAGACAACTGGTGGACAAAGGCGACTGAACCAAACACACGAGGAGTAAGGGAAAACAGATCCTTCCCAGGATAGATAAGGGAAAAGGGAATCTTTTCATCGAAGACAGAGGACGGCTTACGGTTAATTAGGTAACATACTGTGAGAACCGCGTCACCCCAGTAGGAATAAGGAACATGACTCTGTATAAGAAGTGATCTTGTGACATCTAGTAGGTGACGATGTTTCCTTTCAGCAATCCCATTTTGTTGGGAGGTATAAGCACAGGATGTTTGATGGATAATCCCTTTTGAGGAGTAGTAGTTGGCTAGGACATGAGTGCACAGTTCTAGGGCATTATCACTTCTTACAAACTTCACAGATGTGGAGAAACCATTTTGAATTTCATTCAGAAAATGGATAATAATATTGCCTGCTTCAGATTTATTTTTCATCAAAAATACCCATGACACAAGAGAGAAGTCATCCACAATAACTATATAAAATCTGTGTCTCTGATGATCAGGTACACGACTTGGACCCCAGATATCAATATGAAATAACTCAAACTTGGAGGTACTACTCCGACCTGGACGACTGGGAAAGGTAGACATGTGATGCTTTCCCAACTGACAGGCCTCAATAGACATGTGACGAAGACCCTGGGGTAACACACGACGCAACTTCTGAAGCGGTAGATGCCCAAAGCGCAGATGCCACAGTAAAGGAGATACTGGTCCAGTGGGAAGGGATGAGGTTCCAGCGAATGGGGTCTGATTTAGGCGATAGAGGCCTCCTTGCTCATAGCCACGACCAATCACGTTGCCCGTACGGATGTCCTGAAAAATAAGAGAAGACGGATCAAAAATTGCCCGACATTGTAAATCCTTCGTAATCTGACTGATTGATAACAAATTCGTTGAAAAATCAGGTGCATGTAGCACATTCTTGAGCTGCATAGAAGATGTCAGACTAATCTCCCCTTGAGCAGTGATGGGAGAATGTGTACCATTGGCAATGACCAATGTTCGGCTTGGAGGAATATGAGAATATCCTGTAAGTAAACTCTGATCGCCACATAGATGATGTGTAGCGCCCGAGTCCATAATCCACGGTAATGTATCTGATCTACTACTAGTAAATGCAAGTATGCTACCTGAAGCACTGGTAGACGCAGAGGCAGAAGCAACAACATCAGACTGACTCTCAGTAGTAGGTGCTGGGCCAGATGGAGGAATAATGCCCCTTAGACGGGCAACTAGATCATCGAACTGCTGATCCAAAGTGGCAACAGATGGAGGCTCTATCTGCTCAGCGACTCGTGCAGATGCAGGAAATCCATGCTTCGAGTAGCATGTGTCTTCATTGTGTCCTACGCGATGACAGTAGGTACATGTTGGTCGAGTACGGCCTCCTCTGCCATGAGGTCCACGTCCACGGGTCTGATGATGAAACCCGCGACCCCTGTTGGCGGCCATGGCTAAAGTATTCTGATTCGTGGCCGTGGATGGAACGGTGATGCGGCTCAGTCTATGGAAGGCTTCCTCCATGGGAGGAATAGTAGAATCGGCCAAGATCTGGGATCGTGCCGCCTCATACTCTGGATCAAGTGCAACAAGAAATACGCCCACCATAGTCGCGTTCTGATATGTCTTCTGTTGTTCTGGCGTGGCTGTCAGAGGCATGAAGCTGTAGAGCTTCTCGAACATCCCTCTCAGGGATGTGTAGAAGGAATGCAGAGGGCGACCATTCTGCTTTATAGTGAATATATCATGCTGGAGTTGCAGGATCTTTGTCTCGTTCTTCGCCTGAGAATATGTGGCCGCCAGGATGTCCCACATGTCCATGGCCATGGGCTGATGTAGAATGTCATTGGCAATCTCTATCGCCAACATACCAGATAGCCAAACTTTGGCGTATGCATCATCGGCCTCCCAGGAGGCATTGTCTCCAGTCTTCTCAGCAGGCTCTGGTTCGGTAAGAATATGCTTCTTATCCGTTGACTTCATCATGCTCATGAACTGCATCGCCCACAGTTCATAGTTTGTACCGTCCATCTTTACAATAGGCGCTGGACTACGAAAGGCGCCAATAGATGGGATATCCGCCTTGCTTTCTGACATACTGGAGACTGAAGACTGGAGCGATTGACTGAAGATGAGATCCGTCTACAATGACATAGACGGGTTTAGTTGCATGTGTAGACCTCAAGCAACTAAACCCATTTGGTTGAAGGTGAGCGCTCTAGACCTGATTCACGAACACACACCTAGGGCTTCTAAGAAGCCCGCTGGATCACGTAGGTGTACAGGGGTGCGTAAGGGAGCCGCGCTCAGTCACGCAGCGCAATAGCTAGCGCGCTGTCGCGCGCAGATGCTGGTGCAGAGGCGCGCAGGGATGAGCGCACAGAGGGCTAGTGCGACGCGCGGAGGGCTAGCGCGCAGGTGCTGGTGCACTCGCGTAGGCGCATAAGGGCGGCGACGAAGACGCGCAGGGGCGCTGGTGCGGCGACGCACTCGCACGACGGAGGCGCAGTTGTGCCCCATGCGGCGCCCGATGAGAGAGAGAGAGAAAGAGAGGCCGGCGGGTGGGGTAGGGATAGGGTTAGGGTTTCGAGAACTCCGGTCTAGGACCGTCGCTCTGATACCATGTTGGGAAAAATGAAAGAGATGTTTATTCCATAAGCCCTAGGCTCTCTTATATAGGAGAGTAGCCAAAGGGTAAATTACATAGAGTATACAGCTGGAAATAAAAATAACCGAGAGATACACAAACAACTAACATATACGTTAACAGTATGTAGTGACAATCTACCTCAATATGCTACGTTCTCTCGTGAAAAGCAGGATTATTAGCATTGAATAAAATCGCCTGGTTGTCACACTGTAATTGCATATGAAGTAGTACATCAATGCCTTGGTCAACTAGAACATATTTTCCCCACATCATCTCTGTGCTTCCTTTTTCCATGGCTTTGTATTCTGATTCAGCACTGGATTTGGCAACAACCATCCGCTTCTTGCTCTCCCAAGACACTAGAGAGTCACCAACGAATACCACAAAGCCTGAAGTAGATTTTCTATCATTAGGGCATCCTGCATAGTCTGCGTCTGCACAAGCTGTGACAGTAAGGGATGTCCTTTTTTTCGAACAATAACCTATATCTAGAGATGACTTCAAGTATCTCCAAATCATATGGACTACATCCATATGCACATGTCTAGGTTGCTCCATGAACTGACTGGCCCATCTAACAACAAATGAAATATATGGCCTGGTGGTAATGGTAACATAAAGTAGCTTCCCCACAAGTTTTTTGTATCTTCTCCTGTCCACTTCTTATGTATCATCATCATATAGCCTCGTGCTTGGATCCATAGGAATAGTAGCATGTCTGCACCCAATCAAGCATGTCTCAGCTAGAAGATCGCTAGCATACTTTCTTTGGGTCATTACCAGACCCTGCTTGTTCTTGGAAAACTCTAATCCCATAAAGTACCTTAGGGTGCCAAGGTCATTGGTGACAAACCGTCGTCCAAGAAACCTTTTGCGTCTCGAGTCACTTGCACATCATCTCCTATAACGATGATATTATCAACATAAATCATAATAACAACACTACCTCTGTAAGTCCGCTGAACAAACAAAGAATCGTCAATATTCCACCTTAGGAATCCCTGCTGCTCCATTAAGTCTGAGAGCTTCTGGAAACTTTTAGAATCGTGCTCTTGGACTTTTCTTGAGACCATATAGATGTTGATACTCCCCCTTAGTAGCAAACCCAGATGGATGCTATGTAGACTTCTCCTGGAGATCACCATATAGGAATGTATTCTTGACATCAAGATGAAACAGTGACCAATCACATACCACAACAACAGTAAGCAAAATCCAAAGAGTGGAGTGTCGAGCTATTGGAAGGAATATGTCCAGTTCACCTCATACGTCTGGGTGAACCCACATGCAACCAATCTAGCTTTGTAGCAATCAATACTACCATTTGCTCGGTGTTTTTGTAACATCCGGAATCCGCCCAACCCGAACTCGACCCGATTAGTGTCTGATTAACCCAATAAAGTTATCTGATAACATTAGATAACCTAAAATGATCAATTGGTCGTGAATCAAAAGTCGTTCGGGCAAAATCGAGCAAAAATCGGTCGCTTCGTAATGCGCGCCGCGAAAAGCCGCGACGCAAATTCGGAAACCACGAAAAGAACCGAGATCGTAATTAGCTCCGATTTGACGATACGAGACCAACGGAATCGACCGTTCGTCAATCGGAGGTCGTTTGGTATTTTTTTTTAAACCACAAAATTTAATCCGAAATCGAAACCGTACCTCGAAAATTTCGGACATCCAAACCCGACCGAAAATATACCAATATTATACTCAAATTGATCGTCATTTTGAGACGGTCAAAACGAGCCATTGTTTGTCACAATCAGAGACTTGACGTGTAAAATGGAAGATCCTTGTACATGTGAAAACTAATATGAATATTAATGGAAAGAATTTTGGTGCCATATTGTCTCTTTTACTTGTGGTCATGTATTGAGAATGAATGTCATAGTTGCGAGAAAAATTTTCCCTGTATTTTTTGCGACTTGTGCGATTAAACATGAATGATATCTTGCGAATTGCGCGTAAACGGGTACCCGGATCCTCGGGGGTTCACTGTTGATTGAATTTTGGTGCCATATTGTCTCTTTTACTTGTGGTCATGTATTGAGAATGAATGTCATAGTTGCGAGAAAAATTTTCCCTGTATTTTTGCGACTTGTGCGATTAAACATGAATGATATCTTGCGAATTGCGCGTAAACGGGTACCCGGATCCTGAGGGGTTTCACAGTTTTCCAGTGAACACCCACTTGCAACTGATAATGGAAGCTCCCAAAGGAGCTGAGACTAAACTCCAGGTGCCAGCCGACTGCAACACGGTCATCTCCTTAACCATTGTAAGACACCATGGACCATCTCGTAAAGACTCTGATAAGTCCATGGAATTTTCACGACTGAAAGTGCAACTGCAAACTTCCTGAAATATGCAGTCAAGCGGTCAAATGGAACGCGAGAATTAAGAAGATATGATGCAGACAATCTCTGCTCCCAAAAATCAATAGGCACATCCAGATCATTGAGGATCTCCTCAATTTGTATACTAACCTCCTGATGAGGCACCTACTCAGATGGTGCAGTAATATGTTGTAAAGACAAATCTCGAGGCCCGTCAATATAAACAATATGCTCAGAACATGCTTTGGGCGCGTTGGATGACTGAGGAGTCCCATGAGCATAAGAAGGCCGACGAATATAGAATCGTGGCAAAAACTGGCCAAGGGTACTTGGTGGTGGTGGTGGTGGTGTAGGAGGACGCAATGGAGATGGAGGGATAACTGATGCAGATGGAGGTGGTGAGACTAAAAGAGGCGTGGCATTTAGGCCTCTTCTCCAGAATCAGGTGGAGTTAATCTGTCACCTGTGGGAGAAAAGTACAACACAGACTCAAAAAGGAGACATCTGCACTGGCATAACACTTCTTAAGAATAGGATCATAACATCGGTACCCATTCTATGTCTTCGAATACCCCATAAAAACACATTCGACAGCTCTAGGAGAGAGCTTGTCAATACCATGTGAAAACTGATGCACAAAGATGATTGAGCCAAATACACAAGAAGTGAGTGAGAACAATTCCTTCTTAGGAAAAGCAAAGGAGAACGGAATTTTCTCACCTAACGCAGTTGAGGGCATGCGATTCATTAAGTAAACAAGCAATAAGAATCGCGTCACCTCAGAACGAATATGGATCACAACCCTGAATAAGAAGAGTACGAGTCACATCAAGCAAGTGATGATGCTTATGTCCAACAACCCCATTTTGTTTGGACGTTGAAGAGCCTTTATTTACCCTTAGTTAATTATGTAGAATTAATGTTGATTTGTTCATTGCAGTCGGGCAAATTCAAATTAATCAAAAACCGCTAAATTAATTATTTGTCTAATTAAAGCGAACGGTTAATTTTTACTGGGGCAAGCCCAAGGTCGAACTCATGTAGGCCACTGTCTCCTTAGGTTGATTTAAAGTTGGTCTAGAGATTAGGTTTTCATAGAAGCTCTTTTTTATTTTCAAATGCAATTAATGAGGGAAATGCAATTTTAGCGAAGTTCGGGGTCCAAAATACAATTTACGATCAAATTAAGTCCAAAAATCCTCAAACCTGGCCTGAATGTGAAATATGATGAAGTTAAGCTACTGTATTTTTTTTGGAATTTTTGAATGCATTATGAATTGATTCCGAATAAAGTATGTAGATTAGGTGATTTTTGAAAATTAATTTTAATAAATATCAAACATCAATATTTTCTAGAGATTAAATTATCCTAGATAGGTTTATGTGAGAGATATCCAAAACAATTTGCAATTCCTAAAAATACTAAGTATGGAATTAATTAACAATCAATTGCTAAAATCACCAATAAATTTATTATGACCGTTTAATTTATTTCGACCTTGATATGCGCGTAAATGAGATGAAATTTGGGCACAATGTAAAACGACCTAAAATGTACCTATTATGAATTTTTGGGATGGTGCAATGGATAATTTAATATTAATTGAATAGCACACAGTGAGTAAAATATGTAATTTTCCCACACCAATAATTTTATTAAATCAATCACAACTCGCAAAAATCAAATCATCACACACAATGGTAGAGCATAAAGGGTTCTATAATTAAAAGAAGACAAATGAGAATATGAAATAAAATCACAAACTCAGGGGCTTGTTTGCAAAATAAATACAACAATGAAAACTAAACAGAATATTGCTTAGGGTCCTTCTTTAGTTACATAAAGAATAAGGGGGCTCACGTAGCTTCCCTACATCGAAGCACAAGGATGCTGCTTATCTGAATAGTCGATTATCCACTGGTCTCAAAAAATCTCGTGCAAACTAAAATGCAAAAGTGGAATAAACAATTCAACCTACAACTGTTATGTCAAATAGTACGTATTAAATTACCATGAAATGGAAGGTTCTTCCTGCAATTTTACCAAAAATAGAGGGAAGAGGAGCACGTGAGATGTTTTGTGGAATGGGTCGTCTTCCCACTTTCTTCAATCGTAGATTCCAAGGGGAGGACTCCTCTTCTTCTCGATCTGCAGCACTTGATGGAATAGCAGATTTCAAGCGGTTGTAAGGAAGCGGCTCGAGGAGGTCTCACTGTCACTGCTCCACGCACAGAAATGCACAACGAAGAATGTCAAGCAACGGCTTCAACCTGCTGGTACATCTGAGGTCTCAATTGGAAGGAGGTCGGCGGTAGGGGATTTCGGCTGCTGCATGGCGACTGATAATAGAGGAGTTACGATCGATGAAGGGGACAATGATTGGCGAGGTATAGCTCCTGGATTAGAGGTGGGCTGTCGGGTATGCGGGCCAAGGGCCGACAGGGCTCGGCGCTGCTGATGTCGAGGCTGTTGAAGCCGATTGCTGGCAGGGCAACAGCTATGGCTCCTATCGTGTGTGTACCCGGTGAATGAAGGTGGGTGCGGAGGTGATGGAGAAGAGGAAATGGGCGAGGAAAGAAGAAAGGAAGAAGATGTGTGAGAGAGAGGGTAGAGGTGCAGGTCTGCATGGGCACGTACGGTTGGCGAAGAGAGAGGAAAAGGGAGAGGGAGGCGCACGAGAGGGGTAGTCGTACATGGGAGAGGGACATGGGCTTCATGGGTACGTATAGAGAGAGAGAGAAGGGGTGAGAGGGGAATGCAGGATAGAAGGGAAATGAAGGACAACGGGGAAGAGAAAGGGAGAATGGGAGAGAGAGAAACGAGAGAAAAGGAGAGGGGAAGAGATGGCCACATGGCACACGCAGGGCATGGCTATGTGGCAGCGAAAAAAGGATTAAAATTAAATAAATAATAATAATTAAATAAATATAAATATAAATAAGATAAAATAAATAATTAAAATAAAAATAATTAAAATAAATAAGTAAATAATAATGTAATAAAATAAGTAATTAAAATAAAAATACGGGGGACACTTGGTGACTCTAGGAGCATCCATGTGTCGCTCCTAGAAAAATAAAAAATTAAATAAAAATCAAATAAAAAATAAATAACAAAAGGGGTTGAATCAAAAAGTGATCAATACGAAAGTTGCTCGTCTCCACGAGATCTTCATCTTTCGTGAAGGACCGAAAATCAAAGAAGTCATTTGTATAAAAAGTATTTTCGGGGTACCTTATTGGTATAAAGTAGATTAATTTTAATTTGGGATATTTACATCCATAACCCCTGAGTAATTACCTAATTACCTCAGGAACCCTCGATAATCACGAATTACATCGAGAACCCCGAATAACTGTTTCATTTTACGGCCATAACCTCCGCTAGTTTAGTTCATTAACCTGACTAGGTGGCTGAGTTAATCTAACCAATATGTGATCCAACGGTTGATATTAATTTGAAAAAAAGAAGGGGGTTGCGGGGCTGGAGCTTGTGGGAGTTGCTTGGAGCTTGCATGCGAGCAAACAGCGGACGGAGGCGCGAGGGGGGGGGGGGGTTGGATCTCACATGTGGGCGAACGACAGTGGGTGCTGCTAGAGCATGCGGGAGCGGGGGAGGGGGTTGGGGTGCAGTAGGAGCTTACGGGAGAGAGGGACGAAGGCCGGGGGTATGCGGGCGACGCGGGGGGGGAGGGGGGTGGTCTTCGTTGGGGGTTGACAGGAGCTGGGGGAGCTCCTTCATGGGAGGTTGCAGGCAACACAACTCCTCCGATGGGAGGTTAGAGGCAGCACGACGCGTGCAGTATAATAGCGGGCGGGGTTACGATGGCGGCGGCGGGGAGGGGGTGTTGACGAAACCCAAGGGGAGGGGCTTCGCGGAAGGAAGGGGGCTTCGACGATTGGGGGTTGACGGAAGCTAGAGGGGAGGAAGGGGATTCGACTGGGAGTACATGAGCAGGGGTGGCTGCATACGAGGGGACAACATGTGGGGTTTCGACGGGCTGCGGAGGAGATGGGGGGGCAGCAGGAGCTAACGGGAGATGGGGGCCGGGGCATGCGGGCGAACCTGGGGTGCAGCTGGAGCTTCACGGGAGAGGGGGTGTGGGGGGGGGGGGGGGGGAGACACGGGATGGGAGGGGCCGCTGGAGCTTGTGGGAGAGGCGGGGGCTGGAGCTTGCGGGAGAGGGGGGGCTGCTGGAGCTTGCAGATGAGGCGGAGCATGCGGGGCGATGCAGGGGGTGTGCAGCTGGAGCTTGCGACGACCAGGGGATGCAACCGGAGCTTGCGGCAACCTGGGGGGCAGTTGGAGCTTGCGGGAGCAGGGGGCGGCGGAGGCGGGTGCAGCTGGAGCTTCCTCAACCTCCCTCCTCGCTAGAATAGCATAATGGCATTATATTATAAATATGATATATTATGAAGGGTAAAATTGTCAACATACGACTTTTTCCGTCATAGTTAGCGGAGAAATAAGATGGAACTTGACACAGGGTTATGTTATGTAAGGTGAAGCATTATTCGGGGTAATTCGTGATTATCGAAGGTTCTTGGGGTAATTACGAAATTACTCAGGGTTATGGGTGTAAATATCCCTTTTAATTTTTATAGTTTTTTTGTCATTTTTAAATAAGAGAAAAATCAAAATAAATTTGGAAAAAACATGAAAGGAATATTTACAACTTTATCTAATTTTTTTGCATTTAATAATTATGAAAATAAATAGATAAAATAAAGGGTAGTTTGGTCAATATGTACAATATACAATAGGGGCTCAAAACCCAAGTTTCACGTACGAACTCTGATTCTTTTGATTTAGTTTTGTTTTGAAGGTATTTGAATGTATATTAATTCAAAAGTGAGTAGGGGTCCATAGGAGACTATATGAGAGAGATATTCACACTTTAAGGTTCTTAGTCTCAAAGTAGAGTTTGGGTTTTATTGTCAATTTTTACAAGTAAGTATTTTTTTAATATTTTTCTTTTATTTGTGTTAGTAATATATACACTATATATTGATTTTATTGGATTTGGAGTTACTGTAAAATAAATAAAAATAAGTAAGTTAGCTAATATACAAATGAATATGTACAAGTGAATTTAGCTCCTTATTTAATGCAAATATGCATGCTAAAATGCTAACATTAATTCTGAATGCATGAATGCGAATAATGCACAATAATTTTCTCAGGAACAAAGCTCTATTTTTGACTTTTAGAGTGATGAATTACATATTCTCCAGATATATAAGCACATGAAGTTTGATGTACAATTCCTTATAGATGAAAAGAACTACGAAAGCTCAAGAGTATAAAATTCCAAAGCATTGTCAGTTCTCACAAATTTAACAGTAGAGGAAAAATATTCTTAACTTCATTGATGAAAGATTTTATCACAGTCTCAGCCGCATACTTATTCGTTAACAAGAAAACCCACAACAATCTAGAAAAATCGTCTACGGTCTCAAGATAAAACATGAGTCCCTGCTGATCAGGAATACGACTCGAAGCCCAAATGTCTACATGAATCAATTAAAAAATGGAGTTACTACTCCGAACCTGACGACTTAGGAAAGCAGACTGGTGATATTTCTCTTGTTGGCGTGCCTCTTTCTGGAAGGTGGATCTAGAAGAAATCTAAGGAAGAACGTGGCACATATTCTGGAGAGGAAGGTGGCCAAAATGTTAATGCCACATAAATGGAGAGACTGATTCTGTAGGACTTGGTGAGACACCAGCACATGCAGTGCGAACCAATCAAGAGAGGCTTCCCTGCTCACGGCTACATCTAATCACCCTACCTGTAAGAATGTCCTGAAAACAAGCGAAGATGGGTAAAAAATAGCATGACAATGCGTACCTTAGTAATATGACTAATGGATAATAAGTTCATTGAAAAATCAAGAGCATAAAGCACATTCTGTTAGCGCATAGATGGGTTCAGACCGATCTCCCCCAGTCATGCAATCGGAGAGTGTGTCCCATTAACTATGATAACTTATTTATCAAGGGGTAACGGTCTGTATACTGCAAACCGACTCTTGTATCCATACATATGATGCGACGTATCGTAGTTCATAATCTACTCTATCATATCAGTCCTATGGTAACTGGTAAGAGCATAAGTACTACTTGAGGTACTGGCAGATGCAGAAGTTGCAACATCCGAATAGCTTCCCTGAGCAGTTGAGGATGCATGAGACCCATCGGGAGGCATAATTTCTCTAAGGCGAGCAATAAAGTTATCAAATCTCTGGTCAAACATAGAGGCTGCAGGAGACTCAGCCTGCTCCATTGCACAAGCAGAAGCCGGAAAACCATGTTGGAGTAGCATGTATCCTCCGAGTGACTCAGACGATGGCAATAGGTGCATGGCTGGCGAATGCGGCCTCCCCTACCACGAGGACCACAATCGCGAAACTAAGAAGTGCCCCCCACTGCGAGATGTGGCTATTGCAGAGGAGGTCTGAGTAGAGGCAGGCGATGGAACAATGATCCTACTGAACCTGCGGTATGCCTCCTCCATGGGAGGAATGGTGGCATCCACAAGCATCTATGAGCGAGGAACATCATACTCTGAGTCAAGTGCTGCTAAAAATATATTAGTCATGGTAGTGCTCCTATACGTCTTCTACTGCTCCGGAGTGGTTGTAATAGGCATGAAGTTGTGAAGCTTTTCGAACATGCCGCGAAGAGACATAAAAGGAATGTAAGGGGCGATCATTCTGCTTGACCGTGAATATGTCATGTTGCAGCTACTGGATCTTTGTCTCATTCCTTGCCTAGGAATACGTAGCAACAAGAATGTGCCACATCACCTTGACGGTGGGTTGGTGCAGAACATCATTGGCAATCTCTACTATTAATGTACCAGACAACCATATGCGTGCATAATCATCGTCAACCTTCCAAGAGGTGTTCATCCCAATCTTGTCAGCCGACTCCTCTTCGCAAGAATATGTTTCTTACTCGTAGACTGCATTAGGCTCATTAATTGCATGGCCCATAATTCGTAATTTCTCCCATCCATCTTCACTATTGGCGCTAGACCTCGAAAGCGCCTGTTGCGGGGATATCAACTTTGCTTTCTGACATATTGTCGTATCCAAAGACTGGGGGTTGTAGACCAAAGAGTTTGTCTAAAGACATGTAGAGAAGCGGTTACATGTGTAGACTCAAAGTGCAACCATTCCCATCAATCTTTGATGTGCATTGTACCGGCTGGTGATATATTGATCTGAAATCACTCAAGGAACACCAAAATCAGATCGACGTGATCACACGATCCCATTCTTGGACCGCTAGGGGAGAGGAAATAAGCCGCAGGTGGCAACCCGGAGGGTAGCAGAGGTCCCATCAGAGCCGTTGAATCGACTATAGCTGCTGGTGCGGCAAGATACGACAACGAGAGATGTCGCGTGTTGCAGTGGCAACAACAACCGCGCATTATGCTGTTGTAGCAGTGGCGACAGGTGCCGCGACGACAACCACTACAGGGAAGGAGAGGGGCGACGCTGTCGGAGGAAGAAGGAGAAGGGTTGCGGGTAGGGTAAGATTTCTAGGGTACACGAGCTCCGTTCTAAGACAACCGCTCTGATACCATGTTGAGAGAAAATATGAATCTGTTTATTCAACGTAAACTTAGGTCTCTCTTATATAGGGAGAGACTCAAAGCGTAAATTACATAAATATAGAGAAGGAAATAGAAAATACATAAACCATGCTGTAACATAAAAGTATCTATAAAGTACTAAAGTAAAAAAATTGTGCAATTCCCAGGGATTTATGTAATCTCCGAAGTCACTAAGGAATTTGCCTCAAACATGCTTTCTGGAAAAAAAAGAGAAGGGCTCAAGAATCGGTAAGAAGAAGAGGATGGGGGAGATGAGAATAAGTTGCTGAAAACTGTCAAAAAGACTACTTTTGGTTAACTCAAACGAAATAACCATGTTATATTGCTGCAAAGCTCAAGAATATTTTGTTGCACTTTGAATATTAGGGACCAGAACGAATTAAAATGGTAGATGGCTCTCTCCTCTAAAATTACCTCTTCATTTATGATTTGATGATTATTGTTGGGACAATATGTATATTGGTGATTGGAGATTTTTTTAACCCACTAAATGATCCCACTTAAATGGTCTAGTGGTAGTGCAGTGTTCCTACCACCCAAAAGATCAGGATCCAAATCCCTTTTTTGTGGGTGTTGCGTTGAGTAGTCGACAACCAACGTAAAAAATAGTCGAATCTTTCAACATGGATTTGAGCAAGAATATATATGGCCGACCCTACTTATAGTGGGAGAAGGCTTTTACATTAATTTCCCACAAAATATGGATCATTTTCCCATTTTTAGGTAACATAAAACTTGCATTTTAAAAAGATGCAGCACTTAATTTTCTGGATCATAACAATGTGGAAGCGATGCGTCCGCTTTAATCTTCTAGATCATAACAATTTCATTGTTATTATCACTTAATTTAATTTCTCTAATTATTGGCAGCTACTAAATGTGTATGCTGCAAAGTATGAAACTGGTGGCAAGTTTTGGCCTAATGTGCACAATGCCGTGATATTTTCGTTGGTACTGATGCAAGCAATTGCAATTGGGATATTTGGCCTGAAAGGTTTGCCTCTTGCTGCAAGTTTCACCATCCCTCTTCCTGTGCTTACGTTTGTATTCAACGATTACTGTAGAAAGAGATTTTTACCCATATTCAACGCCTATCCGGCTGAGGTATGTACTTGTTTAGTCATTTTATTTACAACGTTCATCAATAATTTTGCTAGAGACAGTTTCCACTTGCTTGATTTTGATGGTTTTCCTTGGAGAATTATCAATGTTTGCTTTTATGGTGCAAAAGTTAAATTTAGAACCATGTAAAACAATGTAATTGCACTTTAACTCGTACTAGAGTGCTTACCCGCACTTCACGGCGGGACCGAAGAAATCTTGAACAAATGAGAGCTGTATAAAAATGCCTACGTCGGAGTGATTGTTATAAACGGAAATATTAAAATTGCAGTAGAATATAAAAAATGATCCGAATTCATCTAGTTTTAAATATTCTCAAGAAATCATTTTCAATTAAGAAAAATAGATATAAACGTACCATCTCGTCCACAACAACAAAATCCACACTTATAAGATCGTTGCCAATTTTCGGATCCGAAGAATTCCAAATTCGCACCTATCGAACTCTTATCCTAAACTGATCTTTAGACAATTTCAACTGCGAAAGATTCTGATACTCCATGTCTCAAAGAAATCTAAGAATAAAGAGAATAAAATGCAAATGAATACTTTCATTTTATGTTGGTAAGTACAATAATACAAAAATTTGTGCATCATAACATATTATTGATCTAAAGAAATTCAGAACGTTGTTTAATATAACAGGACAATATAAATAATCAGTAAGGTTGTATTAAATGATAGATTTCTTAATATCAATTTTATAAAATTTAGAAGAATAGATTTGTAAGTATGTATGTGTGTATCACAAAAAAGGAGATCATATTCAATCCAAAATACATCATCTTAAAAGATTTGGTAGTCTTTGTATACTTGTTACAACCAAGGAAAATGTTGATGTTATTTGTCACTTACCTTAAGCCTAGTTCATTGAGGAGATTTCTTGAAGATCCTTGGAAGTTATGAAAACAAATATATCTTTGCATAGATTAGAATAATGATGGTGATGATAATATTGAATACAACTATATTAGGGAATGTTTTCAAAAACTTCTCTGTAAACAATGTTACGGGTATATCCACGGAATTTAATATCATCATCTACTATAAATTTTTTTAATCCATATCTAGATGTAACACGTGATATAGCAGTATAAAGTTGACCATGGCAGAATACGGAGAAAGGAAGATATAATCCTATTTTTTGTAAAGTTTGACCTTGACTTTTGTTAATCGTCATGGCATAACAAATTTTTACTGGGAATTGTTTTCTTTGCAAGATAAATGGTCATTTGTTTTTTTAACTTCAAATACAATCTGGGGAATATAAACCTTGCAGCCTTTATTACGACCAATAATAATTGTAGCTTCTTTAATCTTTGTTGTTAGTTGATTTATGATCAATCTTATACCATTGCAGAGACCATTACTTCGATCGAGATTTCTTAGTACCATTATTAATGATCCAATCTTTAATTTTAAAATATGATTTGGAACACCAATTGGATAAAGTATATCGGCATCAATATGATTTTTAGAGGCTTTACTTAATGAATCAGAATTCATATAAACTTTTTTTCAGTTGGTACCAACGATAACATGTATTCATTAATATCATTAACTGCATTATTCATTGGTGCTATAATACAACGCCCACTCAAATAATTTTCACTATCAAATTTGACAATAAAATCTTCTCATATAACCAAGGAAAACAATTTTATATTTGAGTCAGCTGAACTATATAACAAATCATCTGGAATCTTTACCCATGTTTCTTCTTCTTCATCATAATTCTTTTTTAATCGTAAGTACTAAGACACTCCCAATTTCTAAAATCCATTGCTCAAAATCCATTTCTAGCGATCACGACAATTCATTTAAATATTGATAATAAGATAAACGCATATTTTTAGACAACTTAATTATCTTACAATATTCCCATAACTTAGATCTATTAATTGAAGCATTAACAATGTGAGCTCTTCTTCCATTGCTAATGATTGGTAAAACTTGTTTAAAATCACCACTAGTAAAATTGTAATTCCTCCAAAAGATCGTTTGTTTTCATTTTCAATACCAAGAGTAATAATATCTCCTAATGTTCGATCTAATGCTTCACAGCAATATCTATGATTCATTGGAGCTTCATCCCAGATAATTAACTTTGTTCTTTCAATTAATTTAGCTAAATTTGTTCCCTTTTTTATTTGGCATGTAGAATGGTCATCTACATTCTACGGAATTTCAAATCGAGAATGTGCAGTTCTACCTCCTGGTAAAAGTAGTGTAGCTATACCAGATGATGCAACTGCGAGAACCATCTTCCCTTCAGACCGCAATTTCGACATAATTGTCTTCCATAAAAATGTTTTTCCTGTACCTCCATGACCATAAACAAAATATAATCCACCACTATTATTCATTGTAGAATTCATCACTGAATCATGAATTATACGTTGTTCAACATTCAAACAATTTATATTATGACAAAATTCATTAATAAGATCACTTTGATTATAATTCATTCCCTCTAATATTAACCTATTGCTATTAGGATCTATATTGAATGTCTTTTCTATTTGAATGTTGAAATCTCCGGTAAAACTTGCAGGCAAAATTATTTGTTTCCCAATTGAATTTCCATCAATATCACCTTTGTCAATAGCATCTCTTACTCCTTGATAAACTTCATACCGTAATTTTTTTTGATTTTGTTTGATATAAAATAATCTATCCTATTCAATACAACAATTAGCATCTACAATGTGCTATTGTAACAAACAACCACCTCTGATAAGTGTTCTACCATCACTATATCGTTGTTGTAATCGATAATAGTAGAATTCTCTCATAATTACTCTTTCTCGGATATTCTTTATTTGGTTACCACTAACCACATGCTTTATACCAATGGAAATTCCTTCTTCACCATATGGGAAAAGTAATGGATATTGCATTACCATAAAAGATGGATGTAATTCATTAATTCTTTTTAAGTTGTTGTTTCTGTGTTCAATTATAATATCCTGATTTCTACCAGAACTTCCAACATCTCCAACAACTAAACCAACGATTTCCGATGTCGTTGGAATATTATATTGTGAGTTACTCTCAACTCTGTTAACATTTAAACGTAAATATACCATTTGATTCGGCACATCATTCAGACGATCTTAAATCATTCGGAAAACTCTCACAATTGTATTTGTTTCTTTTAGCACTCTCTATAATCCTTCGACAATTTTGGCATCTAAATCCTCCAAATCATCGGTATTAGTTAATGAAGTAATTCTATTTGAAACTTCGTTGTCAGTATCATAAATATACAATTGTGCAAATCTAGGAATTTCTCTTGGATTATGCAATAGAGATTCTATATGATGGTATTTTTTTGTCCAAAAACACAGAATATGTAAGGTCCAGGTCGGTCATTAATGTGGTAGTCATTTTTTGCAGCAATCGATGTAAAGGCAAACATTGAATTGTAAACCTTGATCTTGTCAATAGAGTTCTTTGCAATATATCCCATTTTTTTGTTAAGTAACATTTCAAGATAAGTTGGTGTAGGAGGCAATGGTTTTAGCACAATTTTTCCTTTATTGCAACACAAAGGTAATACAGGTTTGTCTAATGTTATAGAGGTCTTCACGCCCTCATCTAACCAAAATATTGCTCCGCATTATGCGCAAGTGAAACTTGGATAACCCATATCCAGTACTGCATTTAAATAATGTATATATATAGTGTGAGCTATATCTAAATAAAAATATGGCTGAAGTTGTCTCGATACTATTAAAGCACTCACCTTCAAATAGTTCATGTGAACTATTCACTCTTGCATTTTCCACATCCAAATAATCAGTGGACGTTCCTATGAAACTGCCAGCCACATATGATCTAGGAGAGTTAATACCTAATTCAAGTGATGTATCGCAACAATCAGTGGGAAATCTTTTTGCTTCTTTTCATACGTATTATATCCGTATGACGACATCTTTTTATCTTATACAATTTTTTCGAAGCCACTACGTGCTCATTAGTATTTACATTCATGCATGTTTCTTTTAGGGTTTTTATCATTTATTCCCCTCTGAGATATCGCAATTTCAGTTATGCCCCTATCTTTTTGGTAATATCAGTCGTGCCCCTCACTTCCTTCTCCGTTATCATTTGTGCCCTTCTGTCAGATTGACCGTCAAAAAATTAAAATAACTATGGTTTATTCAAACCATGGTGTGGTTAAGAAGGGTATTATGGTCAGAATAAAATCAGAGGTCGATCTGAGGAGAAGGGTTGGGGAAGAGGTGCGAGGCTGGGAGGAGGTGCGAGCTGTGGCGGGGGCGGCGGGGGCCGGAGGAGGTGCTGTGGGAGGAGGTGCGGGCTGGGGCGGGGGCGGCGGGGGCCGGGGGAGGTGCGAGCTGGGGCGGGGCAGCGGGGCTCGGGGAAGGTGCTGCGGGAGGAGGTGTGGGTTGGGGTGGGGGCGGTGAGGGCCAGGGGAGGTGCACGACTGCGGGAGGAGGTGCGGGCTGGGGCGTTGGGCGCTGGGGGGAGGTGCAGGGGGAGGGGGAGGCGGGGGGGCGGCGGGGTTAAGGGGGCGACCTGGGACAGGGGGAGGAGGCTAGGCAGGGGGACAACGACATCGATCGATCATCTCTAACAACGAAAGCCCTCTGCTCGATTGCTGATGATCTTTAGACGCTTCACCGATTCCATGAACGATCTGTTTAGAGAAAAAGCTGATAAGATATCATCGTTTTTTTAAGATTATTGCTCGTGGAAGTAAGAAATCGAGAAGAAATTATACTTACTCCCCTGGGATGTCACCCACGAGCATCCAATCCCCGTCGGCGTCCTCGTACATCACCACGTGGCTTCTCCTCCTCCATGCACACTCATCATCCATTGCCTCCTCTTGTCTCTACCATCCATCCGTGATAAACAAATCTAACACGATTAATTAAGTATCCAATCGAACCACATTGCTAATTTGGTGACCGAAATCGGAGGTCTGACGGAGCACGGTCGAAGGTGGCCGACCTGGTGGTAGCAGCCATGGAGGAGCCGGGGCAGAGGTGCGAGGGCCGGGGAGGAGCTCGGGGCGGAACTCGGGGCGGAGGGATGAGCTGAGGGCGGTCGGAGGAGCCGCTAGAGGAACAGGTGGCTGGGAGAAGAAAGAGAAGGGGGAGGAAGAGGATGGGGGAGGAAGAAGAAGAGTTGGACATTTCAGTCCATTTTTTTCAATTAATTCCACTTGTGTCCTTGAAGTTAATGTCCATTTCTATTATGGATGGACGGAAACTAACTCGAGGGGCACAAGTGATAGAATGAGAAGAAGTGATGGGCACAACTGATATTCCACAAAAGATAGGGGCATAACTGAAATTGAGATATCTCAGAGGGGCACAAATGATAAAAACCCTTTCTTTTATTCTACAAATATCTTGAGAATTTAACATAACAAATAAAACATTATGTGAAGTAATTTTCTTCTTTTTTCGAATCATAATTTGTTTACGTATAGCTCTGTTTCTTTTAGATTCAATTTGATTTCTGAAAACATTTATGTCCACCCTGTTTGGATTATTTTCCATTCTCGTCTAGAAGAAAAAATTTAATAACTATTATTAATAACTTCTAATCAAAGAAAAACATAACTATCTTTATTTTCTGCAACATGCTATATACTAAGAAAACATTTTATCTTTACGGTTGTATAAAAGTTACAGCAGTAAAATCCAAACCATATATCTGAAAGAAATTATCTAATTTAAATAAATTGATTTTAAACACATATGCAGTAACTTTCTTCCATGATATCAAAGTGGGCATTTTTTTAGGAGAGGAAGCTTGATCTGTAAAGAATGTTGTCTTCTGACAGGTGGTAAACCGTTTGTTAATTCAGAAATACATATGTATCAGAAATATAGAAAATAAAAAAAGTAATTTATTTTAACCGAAACTTACATTAAATTTACATTTAATATGAAGTAAATAAAAAAAATATATCAATCATTGAAGTAAACTGAAACAAATATCATGTAGTTGAAGAAAACATCATATAGTAACTATATATGAAAATCATCGTTACATTTATTATAGCAAAAATAACAAAAGAAGATAGAAAGAATCTTGATGCAAGAAGAACAGTAAATAGTTTTCATATTTTACTGCAGAAATTGTTTATTTTAGAAACTACAAATATCCAAGTATATCCCAAGATAAAAAATAAAAGCATACCTTAATACATAACTAATATAATTTCAATTGATAAAAATAAGAAGCAAACAAATTAAATGTCGCATATATTAAAAATAAAAAATGTAAGAAGGAATTTATTTTAATAGAGCACAACGTTAAAACTACATTTAATATGACATAAGCATGAAAAATATACCAGTAAGTGAAGTGATGTAAAACGAATATAATGTATTAGAAGAAAACATTGCTTAGTAGATATATATTTGTTGTAGCAAAATTAACAAAAGATGATCCGAAGAATCTTGTTGCAAGAAGAACAGCAAATACTTTTCGTATTTTAAAGCAAGTTTTTTCCTCTAGAAAATAAAAATCTCCAAATATCCTAATATCCCGAAAAATTCATACCTTAATACAAAACTGATGTAATTTCATATATCAGAACTATCATTACATTCATTTTAGCAAAATTAAGAGAAGACGCTACAAATAATCTTTCTGCAAAAAAGAAAAGAAATAATTTTCGTATTTTATTCCTTTGAAAACAAAAACTCTCCAAATATATCTCAAGATCGGAAGAACTCACAACTTAATACAAAACTGATATAATTCCAATTGCTAAACATAAAAAGCAATCAACTTAAATATCTAATATGATATAAGGAATAACAGGTATTTAAAGAGCGGAGAGCTTATCAAGTACAATATTTTTGGAGTCTTAACAAAAATTCAACTGTGAAGGAGAAGCTATGATTATATATTTGGAATATTAATAAAAAATGTCATTTTAACATAAATAAAAATTTAAAGAAGCTGTAATATATAACCAAAATATATTTATTGGTAGAAGCGCATGCTTGCTAAATATACATTGAAACTATAATTATTAGAAGAGAATACTTATCAAGTATACATTGAGTCCACAGTTACATGTTTTATTAAAATACCTTTAGGATGCTAGAAAAAACCTCGGAGTATACGAGAATAACATCAATTAATTTTGACAGATTATTATTTAAATTGGAAATAACTGGTGTCTTCGTATAAATTTCTCGAATAATATTTGTATTCAAGTGTTTTTCTTTTCTTTTTTTTTAGAAATTTACCTTCACTCACCTTTCTATAAGACACCTATTGGTAGAAATATGTAGAACATTTGTATTTAAAAACTCCTAATATTTACTAAGAGGGAGATTGAGAGATCTCCTTCCTTATTTGCACTTCCTATGGTAGAACAAACAAACCTAAAAGCAAAACATACTTGTCTGCATTTTTTACAAAACATTAATTAATTTGGAAGAAAGAATGATTTGTTTACGTACATTTCTATTTCTTCTGCAAACTCCTAGATTCTTGGTAAAATTAATATTCACTATAGTCGTTTTATTTTCCATTGTAGACTTTAATCATAGGTAAATTTAAGATTATTAGCAATGCCTGAGGTAATAAAAATTAAATGTCATTTAGGAAAATTGAAGAATGCAATTTATGGAAAACATTATTTCAAATTAAAATTTATACTAAAGAAACAATAACAGAAAGGAAAACGTACTTTTAAAAAAAGAAGTAAGCTAGATTGTCGTAATATTAACACATGCAACCCATCTTCTTTCTATGATTTAAAAGTAGACTTTTATTAAAGAAGAAAAAAATTTCTACAATTATGCACAAACGCAACAGACCCAAAGACACGAGGTGTGAGGGTGAAAAGATCCTTCTCGGGAAACGCAATCAAGAAGGGGATCTTTTCTCCTAGAACAGTAGACAGCATGCGATTCACCAAGTAGCATGCAGTGAGAACCGCATCTCCCCAAAAGGAGTGAGGGGCACGATTATGGATCAACAGAGTCCGGGTGACATCAAGAAGGTGACGATGCTGACATTCCACCACACCATTTTGTTGCGACATGTAACTACAAGAGGTTTGATGAATTAGTCCATGCGAGCTGAGGAAATCAGACAAATGCAGTGTTGAAAACTCTAAAGCATTATTTGTTCGAATGACTTTGATATTGGTAGAAAAAATGTTATTCACTTCCAGAATGAATTTTCGAATAATAGCACCTGCTTCAGACTTTTGTTTTAACAAGAATACCCAAAATAATCTAGAAAAATCATCAACTGCAATCATATAATACCGATGTCCCTGAATATCAGGTACATAACTCGGACCCCAAATATCAAAGTGAAATAGTTCAAAAGACCCACTACTGTGACGACTCGAACGAACAGGGAAATAAAACCTATGGTGTTTCCCAAGCTGACAGGCTTCACAATCCAATGCAATAAGGGTTGATATCTGCGGCAATACATGACACATCTTCTGCAGAGGCAGATGGCCAAGTCGGAGATGCCAAAGGAATGGAGAAGTGGATCCTGAGGGAATAGTAACAGTGCCATCACATGATGACATAGCAAGCTTGTACAAGCCTTTCTGCTCACAGCCACCAACAATCATCCTGCCAGTCAGTATGTCCTGAAACATAAAAGTAGAGGAGTCAAAGATGGCACGACAGTGTAAATCTTTTGTAAGTTGGCTAATTGATAGCAGGTTCATCTGAAAATCTGGTGCATGTAAGACATTCTGAAGACTCAACGAAGATGTCAGGGTGATCTCCCCCTGTCCAATGATGGGTAATCAAACCCCATTGGCAATGACCACAGATCGTCCTGAGGTAAGTGCTCTGTAGGTAGTGAACTGCTGTCTGTCGCCGCACATATGATGAGAGGCTCCGGAATTCACAATCCAATCTGTTAGGTCTGAGCAAGTAGTACTGGTAAGTGCATAAGGGGTACCTGATGAGCTAGAAGATGCTCTGGCCGAAGCTGCCGCATCCGTTGAACTTGGAGACGAAGGCGAGGATGTAACGATCATATCTCGAAGGCGTGAGACGAGATCATCAAAGCGAGCTGCTGGAAGAGGTGCAACTGTAGTCTCAGTCTGCTCTGCCACCCGTGCAGTGGCGGGATACCCATGTTTGTGAAAGCATGTCTCCTCAGAGTGGCCTGGTCGATGGCAGTGAGTACAGGGGCCACGGTGTCTGCTTCCCCCTCTACCACGATGTCCACGACCTCGAAAATGTGATGCTCCTCCTCTACCACGAGTGACAGCCATAGCTGTAGGAGTAGGCTAGGTTGTAGACGCCGATGTAGTAGGAATCCTACTCAATCTCTTATATACCTCCTCTATTTGTGGGATAGATTCGCCGGTCAGAAGTTGAGTACGTGCAGCATCGTACTCTGAATCAAGGGAAGATAAAAATACTCCAGTCATCGTAGCATTTCTGTAGGCCTGATGTTGCTCCGTTCTGGTCGTGATCGGGATGAAGCTATGTAGTCTCTCGAACATGCCCCGTAGATGAGAGAAATGTGCATGTAGTGGCTTCCCATTCTATTTTGTAGAAAAGATGTCGAACTGTAACTGGAGAATTTTACTCTCATTCTTGGACTGCCCATATGTCGCAGCTAGGATATCCCACATAGCCTTCGTTGTGGATTGGTTCACAATATCATTTGCAATCTCCGTAGTCAACGTCCCAGATGGCCAGATACGGGCATATGCATCATCTTGCTTCCATGTCGCATTTGTGCCAGTCTTGTCCTCCGATTCAGATTCAGTCAGAATGAGCTCCTTGTTGTGGCATTGCATAAGGGCGCGGAACTGCATGGACCATAGTTCATAGTTGGTCCCATCTATCTTGATAATAGGGGCTGGGCCTTTGAAGGCACCCGAGGATGTAAACATGTCACCCTTGTTGTCTGACATGATTGATGAAGAGCCTAGGACCGACGTAGAGAGCGAAGTAAATGGTCTACGGAATCATATAAGGGGAATGTTGTATGTGTAGACTCATACAACCATCCCGAGGCCTTGTTGAGGCGTCGACCTGAGTTATGAACCTCCGGGAGAGGTCGGCTAGACCCGCAGTGGTTGAGAAGACACCGAGACCTCTCCGGAGTTCAAGATGGTGATGCTAGGGTCGCAGGGAGTTGCTGTACGAGCCCTTCAGGAGTGCACGTTGTCGCCTGAAGCACTGCAGAGCCGCTAGGGTCTGCCTGGGGAGGCGGGGTGTGGCTGGAGAGGCCCTGGACTGGCGGGAAAGGTGCGCTGGCGGCGCCTAAATCAGCGCAGGAGGCCTCCTGGGAAGGCGGGGCACCCTTGGTGCGGCACGGGATCGCTGAGTGAGGCGGAGGAGCGACGTGGAATCGCCGAAAGACCGCCTGGGGCGGTGCGGAAGAGAGCCCCGGCTCTGGGGGTGCGTCGCCTGTGTGCCTGGGCGGTGGGAGTTAGGCGATGGGGCACGAGCGGCAGCGGGGGGGGGGGTGGAGGGGCTTAGGGTTAGGGTTTTGGGTGGTGGTAAACGAAACCCCGGTCTAGGACCGCTGCTTCGATACCATGATGGGAGAAAAGAAGTCGATCCTTTAGAGGTACCCGAGGGCTCTCTTATATAGGAGAATAGCCCTGGGTTAATTACATGATAAGTACACTGAGAAAGAAGAAATTGGAATAAGACATACATAGTACGATATTTTATTTTAACAGAGGCATATAGACCTCTTCTCCATTCTATGAAGGAATGAGTTGTCACATGTAGGAGAGAAATATGTAATGGACTCAAAGAAGGTGACATCTGCACTAACATAGTACCTTCGTCGAACAGGGTCAAAGCAATGATATTCCTTTTGGGTCTTGAAATACCCACAAACACACACTTGACAGCTCTAAGAAACAACTTGTCAAGACCTGGAGACATATGATGAACAAAAACAACCAATCCGAAAACATGCGGCATGAGAGAGAAGATCCGTCTCAGGAAATGCAATCGAGAACGAGATCTCTCCCAGAACCAATGAGGGCATATGATTCACAAAGTAATACCCAGTTAGAACCGCGTCCCCCCAGTATAAATGAGGAGCATAGATCTGGATCAAAAGAGTCCTGGTAACATCCAAAAGATGGTGGTGTTTTCATTCAGTCACCGCTTTCTGTTGACAAGTATGCACTCTAATGCACAATACCATAGGATCTAAGAAATTGAGAAAGATGAATACTGCAAAATTCAAGTGGATTATCTGAACGTATAAACTTGACATTTGCATAAAACACGTTTCTTATTCCATTAATAAAGGACTGAATAACATGACATGAGACCTATTCTTAAGAAGAAATACCCACGAAAAATATAGAGAGCTCATCAACTACGACAAGATAAAACCTATGCCCCTGATGATTAGGGACACGACTAAGACCCCAAATATCAAAATGAATCAACTCAAAAAGACTGACTACTTCGACCTTGACAACTATGGAATGCGGACCGATGATGCTTCCCAAGCTGGAAAGCCTTGCACTAAAAAATAGAGCGAAGAGAAATCTGAAGAAGAACGTGACATAGCTTTTGCAGAGGAAGATGACCAAATCGAAGATGCCACACATAGGGAGAAACATATCCAGTACAAGAGAAGAGTCACCGACATAAGGAGATTGTACCAATCTATAAAGGCCTTCGTGCTCACAGCCATATCCAATCATCCTGCCCATAAGAATGTCCTGAAACACAAGAGAAAAAGGGTCAAATATGGCACAAAAATGTAAATCCTTGGTGATTTGACTAATGGATAGTAAATTCATAGAAAATTTAGAAGCGTAGAGAACATTCTGAGCCGCATTGCAGGAGTTAACTACACCTCCCCCTGGCTAATAATGGGAGAGTGTGTCCCATCTGCTATCACAACTAATCTTCCTGATTGAGTCGGGCTATAAGTACTAAATTGTTCTCTGTCACCGTAGAGATGATGTGAAGCTCTTGAATCCATAATCCATTCCGATAAATTTACCCTGCAACTGCTAGTAAAAGCATATGCTATACCTGATGTGGTCGCAGCAGCTGAGGCTGCTACCTTTGATGATCCTGAATGAGAGCTAGTTGACCCAGGGGCAGGTATAATCTCCCTGAGCCATGCTTCTAGTTCATTAAATCTATGATCAGGTGAAGAACTGCCAACCTGCTACGTCTGTTCTGCCACATGTACTGAAGCTGGATACCTATGCTTAGAATAACATGTTTCCTCAGAGTGGCATGACATATGGCAGTAAGTACAAGGTTGACCGGGAGGGGGGCGCTACCCCCTCCCCTGCTATGGGTACCTCAACCACGATACTATGTAGGTTCCCCCTACCACGAGATGCCACCATGGCTGAAGATGTTTGAGCCAACTGAGTACCACCACAAGATATGGAGAGCTTGCTCAACTTGCGATATGCCTCCATCGGAGGTATGGTGGCATCAGTAAGAATCTGTACTCTAGCAGCATCATACTTAGAGTCGAAAGCTGCTAGAAAAACTCTGGTCATCACCGAATCCCTATATGCCTTGAGCTGCTCTGGTGTGGCAGTCAAGGGAATGTAATCATGTAACTTCTCAAACATACCCCTTAAAGAAGTGTAAAGGGTAGACGACGACCATTCTTCTTCGACGTAAAGATGTCATGCTGAAGTTGCAGAATCTTCGACTCGTTCTTCGCCGGAGAGTACGTAGCGGTGAAAATGTCCCATATAGCCTTCGTCGTGGGCTGACTCAATATATCGTTGGTTATCTCCATGGACACAATCCCAGAAAACCACACATGTACACATACATCGTCTGCCTCCCATGAGGCATTAACCTCAGTCTTGTCACCATGCTCCTCTTGTGTGAGGATATGCTTCTTGTCATTACATTGCATTAGGCTCATGAACCGCATGGCCCATAGCTCATAGTTCGTTCCATCCATCTTGACGATGGGTTTTGGACCTTCGAAAGCACCCAAGGATGGAACATGTGCTTTGTTGTCTGACATGATGACACCAATCTCCAAGACGGGGGTTGCAAACTGGAATAATTATGTCTACACAGACATATAGGAAGACAGTTGTGGGTGTAGACTCATACCACAACTTCTTCCATCCACTGGAGGCTTCTTTAGGTACCAAGGATGGTTTTAGAGGATCAAAACCACATCCTAGGAACCAAATCAGACCTAGCAGGACTCACGAGAAAGGGGGTGCGGCAACCCTTCCAGAACTAGGCTACCGGTGGCGGCCCCCTGATGTTCGACGACGACTATAGCCGTTGCGTCCTGGCGACGACGATTGTGGCTGCCGCTGTTGCGGATGTCGGCGACGGCGGTCGCACGAGAACACGTTAGGGTTTTAGGTAGGGTAGGGATTATAGGGCACAAACTCCAATCTAGGACCGTTGCTCTGATATCGTGTGGAAATGATTGAAATGAAAAATTATATTCATCGTAGCCCTAGAACACTCTTATATAGAAGAAAAGCTCTAAGGGAAAATTACATAAAGAAACAAAAGAAATAGAAAATTATAAAGTAAAGATAAAGAGATATAAATCTCAATAGAGAGGATGGCTAAGAAGCTTCGAGCCTTTCATAGCATGCTTATAGAGTTAAGGAGAAGAGAGACGAATTCAAATGGAAGTGTAGAGATGCAAGACATGTAGAGGTTGTGCCTTGATCATTTTGAGGATTATATGAAGATGTTGGAGGAAAAATCATCCACACTAACAATCCAACCTTTTCCCCCAAAATGAGATTTTAATAAATAAACAAATATAATACTTGGGATAAGTGTTAAGTTGGTAAGTTTTCTTATATCTCCCCTTATGTGAGCCCAAGTATCATATACACAATATAGCCAAGAAAAACCATGAACCAAAATAGAAGAGTTTGCCCCGTTCATGAGTAAATATTTCATAGTAGCCTCATTACATCCTACATCTCTCTTGGCATATCCAGATAATAGGTAGGAACATAAACTAAAATATTCTGGATCTATAAAGATAGTTAATCGTTAGCATCACATAAAAACATTCCTCCTAGAGCAGATGCTAATACGAATAACATAAACTTTGTTATAGTCATTTTTGTACATTCAACGAAATCTTTCAATTTCTTATTTTATTATGTTCAACTCAATGGATTCCTCTATCCATGGAGTACAGAAAATCTCCACCACTAGGTGGTCATGTCAGTATTGGACCTATAATAAATCTTTGTTTTAGTTCCAAAAAACTCTACTAATATTTTTTTTACCATTAAAATCTTACGTCCTTTCTCGTTATCCGATAGTGAAATCTTTGAGAAGGTCTATTAGATAGACGTGAATCATTGATAGTATCCCGCCAAACCAAGAAAGTTGTGAATCTCAGAAACGTTTTTCGGTTGGCTCCAGTTTACTACCTCTTCCGCAACTTGGATATGACATGACTCAGAAATGCAACTTTTTCTAGACAAAAGTCACATTTCATGAATTTAGCATTAAACTAGTGCTGATGTAGCGTCTGAAGTACGATTCTGAGATGTACTTGGTGTTAGCTCCAATAGTTGTCGCTGCTATTGGGTCAGCCATTTTCATTATTCTTTCTGAGTTTGAGGGACTCTTGTTGGCATAGAGATGCGAGTATAATTATTTTTGTGGAGGAGGATAAGAAGAGGTAAGCTTATTGGAGACAGATCAAGCCGAAATGGTTGAAGGAAGGATATGTGAACACATGGATTTTCCAAGCAATGGTGAGTGGGTGTAAAGACGTAACCTTATACATACTATTGAGGTGGATGGAGAGTAGGCGGTGGGCGATCATGCATTAGTGATGCGATGAGACTCCACTACCTTGAACTTAGTCGGCATGTGAGTGTGTTGGTGTCAGATGGAAGGGTGGAGATGTTCTGGGCTACAAGAACTCTAATATGAGAAGTTGATGAGACTTTCCTTCTTTTGGGAGTCCAATGGGAAACATTTCAACCGAATGTGGATGGTTCCCTAGACTCGAATGACTTTCTAATCCTGTTTTAAAGGGAATTTCATGATGTGGTTATGCGAGCATAGATACGGTAGAGGAATTATGGCAGTTGACCATTTTTTGAGGGGATTAACAAGTCCTTCTCTTCCTTGATCCTAAGAAGGATGTGATGCGGAAGAAATATATGACTTTAACACTGTTTACCTTATTGTGATGAAGGTGTTGGCCAATAGGCTGCATGAGGTTCTTGGCTTCATTGTCGATCTGTCGCGAACAACCTTATCTCAAGTCGATACCTAATCTATGGAGTAGTCATGAACTCTTACATTATTGAATAATGGAGACGGATGAAGATCAAAGGCTTTATGTGGAAGATTGGTTCTCCGAAGCCTAAGATTGTGATGACTGGAGGTTCATCTAGGCGTCCCTTTACTGTAGAAGTTTTCCGAGCAAGTGGATTTATTGATTGAAGAGATGTGTAAGGGCCTCCTCCTATGTTGTTTTGATGATTGGTAGACAAGACGATGGTTTCTTTCAGGCGCATTGCCGTGTTAGGTATGGATGACTTCTTACGTCTTTACTTTTTGTTTGTTGCTAGATTTTCTAACAAGAATGGTTACGAAGATGGAGGGCGGTTTTGTGGTAGACTTTAATATTAGTATGTTTATGTGTCTGTAGTAGATGTTGTTATCTTTTTTGTGGAGGGAGATGTAGGATCTATGAGGGAGTGATTATTTTACTTGAGCTTGTAATGGAAAAGAAGAACTTAGTATTCAATGGTGTCCATGTTGTTATCTTTTTTATGGAGGGAGATGTAGGATCTATGAGGCAGTGATTATTTTACTTGAGCTTGTGATGGAAAAGAAGAACTTAGTATTCAATGGTGTCCTAGGGCTCTCTTATATAGAAGAGAGAAAACCTAGTGGGTGATTACATAGTAAGGACAGATAGATAAATAAAACATAAAACAGAGTAATATAAATCTCTCAAAACCCCCTCAAGCTGGAGCATAGATGTCTATCATGCTCAACTTGGAACATCTCTGAAAAGGTCCTCGGATAATAGCCTTAGTAAATACATCCATCATATGGTCTCCTGATTATGGTAAGTGGTGACAAACCTCTTTTGGATCATATCTCGAGTGTAGTGACAATTTATCTCAATATGTCTTATTCTCTCGTGAAAAGCTGGATTATTGGCAAAAAAAGTGTTGCCTAGTTGTTACACTACAACTACGTGGGAAGAGGTACATCGACGCCCAGATCAGAAAGAATAAATCCGACACATCATTTCAACACTACTCTGTGCCATGGCCGTGTATTCAGTATCAACAGTGGATCTCACTACCATAGTATGGTTCTTGCTTTTCCATGATACTAGGGAGTCTTCAACGAAGACAACAAATCCTGAGGTAGATTTCCTTCTTTGGGGTGACCAGCTATTCTACATCTGCACAGGCTGTGGCACACAATGAAGTTCCCCAGCTAAACAATAGACTTGTACCTGAAGAAGACTTTAAGTATCTTAAATCATGTATATTGCATCCATGTGCACCTGTTTTGGTTACTTCATAAACTGTCCGATCTTATTTACTGCAAAAGGTATATTAGATCTGGTGGTTGTAACATAGAGTAGCTTACCAACATGCTCCCTATACCTTTGTTTATCTACCTCCTCAGTGGTATCATCATGTAGTTTTATCTTGGGATCCATAGGTGTGGAGGTCAGTCTGCAACGTGTCATTCCTACTTCTGAAAGGAGTTCAGTTACGTACTTCCTTTAGGGTCCATCAGAAGACCCTGCTGGTTTATAGCAAATTTAAGACTCAGGAAGTAACACAGTTCTCGTAAATCCTTGGTGACAATATGTTGTCCGAGAAAGTTCTTGACCGTAGTAATACCCTGAATATCATCTCCAGTCACAATAATATCATCAACATACACCAAGATAACAACCGTAGCTTGTTGAGTCCTCTGAACAAAGAGGGAATAATCTGTAGTCGACCGTATAAACCCCTTCTGTTCTATTAGACCTGACAGCTTCTGAAATGAAGCCCTAAGGCTCTACTTCAGGCCATAAATTGCCTTATGGAGCTTGCATCCATACTCCCCTCAGTAGCAAACCCAAGTGGCAACTGCATATACAACTTTTCCTGCAGATCACCATATAGAAAGTATTTTTGACATCAAGCTAAAAGAGAGGCCAATCACGTACCACATCAACTAACATCAGGATCCGCAGAGTGGAATGTCTATATACTGGAGAAAAAGTGTCATGGTTATCAACCCCATATATTTGTGTAAATCCTTTGGCCACTAAACATATCTTGTACAGATCAACAACATTGTTTGCCATGTGTAAATACCCATTTGCAGCTCACAACGAAGCCCCTTTTTGGAGCAGAAATAAGGGTCCATGCCCCACAAGACTGGAGTGCGGCCATTTCTTCATGGAAAGTCGCCATTGGTTGTCCCTGAGGTCCTCCTGCTATGTATGTGGGATTTCAATGGTAGATAATCCCACGACAAACTCCCTGAAGCCCTTTGAAATCGTATCAGTAGCATGTGTCCAGCGAGTGGGTAGTTAACACAGTACGTTTGACTTTTCATAATGCAATAGGCCAACCTAGATCATTCTGATGTGGTAGTCCATGTTCGTCCTGTATACTTCCTTGTTCATCATTTATACTTTTAGTGCCATCAGTCGAAACCAAATTTTCAGAATTTATTCGAGGCATGTTACATGATAGGGAATGCCGTGGAGCATAAGGGGATATGATTATGTATAGGTGTAGGAAGAGGTGGAAGAACAACCTCGTCCCTCGACTTAGAGGGACTCAACCTGTCACGTGCAGGATTATAGTACATGATGGACTCAAAGAAAGTAATGTTAGCACTAACATAGTATTTGCATGTAAATGATCAAAATACATATCCCTTTTTGGTATGAGAGTAGCCTATGAACGTGCATTTGACAACTTTAGGAGCGAGTTTGTCACGACCTGGATGGAGAAGATGAACAAATGCATACAATCAAAGACCCATGGTGTAAAAGAGAACATCCTTCTCAGGAAATGCATGGAAGAAGGGAGCCTTTTCATCCAGAATGGTGGAGGGCATCCGATTGATGATATAACATGTTGTCATCACAACTTCACCCTAGAAGGAATGAGGAGCCCGACTCTGAATAAGAAGGGCCCTGGCGATGTCTAAAAAGTGATGATGTTTGCGTTCAACAACATCATTCTGTTGTGAAGTATAATGGCACGAAGTCTGATGAATAATGCCATGTAAGCTAAAAAAATGGGACAAATGAATAGTATAGAACTTTAGAGCATTATCAGAACAAATGTATTTAATTAACACAGAATAAATATGTGAACCCCCGAGGATCCGGGTACCCGTTTACGCGCATCTCGCGTTACAACATTCATTCGCATTAGATCGCATAAGCTACGGAAATACAGGGAAATTTTTCGCGCGGATAATTTTCCACATGACATTTACAATCATAACCACAAGTTATTAGAACAATTGTCACCAAAATCTTATTTCATTAACTTCCATATATTTCACATGTACAAAGTCTGACAGTACATATAGTATATCCCAAAAATCTGACTGAAGAGAAAGAAACATATTACATTATATACCGAACAAAAACTTGAAACAAAACACATACCTTCTGGTATAAAATTTATCTCCTGAAATCATTAACCCGCTACTGTGCTAAAGGCTCCTTGCCTGCCATGCGTGCAAGGAAGAAAAGGTGTCAGCGGGTGCTGGTACTTCCCATAAGTTTATATAAAAATAACATGCATTTATTATTTACAAAAGAAAGCAAGTAGAGAGGCATGGGCAACTCAATTTAAAAATTTAATTCTACTTGCAAATGAAAAAGGTTTCCAAATTTTTAGTAAGAACATCTCATGATCAGCCCTTATCCCCACATTTCCCACATAAGCATATGTCTACGGTAACTCATTGATCATAGTAAGTATATTTCATTCTTATATTACTTAGAGATCATATTTGTGGATTTTGATGATGGAAAAGATGAGATGAGAAGATATAATGATTTATTTTGATCGTCGTTCAGAGACGATCACAACGAGTCATTGTGTGTCGAAAACCGACATCCTTGGAGCAAGTACGGACATATTTAAACATCTCAAATAAATGAACTAAATATATATATATATATATATTATTTATTTCCAGCTACTGTACAACCTTTTCGTTTTATTTTCCCCACTTGGGCATTTCAACCCCTCCAAATGGCTTCAAAAGCTTTACACATGTCAATAAAGGAAATCTTCCCACCTTATTAATATCGGCCCATGTCCCCCTTCGTTTCTTTAATCTTCTTACATTTCCACGATATCTTCTCCCCTATTTCTCCTTGCTTTTACCATTTCTTCTTCTTTCCTTTTAATTTCCCCAAATCCAACGAGCATCCTCCTCTTTTCTGAGATGATTGCTGTTATTTCCAGCCAAAGAATATCTCAAACCATCTTTCCAGACCACCGAACAATAGCCATTGTTCTTGGAACTACTTGCATGTAAAATCTGCTACGAGTCAGGATCTAACAGGTACAATCCATAGCTCTTCGTATTGCTGCCAAGCATGAACAAGTCACTCCTCATCTTCTACTCTTTATTTTTCTCACTTCTTCCCCCCAAATTTCCCTCACAAAGTCTCCAACGGAAGAGGGATTCCATCCCACCTCCTCTCAATTGTTGCTGGAAATTTGGGGATTTGGATCAACTGCTGCAAGCAGTCGATCCTGTAGACATTTCTAGTGCTGAAAGACTTCCTGGAGTCCCTGCAATTGCTGTCCAAACAGCAGGATCTGCTACATCCAAGGCTTGGACTGCTCCAAAGAGGCCTCCTGCTGCTGTCCAGTCACTGTGGAAGCAACTGCATGCAACTCTTCTCCTTTCAACTTGAGGATTTTGAGAGGTACTATCCTATACCCCATTTTGCTGTCATGCTTGTGCATTCAACACTCTTCTCTTGTTGCCCTATTACTTGCTTTTGCACAATTTATTCCCTGTTGATTGAGGGTTTGGGACTGGAATTAAGAGGAAATTTAAAGTTCTGAAATTTTGTTGGAATGTAAACTATATTCTATTGCTGGAGCCAAATTCAGAACTGTAGCAGCTCTTGCATGTGTTATTCTCCTCCATCATGAAGTAAAAATTTATATGTACAACCCTCCAATTCTTTTGCTGCCTTGCATGCATGTTATACTAGATCTTTTCTACAATCCCATGCTCCTTTTTGCTGCTATACATGATCTTAATCTTCAATCAGATAAGCCATCCTGAATATAGTATGAAGCATGCATCTCCAGAAATTCTGTTCATAAATTTTGATCATATTTCAAGATGACATTCTGACTATAGTATAAATTCATACAATTCCAGAAATTCTGCTCATTATGGTGATTTTCATTTAACAGATGGCATCCCTAGTATATTATCAATTCAAGCTTTCCAGAAATCCTGCTCATATGGATTTCACCACCTATAGCTATTATCGAGTGAAAAAAAAACAAATGCTTAATATCTTTGATGCAAAAGTTGAAAATGATCATAATCTATCATGACAGTAGAGAATCCTGGATATGCGAGGGAGAGAAATTACTTGTATTAAACACTTATTTTATTTTATTGTTGATCATAGATCTCCGGTTGTAAATCCTTTAGAGCCCATGTGTTAGGAAATACAATGTTATCTTGCTGAATAAAGAATTATCAATTATATGCCTTCGTTAATATGTAACAGTATTAACATGCAAATCTTCGTGAATTCCTTATTGTAGTTTTTTTAAGAATATACAATTTTGTAGTTAGTAGCATTATCTGTTACACTTTCAGTTATATCTCTTATAACAGTGCTTAAAAATCTAAATAAAGTTCTACCTTTTTCCTTGAGTTACCTCAAATCCTCATGGTATTGTTTTAGCATGGTGGGAAATGAGTTGAAAGTAAACATCTTTCAAATAAATACTTATTATAAAGCAGAATTTCATTCACCACCCCATCATTGTTTAGCATAAACAACCATTTTAGGTTCCTAATCAAATCCCACGACTTCTATCATTAGCTTGTGATTGTTGTGACACCTTAGTTTCATCTCTGGAATATCCAAGAAAATCCTTTCATATTAAAATAAGACTCTTCACATCAATTTATTCGAATTCATCTGGGATTTAAATTTATTAGTAATTGTTGGTTCTTAGTGGTACTGTCAAATATTACGAATATGGGTTGTTACCTTTGAGTGGCGTTCATAAGTAATATCACATTCATAAGACTTGTATTAGTACCTGAGAAGCTCCAGTATTCAACCATCTCAGAATTTTGCTCTTAAACATAAATCTACCTTGCAACACCAATTTCCTTCTTAAGGATTGTATATCAAGGTCTGTAAACCCGAAATATACAAATCTTTTAAACATAGCAGTGCTAAACATTCAAGTCTTGAATCAAAGATCTTGCCTTGACAAAAATAAGATTTGAAATCATTACCTTATAGAAGAGAATTGAAATATACGAGTAACGACAATATTCAGACAATTGATCCTTGAACTATCATCTCATAATATAGATCACTATTGATAAGGTTATGATTCTTACGAATAAAAGACATAGATCATTATAGTCAACCGTAAGAAAAAGAGAAAGGATGAGGAATCAAGTAATGATAATATCAATCAGGACTGCTAATAAAGTGCCGGTCAAGGTGACTTTTACACTTGACTGTGCGAGAGCGCGGTGACTCTCAACTGGGCGGGAGATAGGAAGCCCAGTTAGGGCAGCGGCCGCCAAGTGCGCGGGTCTAGGATCCCAGTCCCTTTTCGGTTTTTACGCGAGTTCGCAGTGTTTTTACGCCTCGTTGGGATCCCGACTTTAGACCAGTTCCGCTGACCCTGTTTTAGGATGCCCAGGCGGGGGATCCTGGTTTTTCAGTTTTACGTACGAGCTCGGTTGCCCGTTACCGGTCGGGATGTTCTTCTAGAGTGACTTTTCCGGGAAGTCCCTCTCACCCGTCTCAGTGGCGTAGTTGGGAGTAGACCTATCCCTCTATTGGACCGTCCTTCCAATTAGGGGGCGAGACGGAAGAGCCCTTTTGTTGGCTTCTTCGCCGCTTGAGTTTTTCTTTCGCCAACAGACTTGGTGATTCTACATCCAGATCATCCATATCTACATCTATATCTACATCATCGAGAGTTACATCAGAGAGAGAGTTACAGTCATGGTTTGGAGGAAATCACAATTTAAAATTGAGATAATTAGAAGTGACTATAATCAGTTTTGAAATCCCCATAAAGATCATAGTTAAGTTAAGTAAATGGAAGTAACTATAGTCTAATTCGAAATCTAATTAAGCTAGTGGACGTGTTGGGAACTTAGTTAGGATGCATTATACAACACCGCATGCCTACGGAGGCACCCCAACCCTAAGACTTTTCCCAATTCTTAGAGTCATAGTGTGAGGTTTCACACGAACCAAGACCACAGACTATCCACTAGACTTAAGAATTTAATAAATCATTATATCTTCTCATCTCATCTTTTCCATCATCAAAATCCACAAATATGATCTCTAAGTAATATAAGAATGAAATATACTTACTATGATA